>CM053786.1:271385611-271985611 GCA_028749045.1 Cupressus sempervirens | reverse complement strand
AACATCATCTTGTTTATCTTCACCTAGGCCTTGAGTTAGTTTTAATGGTGCTTAGCCTTGTTGTTCTTCTTCTTCTCCTTCATCACCTTCATCAAATCTCTCTTTGATTTTCTTTACCACTTTGTTCTTTTACCTAATCATAGAGGCATTCTATCAATTTATAGTTATTCTAGATTTATCCTCCTCATAGTTTCAAAAGGATGTTGCATCCTTGTCAATTTCTTCTGTAGGTAGAGCAGTGATTTCTACAAAGGCCTCATCAACATTGATTTCATATGGCAAGGATTTTAACCATACGACCTTGGGTATTGCTTCTTGCACATATGTGTAATCTACATCTACTAAGAAACACACATCATTGTAATGTTGTTCCAGTAGAGATATAGGAATCTTCATTCTCTATTTCATGGATTTCTTAAAATCCTCAAAGTATCTAGTCATAACTAAGTCAAAGTTATCTCCAAGCTGCTCAATGATCTCTACAATCTATTGGGTAACTAGCTTGTTTGTCTTCCACACCACTTTACAAAATGTAGGGAATTTGTTTTGTATATAGAAAAATATGCAAACAATTAAAGATCCAAACTTGCATGATGCACTTTTGGCTTTCCAAATGGCCTCCAAGATTTATGATAGTTGTTGTAGTTGTAACTCGACAAGGTCATAGGAATGAACTCTCTTCACAATTTTGTAACCCAAATCCACTTCCCTACAGGAAACATTGTTCAGTCGACTTGACTAAAATAACTTGTGAGCTATCACTCTAACTACAAAGGCAACAAGGGGATCCGATATTGTGTCTACTAACATCCCTCTCTTGTTCCAAATGATACACATATTCTTTTCAATAACCTCCATTGGATCACTTCGCATACTCTTAGTTATATCTAGGGGAGGGTACCTTGATACTCTATTCACAATACTTTTCATGATTTTGATTGGTCCATTTTATAACCAATTTTGATTATTGTGTATCCTTCTTAAGAAAATTTTGATTCATTCTATTTTAAAAACTTGTGGAAAGTCTAGGGCACGTGTTAAGCTTTCTTCTCAATGATTTTATTCTCTTCCCTCAAAACTCCATTCTCACATAGTTTATTGTAAATATCCTTGATTTCCATGTCACCTACTTCACCAACTTTACATGTGTAACAACAATGCACATCCAAAATCATTAGGACCTTTGGTGGTATCATAGATATCACACCAGATAGGTCTCCTTTGTCTACAATTTTAGGAATGGCATGAAATGGGGGTTGCCTAACATCATTTCTTATCAACTAAACATTAGAAACCTCTTTCTCCTCTTTCCTAATTATAGACAAAGAACTAGCTTCCATTTTTGACTTCCTATAATTTGCAAAAAAAAAAAAGTGTAACTCAACACTAGTTAAATACCTCTTAAATCCATAGAATGGTGTTGAATAATAGTTGAATCTAGTTTGTAAACACTTGAAAACTCTTTTTGCCAATCACTTTTGGGCTCTTCATGCTCTTCAAACTCTAGTAAATGCAAATGAGTCAAAAATCAACTATATAACCCTTCATATTCAACATTAATTGCTAAGGACCTACATAGCTATAAGCTTGGCCATCATAGGACTTTCAACACACTCAACCAAAATAGTGAGCTGAACACTTACTACAATTTCCTCTTAATTTGGCTATAACTACAATTCCTTTCATGCTCGGCAACAACATAGAAAATAACAAAATGATAGATTTTCTCTAGGTTCTAATCACTTCATTACATCTTAATTCATCCATATATAATCTTTTCAGATCTTAGATTCTTGGAACTGATGCATAATATAAATTTTCAAATATTAGTTCCACACATATCTTTGATTGCCTAGTTGTGGGTGATATGATAACCTGATCCATTGGATGAAGTGATCTCATCTGCACTTGATGTATTGTAATCTTCCTTCTTTTTCCATGTCTTGCACATCTCTATCTTCACTTTTTCAGCATCAACCTTTCCATTACCTCTATTGAATTCATTACTCAGTGTAGGTGACTAAGTTGGATAGTTTCTACTAACATGATGAGTCTTAAGACAACTAAAACATACAATCTCATTCAACCATCTATTGTAGTTACCTCTAAAATGTGTCCTGATACAATTTTTAGAAATGTGACCATACTCTTAACAATAGTGACAATTGTACTTTTTATTTTAATCCCAATCATATGAATTTCCATTGTGGTTTACCTTTGTTTGCTTGTTTGATGTCCACTTGGATTTGGAGGTGCATTCATATGCCTTGTGTCCATACTTTTGATAGTTGTAACAATAGCCTTCAAATCTCTGAGTGTTGATGGTCTTGGTCATACATTCATGTGACTAATGCCCTTACTTCATGCATTTGTGATAGTGTCCCTTGAATTTCTACTTAGGGTTTTGATTTCCATTGTTGCTCTAGCAAACATTTTTTGTGTGACCCAATTTTCCACAGTGATGACAAGTGGGCTTGATGTTCTTTCCCTTATTATTCCTTTGTTCACCACTTTTAGATGATTCTCCTTTTTTAGTTGTGGAATAGCCTAAACTAGTAGTGTCATTGCTTGATCTTGGTGATTCCATCATTTTTTCAAATTAATTGATGGCTTCACTAGGTTTGTTAAACTTTTCCTTCTCAGTCTTCAATTCATTCTACAATAGGGTATTCTGTGTTTCCAAAGTTGTAATCTCAATGTCTTTTTGGTGCAAAGCACCAATGAACTTGGTTTAGATATTGGTTTTCAAGTTTTCTTTCACCTACTTAGGCTATAATAAACAAACCTTGGATGAAAATTCCATGGTTGTCAATGCAAGATACCATTTTGTATGTCTATGACACGTTATGCAATTTACAAGAAAAAGTTGCTCATTAGGAAAATTTGGGTTTTTTTATATTTTTAAAAAATAAATCCTAGGATTAGGTGGTTTTACGTATGTTGGAACCTCTTCCAAGTCCTAGAAGTGGAATCAAGTGAAAAATGCCAAAAATTACAATTTTTGTGCAAAGTTGCATTGTTAAAAGTTGTAAAAGTTGCTCAATATTGTAACTTAGTGAAAAATGGGTTATAACTATTAAAAAATTGGTTGTAATCATTTAAATAGACATAGGAGAGATAAATAACTCATTTTTGAGGTTTGGGGGGCATTAATGTACGGATTGGAAGAAGTTACAAGAAATAAAATTCAATTTTGGAGCCATTTTCTTTGTTTCTTGTGCGCTCCACGTACTATAAAAACTATCAAATTATATCTAATGGATGTTTGAGATATATATTTGAATCATATTTCATTTTATTCTAGTGTCATCTTTCTAAGATTTTTCTTGTTCAACTTATCACATTTTTAGTGAAGCAAGGTTTTTCGGACAACATTTTGGTGCACTCAGCAAAGATGGGCCTCTAACTACAATTTCATTTGTTGGAATTTTATGACCACTTGGGAAATGATAGTTATTAGGGCCCTCTTTTATATTCTAGGGTTCCAAAATTGGAGGATAGGTTTTATGATTTTTCCAACCAAGCCCTAGGTAAGGTGCCTTGAGGGATTTGACATTTTGTAGCATGTTGATTTGTTAATGGTAGGGGTCTGGGACTTGGTGAAGGGACAACCATTTTAAAATAAGTTATTTTAGTGTTTTCAATAACTCCTAAGTATTGAGTTCATTTCCATGACCCCATTTCCTACTAGTTTCTTTGTAAACTAAGCTTATCTTGATTAAGAAGGTCTATGTTGCCTAGTAAAGGGAAGGGAATGCTGGAGTGGGACTAGAACTTGGTTCTTTAGGGTTTGAAGTAACTTTGAAAAGGGTATTCAAAAACCTAATTTTTTTTAGGTCTTGTTTTGAACTTTGTGAAGTTAGATCCAAAAAGCCATTTCAGGAGGGCTAAAAGGGGCTCATAGGGCTACTAGGCCAAATTAGGGTTTGAGGCTTTGTGCAAGTGTATGATTCAAAATGATGGTGTAGTATATGGTAATTAGGTTCCCTGAGATCATTTAACATCGTAGAACCCTTGGGACAATTTTCTAGGGTCTTTCCTAGTATTGACTTAATAATGGGAGATTGGTGCAAAACCCATAAAGTGGGCAAGATTAGTTCTTTGTCCTTGGATTCTTGGTGAATTTGGAGAGTGTATTTATTTAAATCATTGGAGGATTGAAGTGTTTTCAAACCTTGTAAGAAGGTTGAAGTTTTGATAACCAGTTGGTTGATTGCAAGAGTGGGAAGCCCATTTGAATTTTTGTAGTTGTGCTCTTTGCATTAGGTGGTATCAGAGCCACTAAGTATCTTTTGGGAAAGAAAATATGGTAGGGGGACAAGATATCCCTTTGAGGATAACCAACATTGAGTTGGAAAAGATAGTGAAAGAACAAATGGCTGAGAGCAGGGCAGTCAGAGAAGAAAAAGAGCAATGAAAAGAGAGATTGATAAGTTGAACGGGCAAGTAAGAAGAGGAGACCATGAGGGGTCTGAAGAAGAAGAAGGAGATAACTTGCACAAGTACATTTGACCTCATTTTTTGACCAATATTGGTCAAAATTTTGACCCAAGTTGGTCAAAATTTGGACCAACCAATTGGTTAAAGTATTTCTCGTCAAAATTTTGACCAACTTACTTGTTGGTCAAACTTTCCAATGCCCTGGTGCAATTTCTACTAGGCATTGGTCAAAATTTTGACCAATGTTTGGTCAAAAACTACCAGTGATTGGTCAAAATTTTGGCCAATGCTTGGTAGAAAACTTCCAAGCATTGGTCAAATTTTCGACCAATGCTTGGTCAAAAACTTCCAAGCATTGCTCAAAATTTTGACCAATGCTTGGTCAAATTTTTTTTTGAGGCACTGTATAAAATAGTTCACATTCCTTGCCTATGATTTGACATTTTTCATGTATCCTACACTCTCTCATCCTAATGATGGATTACAAAGAGTGATTAGAAATGATGATGCTAAAAAACACACACAATCAAATAAAAAATGAACTTGCATTACCAATGGATTGTGGAAATCTGATATTGTTAACTTTGCATGCATGTCTACCAGGAAAATCACAACTTAAAGAAATATATAATAGATTTGATGATATTATATATATGTCTAAGCTGTGATTGTCCTGGTAGACATGCATGCATAATTAGCAATATCAGATTTCCACAATCCATTTGTAATGCAAGTTCATTTTGGATTTGATTGTGTGTGTTTTTCAGCATCATCATTTTAGATCACTCTCTGTAATCCATCATCAGGATGAGAGAGTGCAAGATGCATGCAAAATCTCAAATCATAGGTAAGGCATGTGAATTGTTTTATAGAATGCCTCAAAGAAATGTGGTCTCTTTGAAAGCCATGATTGCATGATACACAAAAAATGGATTAAGAACTCCTCCTCATTGATTAACTTGCATCACAGACTAACAGTCTTCATCTTTGTTGTAGGCTCCTATCCCGTATGTGAGTTTTAATGTAGAAGCCAAAGCAAAAAAATAAGTGAAAGCATGTTGAATAAGGTTTCTAATCTCAACTTGGTTAACATTGTTTATTTAAGGGCTATGGACTGGGAAATTCTTCAATGTCCAATTAGGGGTAGCATTGCATCCTCTTTAACTATTACATTACAACCATAGGAGGAAATAGGTTGTTGGCTACTTCTTCTGGCCTTGCACTTTCTTCTTTGTAGGTTTTTCTTAAACACAACTCTACATCCATCCCCAGTTTCAAGCAATTTTGCAATGCATCTATTTGCTACAAAAAGAAATGCCCATTTTTTGTTTTATTTTTTGATAGGTCTTGCTCAACTCTTTCATTTGGAAAGAAGGTTTTCATCATGGTAGCAATACATAAAACATCTCAAGGAAAAATTAAAGATGAAAATGAGTACAAGCATACAGTTGACTTATCTTAGACAAGCTTCACCGTTAGAGACAATTCAACAACACATGAACTAGAAATATAGAAGTTGTGGGATGAGAAATAGCTATTAAATAGGGTTGCTACCCAGTTTGGTTTGGCTATCTAGACTACAACACCATGGACAATTCCTATAAATAATGTTGTTGTAGTTTATGCAATGGTCTAGGTAATTAAGAACAAAATCATATGTAGATACTACTACAGAAGGTGTTAAAAAGCCTATTTTTGAAAGTAGCCAACATATTGTTGTGGTAGTAGATTTAGTTACTACTCTACAATTGAAGTGGGGGATACTTGAGCTTGATGTTTTGGGAACATTTTGTGGTTTAGATCTTGAAAATTGGAGTTCTATCCATCCCTTAGAAAATAGGGAATGCCCTGTTGTTGTGGGTGGAGATTACATAACAATAGAATCTAGAATAGGGCTAGTTCATACTGCCCCAGGCCATGGCCAAGAAGATTTTTTCACTGGCATGAAATACAACCTTCTAGTATCATTTCCTATAGATGGTAATGGCAAGTTTATTGAAGAAAGTGAGGAGTTTACTAGTTTGGATGTCTTGGGTGATGAAAATGTGGTAATTGTCAAGAGCTTAGATGAACACTCATGTCTTATCATGGAAGAAGTGTACAAACATAAATATTCTTATGATTGCAAAACAAAAAATCCTATAATATTTAGAGCAACAAAACAGTGGTTTGCCTCTATTGAGGGATTCAAGAAAGTTGTTTTGGATGCTATCAAGAATGTGAAATGGGTTCCTCCATAGGCTGAGAACCAGATAACATCCATGATAGTTAGCTAGTCTCTTGAACTCTAGCAATGCATCTATTTGCTGTAAAAAAAAATGGTACCCTAATAGAACCAAAACATTTACAACACCTTAGAGTCACAAAGAAAAATAAATGCCGATATGAGAATTGGTAACAATCATCAATGCATTTAGCATTGAGATTAAATATATTTAAAATGCACATAATGAATTTCAACTTACTTGAATAAATTTATGAATCACCTCGTGCTGGTTGTTTGCTTCACTCTCTTAGATCAGATTAATTTTGTTTTATAGAATAATAATATGTTGAAGACACATTATTTCTATAGCATCAAGGTGCTATGAAGTTTGAGGTTGAGGAAAACTCTCATTACTTGCAATCAAAAGAAATGCACCGTCCATAATAGTAGCACCATTTAGCATGGTAGCCATAAGAATATCATGACCCTATAATAAAGTAATTCAAAAGATGTAAATCAATTCATTATTGAAAAAGCATCATTTATTATCTAAGTTGAAAAACTATAATTGACTAAAAATAATGACATATCGTAAAAGCTTCATGCGTGCATTTTCAAATCTAGGGACATCACACAAAGGACTATCTTCCTTTCCACTACCATATGCCCTGCAATGTGAATTGAATGACATTAGTCATTTACCATGCTCCAAACCAAAGAAAAAAGAATCATTCCACTTTCATAAACCTTTCAATCATCCATTATGAATAAGAAATAGTACTTATCCAAACCATCCTTATTCACAATGTCCTCTATACATATGCATGAGAGCCTAAAGATTTAGCAAATTTTAGATAGAACCCAAGTAGGAAACAATAAATTCTTGGAACAAAAAGATGTGTTAAGTTTAGCATATGGTTGACTTACCTCAAACAAGCTTCAACCTCAGAGCCAATTGAAGATGAAGATGATAATTTCTATTTCAGACAAAATTAAGAGAACAACTAAAAAAATATTAATAATAAAGTAAACAAGGTATGTTAGTTTGAGCTTCACTTCATTTCAAGAATACTTTAATATTCTCTACTTAACAAGGCTAATCACGTGAAGGTGGAAGCTCATCTAGCATCACCCCCCTCCCCCTAACATCAATCTAAATTCCCCATTAACATCTAATTACATACTTCATTCATCCATTTATGAACTATAACATTCAATCAATACAATCACATAACATTCATTAATATGATATAAAATTTATTAATACACAATACTAATCAAGACTTTATATTATATCATTAGAAGATTTTACAAAAGTTTTGCCCTGTTCAACTACAAGCATCGGGAGAAAAAGAATAGGGCAAAGAAAACCCTCGGTATATTCCAAGACTGCAGTCCTATATACATTACAAATGCCCTTTATAAGGGTCTTTAAGAAGGCATACCTCATTTTATACAACAAGAGGATTTTTGATAGAAGAACCTCCAAAAAAAAATACAATGTTGGATCAAAACCTGTCTCAGCCAGATTTCCTTCCCAACATATTGGGGATTACAAATATTAGTGGTTGAGAGGGTTAAAAAAATTAATGTTGGAGGAAATTGGAGTGACAAAATTTTGAGGAGATCTCTGGTCTAGTTAAAGAAATGGTGGACACTAGAGGTAAATGTTGCAATCCTTGAATAACCTACGATAAAAAAACAATATTCCATGGCAATGAAAAGAAGGGGGGTAAGGGGTTAATAGGTTTTACCCCCCTAAAACAAATATCGGACAAGTCACCTATTCTCAAAATAGTAATTCGTAAAACTATTTAGCACCTTACACTTCTAGCTTTGGTCACAAATAGAAATATACATATATAGAGGAGAGCATATGATGATTCAGATCTACATATGTAGACATATACATGTATATATACTTATGGGAGATAGTTTGTATATATATATATATATATATATATATGCACACACACATTTATATATACATATATACATACATAAATCTCTACACACACACACACACACACACACACACATTAGAGATTAACTTGCATCAGTGATTAACAGTGGCAGATGGAAGAAAAGAAGGAACAATAATTTACTATTCTCCTTAGCATTGCATACACGTAAAATAATGAGTTCAATATCAAGTGTTGTCAAATTAATGGATGGTCATATGCTGAGTCATTTCCAGTTAGCATAAATCAACATAGAAGCTATATGAAAGTATGAAGGAACAAGCATATAGTTGACTTACCTTAGACAAGCTTCACCCTTAGAGCCAATTCAACATCACGTGAACCAGAAATATAGAAGTTGTGGGATGAGAAACAAATATTAAATAGGGTTGCAAACATGAACATGGGGGATATTTTTACTCTTCATGATGGCCCCACTTATGCTAATGGATATTTGCATATTGGCATGCTTTGAACAAGATACTAAAAGATTTTATCAACAGATATATGCTACTTGAAGGGTATAAGTTTCACTATGTGCCTGGTTGGGATTGCCATGGGCTGCCCATTGATCTCAAAGTTCTAGAGTCCATAAACCAAGAGGCAAAGAAAGAGCTCACACCATTGAAACTAAGAAAGAAATCTGTTCAATTTTCCAAGAAAATTGTGTATTTATATATGTTTAAACAAATATATAAAATGTGTGTTTATATTCAAGAAAATGCAATTGGCAGTTATAAAACTAAATCACACAACCTTTGCCAACATTATTGATGCCTATGCCAAAACAAGAGCTTTGGAATAAGCTATGGACATGCATTAAAGCATAAAGAATTTTTTTAAAATGTTGTAGTGCCATTTGCAAGTTTAACTTAGAGATAATCTTACTCTAACCTAGAGCTCATCTTTTACCTAATGCATAAAGATCAACAAGAGCTTGAATTTAATTGTTAGTTTGCTGCCTTTATTATAGAGGAAATAGAAAAACAACATCATAGATGTATTACACCCAACTCCTCCAACCCTAGTATGATTGAGATTCCCCACATCAATACTAATCTTTTAAAGTCCACGAGGAGGGAGGATCTTCAACCTTCTTGTTAAGTTTTCCTTTTGGCATGACGATTCAATCTTGACAATACTTAAAGCACTTGGATCTGTAGTGGTAGAAAGATGACTATTTGGTTAGTAAGGTTTGTTTGAGCATATTAATAATATTTTTCCACTTGATGCAACAAAATTTTCATGTACAATGAATTCCCTTCAAAGTTCAAAATTTTGACACACCAAATCACTTGAATCAACAAAATCTAAAAGATTACATTTACTAGTATTGTCTCCTAAAGCATGGTAATTATATTTTGCCACATCTAATGCACCAAAAGTTTCATGTCCTAAAAAATCTTGTTACCTTCTAACTAAAACAACCATAATATGAAAGTAGGGCCAATATCTTAGGCTATGTGAAGGGAGTCTTAGTTAGTGGGCTTCCCTAACTAAACCATAAGTGAACTAGAGAAATGACACGAATATAGGCTTTTTCCTAAACTCCCCACTACAGATGCCAAATCTCCATAGTTAGAAAATATTGGAGGAAAGTATGAAAGGAAAATTCATCAAAAATTCTGTAAAGAACACAAATAGAAAACCCCTAAAAACTTCTCTTTTCTAAATTCTTCCAAGTAGGACATCAGTTTTGCACAACCAACCATGAGAATAAATTATGCTCGGGCTAAGAAATTTTTTCAACTAACTTTAGGGGACCATTACCAAACCTTGAAGGCCCAAAATTAGTGATTTAAAATTGAACCAAATGAGAAATTAATTTCTATTAAACTACCCAATATTAAACACAAACCGTGAAATTAAACATGGAGAAAAATGCTTATTTTGTTACGTTAAGAGAACAAGGTTACATCAAAGTTTCATGTAGAAATTTGGACCACATCTACCCTCACAAAAAGGATCTCAAACTTATTTCAAACACACTTGGACCATCTACACTAACAATGTCGAGAAAACTAAAACCAGCTCTTGGAAAAGACTTTACTTTTACTCTTGAGCTCCCAATTCTCAATAGAATATGTTCTAGTCTTCTTCCACATACAACTCGCAAGAAACAAGAAGGAAGCTAACATTGATCTACTCTTAACTCTTCTACTTCCACATGTTGTGCACTCAATTAGAAGATTCTTGTCAAGAGGTCAATATGTGATTCACAGATGGTTCTCTCTTCTTGTGATGCCATTCTTCCAATGTGATCAAGGATTCTAGTTTAATAGCTAATTTATGACACCTCCCACTAATAAATCCTTCCAATATGGTGCAATTTAACAAGGATTAATTGCAAATTCTAGATGTTAAGCTTTAACCTCAACCTAGTCAACATGAAGGAGACCAAGCATGCAAGATTCTTCAGTAAGTGACAATGACATGCAAATAGGGGTTATGCCTACAAGTTGTATCATCAACATGCAAGTGGTCAACATGTTTCCTCTTTCATTGATCTTTTTTTCCCCATTGATTAATATCTTCAAGATAAGATATTCCACTTCCCAAATTTAGTTCCACTGCAATGCAAGTTTTATGAATTTCTCTTCAATAATAGCGAATTTCTTTGTATGTATCTTTGGATAAAAACAAATAGCTAATTGAAATGCTTTTAGCAAGCAATATCTAGTGATTCAAAGAGCAACAATAGTCACAATTTTTTTTTTAATTCAAGCATCCTTTTTAATTTATGCTCTGAGACAAAATATTTATCTATTTTTTTCATCTCTTATGTATCCTTTTCTATATCTATAGGGAAAGGTCACCTATACATAGAATGCATCTTAATTAAGTTATACTCATTACTTTAAGCATCGATTTCAATAAAAGAAATTGTTTATTCTTATGAAAGGTAGGCTGATCACACTATTGGAATAAATAGAATCACACAAGTTGCATTGCTCAAAACAACACAATCTTAGAGAAAACATATATAAGCATATGCAAGCCATTTAAATCCTAGAATTATTTTTCTTTTAGATCTATTAAATATGCAAAAACAATATACAACAATAATGTGGAGAATGATGCATGAGAAAAGACTTACCCATATGTTGTTGGAAACAACTAACCCTTGTCTATTTTAATCCTTCATTATCACAAGCTACAGATTTATACCATTTTGACTTCATTGAAATGATAACATTTAGTGATGCCATAAGACTCAACTCTTTGTTTCATCTTCTTGTGAATGGTGAGATACTAATTTGATTACTTTAGTGTAGATGGAATTATAATTTATCAGCTCCATGACAACACAATGTATTCTTCTTTCAAACTTTAAATGCCAAATAGACTATGTGTGGGGTTACTTGGTACCCTTTTGTCAAAGTAGAGAATTTAAAATTGTAAATCCTCTTTAGTTATCTTGAGAACCCTTTGGGACATAAATCACCTACAAACTCTCCTTTTCAACATTTATCTTTAGCAAAAATGCTTTCTTCAATTCTATTAGCTTTTAGTCACATATTGATCTAGGAAAATCTATAACTTTCATCACCTCACACTCCAAATTAGATGCTTTCTTCACCATTATTTTTGCCATCATTTGAAGTACATGTAAAAATTGAAGAGCCTAACACTGTCAGATAGCTGAAATATTTTCTTCCTTATTAACACACTTCTACAGTATCTACTGAATATGACAGAAAGGTTAATTGAAAAGGTAAAAAGTTAGCAACTATTTTTCTTGATAATTGCCAAGGTACCCTTTACCATCACACTTATATATTAATAAACAATAGCTAGTTATCAAATGGTCATCTCGCTAGTCAATTTTGGGCAACACATCTAACCTCTTGGATCATTTTATTAAACTTGCAGATTATGAATTAAGACAATCTCATACTACCTCTCCAACATGTTGTTCTGTAGTTATCTTTTTCCCTTTGTCAAGGCACTCTGATAGTTGTTACATTGTTGTCTTTCTCTATAACCTATTTTTCTTATAACACATGGAGCCTTGATTTGGCACATCTCTCATGTATTCATGTTTTGAAGATCTAGTTAAAGATTACCTAGCTACACAGTAGATGTAAAAACACAAAAAATTATGCACAAAATTAAATTGAAAACTGAGATGAAGAACTAATTTCAACTATGATTGCAACACAACTTCAGGAGCTTCAATATAGATTAAGCCTTAACCTTTTAGTTACAACATACATCTTAGATATCTTGATGTAGTGAATAGTGACTATTAAAAAAGCATTGATCTAATATTATGCAAAATAAATGTAGTGTTAAGACTTATTGCATTTTCATTTTCCTACCATTACTAAACCTTTGTCTTCAAAAATGTACTTTAGACCTTCTTGCACCAGTTGATGTGCTCTACAGACAAGCTAAAATCATTCATGTGGTTGAGCTGTGAATCCAAGAAGGTTTTTAAAAGACCATTTTCTAGTTTAAGTGATAACACTAACAAAATTAGAGCAATATTTGAGCCTTATCCTACACTCATAAAAAAAATGATGGCTCTTCTTACCTCAGATGTTACTCTAGACCCAAAAAGCCATCCAACACTACGAGGACTAACTACCCATGTCTCAATATCTTCTGGGTCACTCCACATTAAATAAAAAAAGGGCCCTTTATGTGCTATTTCACAATGTCTATCAATGACTCTAATATGGATATAAGAACACAGATATATCAGATCATAAAACTAGCCTTAAGTTCAAATCTTTCAAATTTTAAAGCATAGATGCTTGTCTGAAAAATCTTGCTATGTCAGGTGAAAGTCCTCCATGGACACAAAGGACCTAATTTTAATAGCCAATGAAATGAGATTAAGTTCAAGAAACATAAGTATTCTGCTTCATATTTATACACAACCACCTCTAGTCATCTTGGAAGATCAAACATACACAAAATCTATGCATTTGCATAAACCATAATAGATTATGTGATATTATTGATAATTGTAAAACCACCAATAGATTACAAATATATGTTTTCAACACATACTAGTACACTACATGTTTGACACTTAGATTTTTGGCAAATTTTAAGAGAAGTAAGCTTACCCTTCTATCAATGATTGCTGATAATGTGAGGTAATCTTACCCTTCAACTATCATAGGGAACTGATTTTATGCATTGAATTTAGATTAGCCCAGTGTGATTACTTGAATTAAATAGACAATTATAATTACTATTAGAATAAATAAAATAAATGGATATAAATTTCTTGTAGTGCACCCGCGATTGCATTGCCAAGGAAGAAACATAAGCCTATGCTTCCTCAAACATCTGGACCCAGTGCTTTTCCAATAAGGTAATAAGGTCCACCACCCTAAATTTATGAAAGACATAAAAACTTCAATGAAAAGTAAATGGTTTAAAACCATTGATATTAAATGACTACAATGTAGTACTATAATCATATTCTCTCAAGATCATCCAATACAAAAACATACCCAAGGTTTGATATATTCAATGTGATTTAGAGCACACACAAATACACAACATTCACTAAATCTAGTGACTACAACATATTGCCTTGCTGATAAACTTCAGCAAAGGTCTGTTATCAATAAATAACAAATGCCCAATAGACCCAATGTGTTAAGAGAAAAATTGCAAGGAAACAGGTACGAACTACTATGTTTCAAGACCTAATATGAATATTGCTAGAGTTTGGACACAAAAGTCATATAATTTGTAAGATAAAACTTTCATTATTTGGAAGTTTACAATTAATATAAGTTCATTGATGCAATTCCAAAATGTGTGTGTGTGTAGTGTGTATAAAAGAAATACATTATCATTAATAATTATAATTAGAAATTGACTATAAACTAAGAACTTATATAAACTAGATCTAACATAAGCCTAAAAAGAAAACTAAATTTGATGTAATTTTAATCTAGGTTGAAAGAAAATAAAAATAAACAGAGGACTTCTAGCTTTTCTTTTTGCTAGATAATGTGCTAAGGTAGTAGATATAAATATTGGAAAATTACAGTGAGATGTCTCTGCCAATTTATAGTGGACCATAACTACCACCATTGAAAGCCACTACTACTTGTCTTTTTAGTTGTAAACAAAAGGACTTTTTTCCATTATATGCTTATCCATTGTAATTACATTACATGCCATGTAGAGCACAATTACAAGGAAAAACCACACTTGTATGCTCCCAGACAGACCATAGAGAAAGTAACAACCAGAGTGAAATATTGAGTAAGAACCAAGGGAGCCATCAGAAGGAACATTTATCAACAACTATTAACATGTGTGTTTATATTCAAGAAAATGCAATTGGCAGGTATAAAGCTAAATCACACAACCTTTGCTAGCAATATTGTTACCTATGCCAAAACAAGAGCTTTGGAATAAGCTATGGACATGCATTAAAGCAAAAAGAATTTTTGTCAGATGTTGTAGTCACAATTGTCATGGTAGACATGCTTGAAAAATGGAAGCATATATAGACAAGGCATGTGGATTTTTTGACAAAATTCATGAAAAAAGTATGGTCATGGCATGTCATGATTGCCAAAAATGCATCAAAATAGATTTTATGAGATTATATATATGTTTAAGTTGTGATTTTCCTAGTAGACATGCATGCAAAATTTACAATATCAGATTTCCACAATCCATTTGTAATGTAAGTTTTTTCCGGATTTGATTGTGTGTGTTTTTTAGCATCATTATTTTAGATCATTCTTTGTGATCTAGTTAAGAGAGGGCGTTATGTGGAATGATCATTTAGACCATTAGGAAAGAATAGATGATAGAATTGCTTAAGAGTTACAATTGTTAAAAGAAGGCTCAGATACATGAAATTAAGCAAACAAAACCAAAAACATGCAACTTAGTTGACTAGGATGACATATTGCACAAATATTCTGAACTTTTAAACATTACACAAGAACAAACAAATTCTATTCAAATGACCAAAGTACCCCATCTTTTATGTTAGCTTAGAATAGGTTTGAGTAGCCATGAGTGAAACTATGAAAGCCCTGCATCAACTATCTACCTTTATATGACAAATATCACATTAGTAGAGGGAAACTGACATGTAAAGTGAGTACTCAATTAGAAGATAAAGGGGTCTTAGCCTAAGGCCCATCAAATGACATTTTGTAGCTTCAATAACACTATCAATTACAAGAATTTCCTCTATATATGTTATCTCCATGATAGCAAAGAGTGAGGGAAATAATTTCTTTTTAATGGAAAATAGAAATCAGGTAAGTATATTGGTTAAACTTTTTAACATGATCGATAATACTGGTGTGACACACCTGCCAGTACTATATGGGTTGGAGGGAGACTAGACCTCATGACTTCATATCTATTTAAAAAAACTCTAATGAAATAAACTAAAATAGGGCCAAGGCAAACCCTTGATATTATAAAAGGAGAACATTGTTATTAGTTATGTTGCTAACAATCAAAGCTTTAGATTTCCTAGTGAGGGTAAAATTGGCAAAAGCATTTGTTACTTACAGACCTAGAGTTTGTGAGGGCAATGGTTACTTTATGTCAAGGGGTAGTTTGAAAGATCTTCTGGATTATGAACTCATTGAGTTAATGTCCCAAGAATTTGTGGGAATATTGGTAATATTTGCCGATCAATTATAATTTAGACATCAAGACCATTTGTAGGATACTTATATATTTAATGACACAAATTTTGTTGTTGCTTGCAGAGAGAAAGATGAGACATACTCAAAAGCCATAAATACAAGCTTGTTATATCATTTGTCACTTTACACCCACTTCCTATTATTTCCAAAAGAAATGATAATCTGAATTCACCAACCTACAAATCATGTAATCATTAAAAAATAAATGCATATTTAGGATAAAAGAAAAGAAAAATAGTTTTGGATTGTACCTTTCCATGTACATCATCCTCAATAAGCATACTAGTACTGTTGATATCAAAAAGAACATAACTCAATTGAGTATCATCATGTATATATTCTAGATCCCTTGCAATATCTATTGCAATTTGTAATTTTCATTCCAGGTCATGGGTATCAAGCTTGAGGAGAAGATTATTTCAGAAGAATGATCTATGCCAATAATCAACATATCTAAGAAAGAAATATTGAAAAGGTGAAAAAATAAACAAGATAAATCCCTATAACGATATTTTAAGTAAGAATTCTATGAAATTTTAGTTCCAAAATATCAAAACTTCAATTGAATGTAAAGAAACAACAGTAGTAAAGAATCTTGAAAGAATTTACAATTGACCAAATTCATAAATTAAAACTCAAAAATTTACATTATTTGGATTTCCAATTAATTAATAAATACATTGAAATGTGCATCTATATTACTTTAATAGACATCGCCCTTAAACTTTAGTAAGCCATAAAACAAGTGAGATGGAACATAGCTAAGTAACAATTGTATAACATGAAGATTTTATATGGGACTTACAACCAGTTGTCTGTTAACTCATGCACAAGAAGTAGTAAAGAGGCATGAATCTTTATTATGAGGACTTTAAAATAGACTTTTAATACTCTTATAAGAATTGGTTAAATAGTGGGTTTTAAGCTAGCTAAATATCCATTGGTAGCATAAATATTCAATGTAGGGACTTGCACTTTGATAATCCTTAACAGTAACTAAACTATCTTCAACTAGATAGATAAAAGACAAGTCATGGTATACTACCTAGTTTATGTTTTTAAGAATAGAGGACATAATTTTCTTTCATATACCTCATATGTAATTCTTTGTTTTCCTAAGCATCAAGAAAATATTAATCCATTGAGAAGAAGGATGTTACATTTGGAAGCAAGATCATGAAGATGGGTACTCAAAGGTCCACATTTAGAAGATTCATAGAACAGAAGAAGCTCATCTTCATTTGAAGCATAGCCTATCAATGAAGCCTATTGAAATACAAAAATAATTTTACTATCGATAAAAAGCTTCTGTAGCTTAGTATAGATAAAATGAGAGCTGAAATACTATATGAATAGAAGTTAAAAAAGATTGAAAATGGTTCACCCACAACTTGACAGAGCATACTAATGAAGTATATCAAATCCCCACTATTTCGTAGAGCTAAGACTAAATGTTTTCTAGACAAATGATTTAATTCCTCTCAATGCTTTACTAGATTGGTATGATACAGTTTGCATAGTGTCTTCATGTCCTTCAAGACCTTTGGAGTTAACTTAATCAGTGCCAATTGTATTTTCTTTACATCAAATTGTTGTACACAACACAGAAAGCAATCTTAAACATGGAATTATGTTTCTATTATAATTTATTAGTCCAAAAACCTTTACAAAAAGAAAATTTACCTTGTTCCTTAAGTAGGTAGTGTAGCTAGAGCCATACCAACTATTGGCTATAGAATTACTCTCTAAAAAATTTGAAGTTCCCATCACCACTTCATCAAACTTGAAGCATATCATTTTCTTTGGATCTATCACATTGTTTGTTTCTATTTACAAAATAAGATCCCCTTAAAAAATTTAAAGTCGTTTGTTGGGCCAAGGGCATACTGAATGTTATTCATTAGAGATGAGTAAGTGGAAGAATAACATAGTATCAAATACTCCAAGATAAGCAAGTAATAAGTGATATATAAAATGCACAAATAAACAATTTACCTTTGGAAAATGAGAGCCGTAAATCACTGTGGCTATTGGTATAGACAATGTTTTTGGATTTAATCCTCTTCCTCAAATATTTCATGCATTTCAAGTAGCCTTTAAGAATGAATCCAGTGACAAGTGCAATGCTCAGAAATAATCCAACCCCAACAAGTCCCACAATCAATACAACCTTTGAAATGCCCTTCTCATTTTTCTTATTTACTAGCAATCCTAAGAAGTCAATTTAAAATGTGGAAAAGAGGAAATCCAAGGGACAAGAGTTGCTGGTAATTTAAAGTATTGTGAATTTCAAAAAAAGTAAAGAGCCAAACCCCCATATACATGAATGGAGAATTCAAGTGCAGACTGGTTACGAGCGACCAAATTCACCAAATGTATTACCATTACAAGCATAAAATCACTATACAGTCGCGGCTTTAGCAATTACAATGGTGTTGTATATGAATTTGGAACATCAAAATTGCTCAAGCATATAACATAAAGATCCAAAGCACAAGCCTCAAGTGCCAAGGAATTAGAAGAACCCTTCAAATACACAAGCAAAGAAATGATTCAAACAACAATTGCATTCATGGAATCAATATATAGCAGTGGCCTCAATTGCCTTCCATTTTCCAAGTTAAATGATTGAATGAGAAAGAGATAGCAATTGAATCCCTACCTTATGCATTCAGCCTTGCTATTTCCAAATCTAAATTTCCAAAAGACCGATCACCTCCTCTTCAGAATATCAAGTTTCCAACTCCAACCATGAGCAAGCTAGGGTAGAACCAGGGCATTGGGTTTTTTGTCTGGTGATGGCACATCAAGTTTCCAACTCCAAAAAAATGCAAATGATCTTGCGTGCATGAAAAACAACAAACAATATTTTTATTTTATTTTTGACATCTATGCCCTATGTTGGTTGAAATTTTTACCAACACATTTCGACCAGTCAAAATTTTGACCAACACGGGGCTTAGATGTAAAAATAAATAAAATTTTCCTTCTACATTCCAACCAACCTAAACTTTTTTAGTTGATGGTAAAAAATTATGGTAGAAAAATGAGGTCTAATGTAGTATTGTTGCCTAACATGTCTGAAGATCAAAGGATCATGGTGGTAG
Source organism: Cupressus sempervirens (assembly GCA_028749045.1). Lineage (NCBI taxonomy): Eukaryota > Viridiplantae > Streptophyta > Pinopsida > Cupressales > Cupressaceae > Cupressus > Cupressus sempervirens. The sequence goes on along the minus strand of CM053786.1, from coordinate 271,966,242 downwards.
CCCTACATAGGGTAGAGAGGAAAGACAGAGGGGATTTTTCTATGTTTGATTGAAAGTTAGAACCTAAGGCATGTATGGAATGGTTGGAAGCTCTTGAAAACCATTTTTAAGTAGAGGAGATACCTAAAAATTAGAGGGTGGAAGTGGAAAAAGCCAAGTTGAAGGTACTAGCCCTAAGTTACTGGAAATTTCTCCAAAATAAAAGAGTAGAAGAAGAGAAGCAACCCATTCCCACATGGAAGAGGATGATGGTAAAAATCATGAAAAAATTTGTTCCAAAAGACTATGAAGTGATGCTCCACAAAAGGATGCATAACCTCAAGAAGAAGGACATGGATGTAAGTGCTTATACTCAAGAATTTCATACTTTGATTCTTAGAGCTAAGATGTATGAAAATGAAAAGAAAAATCTTGCAAGGTATATTAGTGGGCTTAGATATAATATAAAATATGAGCTAACCTTGGTGTCAATAGAATTAATCCATGAATGTTATTAGCTTTCCCTTAGGATTGAGGAGAAACAAAAAGAAAAGTTGAGAAAAGTAGTAGATGAAGAGGGAACTTTTTTAGAGGAAGAGGTAGATTTCAAGGAAGAGGAAACTACCCAAGAAACCAAGGGGAAGCTAGCATTAGTCAAGGGGCTAAGAATGATAATAGTAGCAGAGATTCCTTTAGAGGAAGGAGACCTAATCAAAGAGGTAGATTTGGTGGAAGTGGAATACGTGTTTTCATAGGAAGGTGTTACAATTGCAATCAAGTGGGTTACCAATACTTTAGGTGTTCAGAGAAGCAAGGATTAGTGAGAAGCCCAAGTGAAAGAAGAATAAACTTGTTACATGATGAGGAGGTATAGAGTACAAGTTATCATGCTAAGAAAATAGATCCAGAGATAGGAGAGTTCCTCATGCTGAAAAAAACTCTCTTGAAGGTACCCACTGATAAGGAGCCACCACAAAGAAGGTCATTGTTTAGAACAACATGCAAGGTAAGTGGTAAAGTTTGTAGAGTTATTGTTGACTTTGGTTCAACTGATAATTTGGCTTCTAAGGAGATGGTAGACAAGTTAGGATTGCAAAAAATATTTCATCCTTACCGCTATAGAGTGCCTTGGTTGAACAAGGAGCAACATGCCTTGAGTAGTGAACAAGAATGGGTAGAATTTCAGATTGTCATTTACTTTTAGGGAGGCCTTGGTAGTATGATGTAGATGCTAGGCATGATGGGAAACAAAAAATTTAGAGGATAACCAAGGATGGAGAAACCTACACTTTGAGGCCACAACCTAATGATGGAATCCATAGGGTGACTAGTGTCATGATGGTAGGACGTAAAGAGTTTTTGTAGACCATTGAGGAGGAGAAAAATCCATGCTTTTCCATCATAGTCAGACTTAAGAAAGAAGTTAAAGTTATTCCCTAAACCAAGAGTATGGAACATCAAGTTTGACCTAGAGAGGTCAGGGAGTTGTTGGAACAATATAAGAGTGTTGTTATAGGTAGAGAACTAGAAATTATTCCACCACAAATAGAGATAAGCCATTGAATAGAATTGATACCAGGTGATACATTACCAAATAAGGAAGCTTACAAGATTATCCTTGAACAAAATGCAGATTTAACAAGGCAAATTGAAGAATTGTTGGCCAAAGGCTTCATAAGGAAGAGTCTTAGTACTTGTGTTACTAGCTACTAAAAAGGAAGGTACATGGAGGCTATGTATGGATTTCAAAGCCATTAACAAGATAAATATCAAATATAGGTTCCCCATGCCAAGAATTGAAGATCTTTTAGATTATCTAGCAGGTGCAAGTCACTATTCAAAGATGGACTTAAAGAGTGGTTACTATCAAATCAGGATAAGGGAAGATGATGAATGGAAAATAGTCTTCAAGATAAATGAAGGACTATATGAATGGCTTGTGATGCCATTTGGCCTATCCAACACACCTAACACATTTATGAGACTTATGAATGAAGTCTTAAAGCCTTTTATTAGAAATTTTTTTGTTCTTTATCTAGATGCCATTATTGTTTTTAGTAGGAGTAGGTAGGAGCACCTAAAGCATTTGGAGTCAGTCCTTGAAAGGTAGCATAAAGAGAAATTGAAGATAAACTTGGAGAAGTGTTCATTCTTGCAAGAAGAGTTGGTGTTCCTTGGGTTCATCAATTTGAAAAACCAATTGAAGATGGATCCATCCAAGGTAGAAGCAATTCTAAATTGGTCTACACCTAGGACAACCACTGAGGTAAAAAAATATTCATGGTCTTGCAAGTTTTTATAGAAAATTTGTAAAGAACATTAGTGGGGTTTGTATCCCTATGATTGATACTATAAAAGGGGGAAGAAAATGTAAATTTGTATGGAATAATGAGGTTAATAAGTTATTTGAGTATCTTAAGAGGAGAGTTGCAAAGCAACCAATCTTACCATTACATGATTTCCACAAGGTGTTCACAGTGGAATGTGATGCTAGTAACAAGGCAATAGGAGGAGTGTTAAACTAAGAAGGGAGGCCTATAGCCTTCTTTAGTGAAAATATAAATAAAGCTAAACAAAAGTATTCAACTTATAATTTAGAAATGTATGCTTTGGTTCAGTCCTTGGGAAAGTGGAGGCATTATCTCTTGCCCAAAGAATTTATTGGTTTTACTAACAATCAAGCTCTTAGCTTCTTGAATAGGTAGGAAAAGTTGAACCACAAGCACATGAAGTGGTTGGAATTCATCTGAGCTTACACTTTCTCCATAAAACACAAGAAGGGGATAGTAAAAAAAGTTGCATACACCCTTAGTAGGAGGAATTTGATAGTAAAATAAATTCAAGTGAGTATTCTTGGTATTGAAGCCATGAAGAACATGTATGCAACATATGAAGACTTCATGGAGGCACATGAGGGTTGTCAAACAATTAATTAAAGGTATCATACTGATTTTTCTAAGTTTGTATTACAAGATGGACTAATATTTAAAGGTAATCATCTTTGTGTACCTAAAGGATCAATTAGGGGGAACGTTATCAAAGAAAAGCATTGTGGGAGTATTATAGGGCATTTTGGCATTGATAAGACACTAGAGAAGGTTAGAAGGTTCTTTTATTGGCCAAAGATGCAAGTAGATATTAATGCTGTATTATTTTTCAAAAGGCCAAAGGGAGATCATCAAATGCTAGAGCGTATAATCCTTTACCTACACCCACTAAGCCATTGGACTTCATCAGGATGGAATTTGTCATCAAGTTTCCTAGGACTAAAAGTGGATTTGATAGCATATTTATTATTGTTGACAGGTTATCTAAGATGGCTCATTTTCTACCTTGTAAACAAACTCATGATGCTTCTCACATAGATGATATATTCTTTAAGGAAGTTATTAGAATCCATGGATTACCATTGAACATTGTGTTTGATAGGGATTCTAAATTTCTTGGACATTTTTTGAGAACATTATGGAAGAGGCTAGGCACACAACTATCATTTTCTTCAGCATACCATCCCCAATCAAACGGCTAAATTGAAGTTATATAGGTCATTGGGTAACCTAATGAGATGTCTAACCAAAGAACATGGAGTTGCTTGGGATGTTTTTCTTCTATTGGCTAAATTCTCATATAATGATTTAGTGAACATAAGTACAAGTTTAACTCCATTTCAAATTGTATATGGAGGCCATCCAAGAGGATTCTTGGAGTTGAGAGACTTGGGAGATAGAAACAAGAGGAGTGCACAAGTTGAAGATTTTGTAGAGGTTATGAAGGATATCCATAAGAAAGTTAAGGATAAGTTGGGCCTTTTAGCAATAAAATACAAGGCACATGCAAATAAAAAGAGAAGGAACTTACATTTTCAGGTAGGAGATCTAGCAATGATTCACCTAAGGAAGGAGAGAATGTGTGGGAGAAGTATACTAAGTTAATGATAAAGAAGAGAGGACCATTCAAAATTTTGAAGAAATGTGGCAATAATGCCTATAACATTGACTTGCCTAGTGATTTAGGGATCTCTCCTATCTTAAACGTGGTAGATATCTATACATTGAAGGGTCCAAAGGATATTGAGGAAGTTGAGGTAGTGCAAGATAAAAAAGAATTTGATTTACTACAAGAACTACCACAAGTGCCTAAACCTACCATTGAAGCCATTTTTGGAAAAAGGAGAACACAAAAGATGAGGAAATGATATTATGAACACTTGGTCAAGTGGGAAAATAAACCAATAGAGGATTCAAGTTGGATTTTAGAGAGAGACATCATCAAGCTATTTGAAATATAGATGGAGTAACTAAGATGGCGGGGGGAATCAGATACTACAAAAATAAATCCATTGATCCTTTACATGTCATATAAAACTAATTACTGCTGACACTCGGTAACCATACAAAATGTTGTAACTCAGTAGATGCAGTGTATGTTATCTTATTACTAATCTTTAAAACATTCACCCATAAAAGAAATAAAATGAACAAAAGAGACACCAAATTTAACATGGAAACCCAATATGAGAAAAACCACCAAGTAACTAGTTACCAATTTTCACTCTTTTGAAGTGAGCTCTATTAGGAGCCAACCCAGTTAAAGGTTACAAAACACACTATTAGGTGTGACCTTGTTAGAGGATTTAATCACCTTCCTAGGAGTGGCCTTGCTAGAGGACTTTAGAACAATTCAATAGAATTGTGACCTTGTTAGAGGATTTAAAAAATGGTTGTTAAACAATTTTTTTTTAGAGATTTAGAAATCACCGCTACAATGATGAGAAAGTAACAATGACTTGACTTGAATGAGATGTAACTTAATTGCTGATATAGATCTCTATTCTACTTCACTAGAACCTTTTTGAATAAATATAACTTTTCTACTCCTCAAGGATATTTGATCCTTCTCTAAAATTTTCTCACACTTTCATAATCAACACACTTGCATGCTCGATCATTCATTTCTTTGAATTCATAACTTGGCCTATTATATATACCTTACAAATTATCAAGTCAGCTCAATTACAAGTTACAATTACCAATAAACATTACCTCTATCAGCTACAATTATTACATAAAATAATTAAACTTTATTTCCCAAAATAATGAAATCCTTCAGTAGTCAACCCTACTCGGTAAACACTACTCCAGAAATTATTTCCAATGTTAATTGATTGAAGCTTGGTAAAAATTGACTCTCCTTCGCTAACCTTGTGAGCTCAATCACCTCTAAATTTTGCCATAGAATCATTCAATGCCTGAGTGAGCTCAGTAGAAACTATTTCCACTACTCGGTAGACTCTGAAATTACTTAGCTGACCGATTGAACTTGGTAGACTCTGTCTGCCAACCAACTGACATGACATTTGTGTAACATCAAAGAAAACACTCAATTGGACAATTGTATCCAAAAATATTCCTCTTTGGCATTGATGGAAACACAACATGTCATAGCACAAAGAAATTTCAAAAGAGAATATCCTTAGTTTCATTTTGATTCTCATCCAATCATTTGAACACCTTTTGTCAGTAGACACTGCATACATCTCCTTCTTACTACAAACTTCTCCCTCTTAGAGAAATTTCCTTAAGAGATATGAAAATAAACTTCTCTCTCTTTGAAAACACATGCCAAAGACAACACATGCCAAATAAATATCAATGTACCTTGAGTACTGATTCATATGCAATGTTCCCATAACTATGCTACATCAACTAATAGATCTTCTACTTGGTTCCTGTTGATGCATTAGTAAAAATTTATTTTAGTTAGATTCAAATAGGGGAATGACCCATAACTTACCTCTTAGATAAAAGAATTCATCCTTAGGTAATGGCTTGGTAAATATGTCAAAAATTTGTTCTTTTGTATGGACATATTCTAATTTGATCTCCTTGTCTTGCACCAATTCTCTGAAAAAGTGATACTTTATTACAATGTGCTTGGTTTTAGAATGCATCACTGGATTCTTTGATATGTTAATTTCACTTGTATTGTCACAAACATACTCTGCTTCTACTATAGATTGGGATGTACAATTTGATGACATGAAGAAATAAAGGTCTTATTGACCCTTTTTGTGAACATTTGTCTATAACATACTGAACTTTATCATCTTTTAGTATAAATGTTTTGAAATTTTGATGTATATAGTATGAACATAGGGCATAAAAATGATAAGTGGAATTATATCAAAAAAGGGGTTCATTTTGTGGTAAAAATATTTCTTCATGAATGTTTGATATGGGTAGATCTCCCTGCAGCTGAAAAGATTGCAAAAACTATTAAGTTGAATAATTAATGACTTTTCTTTATAAACTAATAAATGTAAATAAATGTTTGTAGGAAGTCTTGTGTGTGTTAAATGTTGATCGTAGGAATATAAGATGAGTAGGAGTTAATAAAAAACAAACTACAAAGGAATAGCGCTAAGGAATTGATGGTATTAAAGAGAATCATTATGACACTGCTGCAACTCGAAGACTTGGTGGAAAAGTCAAAAGAGACTTGTTTTAATGAATAACAAAGTGGGACCTAATAAAGCAACTAAGCAAGGAACCAAGCATCAAAGTGATTAGTTAGACATGCAACACATGATACTTGGATTCCTAGAAGCTGTTTAAAGTTAGATAAAAGAGCAGATCTAGCATTTGCTATGATCTATATTTGTGGGGAATTTAAGGGATAATTAATGTCTTTACAATTGCATGCTGTTGGAAATGAGAATGGAGTAACTGAGAGGGGGAGGGGGTGAATCAGTTACCACAAAAACATTTCACAATCCCTTAGATGTCTAAAATCTTGATCTTAGTTACAAATTACTAAAACTTGATAATTTAGCAAATAATAATAATTATTAAGAACTGATAACCAAAACAATTCAGCAATCATGCGCACTAGAGACACCAGATTTAACGTGGAAACCCAATATGGGAAAAACCACCAATGTAACTAGTTACTATTTTTCACTCTTCTGAAGTGAGCCCTGTTAGGAGCCAACCCTGTTAAAGGTTACAAAACACACTATTAGGTGTGACCCTATTAGAGGATTTAATCACCCTGTTAGGAGTGGCCTTGCTAGAGGTCTTTAGAAAAATTCAACTAAACTGTCACCTTGTTAGAGGATTTACAATAGGGATGTTAAACCCACTCTGTTAAGAGATTTTGAGTTCACTGTTACAATGGTTAGAAAGCAACAATGAAGTGACTTGATATAATGTGCAACTTATCTTTGCTGATTGTAGATCTCTGTTATGCTTGACTAGATCCTTACTGATCACATACAACTTTGCAGCTCCTTCAACAGGTTTGATCCTTCATCACACTTCTTCAATATTCACTTATTCCATATCCATACATTCACACTCTTATGCATTCAAACTCTTACATCTTACGAATTCACAACTTGATCTTTCATATATACCTTACAGATTATCTTAGTCGACTCTAATCATTGACCAATAATCAAATAAATACAATAGTCGGCTAGAGAAAATAAAATAAAATTACAAACCAACAAATCCCTTTACTGGCTGACACTGCTTGGTTAATACTGTTCAGAAAATAATTCCTGTGTTAACCGACTGAGCTCGGTTAATACAACAAACTCCGTGTCATCCCTTCAATCGCTGGGAGAACTTGGTAAGTATAGATGACCGAGTGAGCTCGGTAGAAACTGTCTTTGCCAAATTTCCTTTGGACACTGAGTGAACTCGGTAAACACTGATTTTCCTTTGCTTACCTTCTTAGCTTGGTAAACACTAACTTTTCTTCGATTACCGTCCCAGCTCGGTAAACACTAACTTTTCTTTGCTTACCTTCCTAGCTCGGTAAACACTAACTTTTCTTTGCTTACCTTCCAAGCTCGGTAAACACTCTGTCACAGTTTCCTTCGATCACTGAGTGATCTCGGTAAGTACCGAACTTCCTTTGTTAACCAAGTTAGCTCGGTAGAAGCTTTACAATGTGATATACAACAATGCTCGGTAGATTCTGTAAACTACTATGCTTACCTTCTGAGCTCGATAGACTCTGTCTGATGATTGATATGACATTTTGTGTAACATCAGAGACACCACTCAATTAACCAATTGTATCCAACAATATCCCTCTTTGGCATTGATGGCAACACAACATGTCATAGTAGAATGAAATTTGAAAACAAGTCTTTCTCTTATAGTGCAGCACAATATGTCAACATACTACTTCTCCCTCTTAGATAGAAACTTCTCCCTCTTTTAGTAATCTCCCTCTGTGAAGGAATTGTATAACAGAAAGATATGATAGTTTTATTCTCCCTCTACAAATTCTTACAAATTTCAGAATAGATATTATAGTTTTTCTCTCCCTCTTTGACAACACATGCCAAAGACAATACAACACAGTAAAAGCTCTTCTTCATATGCCAAAAGTACTTTTAACTGGATTACAATGTACCTTATGTACAGATTCATATGCAATGACTTCAATACTCTGCTGCATCAACTTGATACATTTTCAACTTGTCATAGGTTGATGCATCACTTAAAACTTTATTTTAGTGAACTTCAGATAGGGGAGTGACCCCTAACTTACCTCTGAGATACAAGAATGTATCCTTAGGTAGTGGCTTTGTGAATATATCAGCAATTTGTTCCTTTGTATGCACATATTCCAGTCTAATCTCCTTGTCCTGCACTAATTCTCTGACAAAATGATATTTTATTGCTATGTGCTTGGTCTTGGAATGCATCACTGGATTCTTGGATATGTTGATTGCACTAGTATTGTCACAGAACATAACAAATGGTTCTTTGATTTCCATCTTCATTCCTTGTAATAACTACTTAAACCAAACAATGTTGGAATAGTTTACTGCTGCAGCAACCTACTCTGCCTCTGCTGTAGATTGGGATGTACAATTCTACTTTTTGCTTGTCCAAGAAACCAATCTCTTTCCAAAAAAGAATGCTCCTCCACTTGTGCTTTTTCTGTCATCAAGATTTCCTACCCAATCAGCATCAGTAAAAACTTTCAAATCCAAGTTACCTCCAAGTTTGTACCATAGTCCATAATCTTCAGTTCCTTTCAAATATCTCATTATTCTTTTGATTGCAATTAGGTGAGTGTCTCTTGGTTTTGCTAAAAATCTTGCAACAATACCAACTACAAGAGCAATATCTAGCCTAGTATGAACTACATACTGTAACTTTCCAATCATAGATCTATAAAATGTTTGGTCTACTTCTTTGGATTCATCATCTTTGGTAAGTTTCAATCCAGTACACATGGGAGTTCCAACAGGTTTGTAGTCCTGCATACCAAACTTTTCCAATATCTCCTTGATGTATTTTGATTGAGTAATGAAGATGCCGTTCTTATTTTGTTGAATTTGAAGACCAAAAAAGAATTTTATTTCACCAAACATAGACATTTCAAATTCTTTGTTCATTTGTTCTGAAAATTCTTTGCAAAGATCATCATTCCCTGTGAAAACAGTATCATCTACAAATATTTCTGCCCTGACAATCTTATTATCTGGTCCTTCCTTTATATACAAGCTACTATTATCATTAGTTCTTTGAAAACCAATATGAATAAGATAGTTATGCAATCTTTCATACCATGCTCTAGGGGCTTGTTTCAGACCATACAATGCCTTGTGTAATTTGCAGACCATGTTCCTTTTCTTTGGATCAACAAAACCTTCAGGTTGTTCAATGTAAACCTCTTCATCCAGTATTCCATTGAGGAATACTGACTTCACATCCATCTGATAAACTTTGAATCCTTTGTGAGTAGCACATGCAAGTAAGGTTCAGACTCCTTGCAATCTTGCAATAGGAGCAAAGGTTTCCCCATAATCTATGCCTTCTTCTTGAGAGTATCCTTTGCATACCAATCTAGCTTTGTTTCTGGATACCTTACCATCTTCAGTCAATTTGTTTCTAAATACCCACTTGGTTCCTATTATATTCTTATCTTTAGGCTTGGGTACAAGAGTCCATGTCTTGTTCTTCTCTATTTGTTCTATTTCCTCATTCATTGCCTCAATCCAACTATCATTTGCCAATGCGTCTTTAATACTTCTAGGTTCAAAATCAGAAAGTAAACAAGTATTTTTCAACTTACTTCTTGTCAGGGTTCCTTCATATTTGTCTCCAATGATCTGATCTAGTGTATGATGTCTTCTAACATATTTAGCTAATACAGGTTCTTTACCTCTTGAATGAGTTTCATTGATATCTGCTTGTGCTTCAATTTCATATTCAGGTTGTTCTAGCTCTTTAGACTCGATAGACACTTGCTCGGTAGTGTTTGAATGTTGCTGTGGCTCAATTTGAACTATTTGCAGCTCGGTTACTGAAGACTCAGGAGTTGAGGATTCTTGAGTGAATGGTATACTTGGTATAGTATCAGGTTCAATGTAAACAAATCTCTTGTAGTCTTCAGGTATCTTTTTGCTTTCTTCTTCTAATTTGTCTACAAACTCATCAACTTTCACATGTGCACTTTCTATGACTTTGTGAGTGGATAGATTTAAATATCTATATGCTTTGCTTTTGCAAGAATAACCCAAAAATATTCCTTCATCACCTTTTATATCAAATTTTCCTTTTCTAGATTCTTTCAAAATATAACATTTGCTTCCAAATACTTTCAGATAACTTGCATTGGGTTTGTAGCCATACCATAATTCATAGGGAGTCTTGAATAAGTCCTTCAACTGTACTCGATTTAAGGTATGAACTGCAGTGCTGATGGCTTCCTTCTAGTATTTGATAGCAAAATTTTTTTCTATCATCAGGGTTCTTGCACAATCCATAATGGATCTATTTCTTCTTTCAGCTCTTCCATTTTGTTCTAGAGTTCCTAGTGTTGAAACCTGTCTTTTAATACCTCTTTCAATGCAGAAGTTGTTGAATTCATGTGAAATGAATTTGCCACCTCTGTTTGACCTTAAACATTTTAGCTTTTTCCCTATTTCTTTTTCAACTCTTGCCAAATACCATTTGAATTTCTCAAATGCTTCTGATTTATTCCTTAGATACATGACAATCATCATTCTTGAATAGTCATCAACAAAAAGAATGAAAAACTTTTCTCCAGTATAGCTTTCTATTCCAATGGGTCCACATAAATTAGTATGCACAATTTCTAATATATCTTCAGACTGATAGTTTTTACCTTTAAAACTAGTTTTTCCCATTTTACCAATCTGACAATTCTTGCATAGACCAACCTCAGGTTTCTTAATGTTAGGAATGCCTCTTACTTTCTTGAATTTGCTTATTTTTACCAAATTATCAAAATTGACATGACAACCTTTTATGCCATAACCAACTCTCTTCAATTTGAGCAATAAAACATGAGCATTCACCAAGTTCTAGATAGAACAAGTTACCTTTAGTTTGGGTGCCAGATCCTATCAGTTTTCCTTGCTCATTCAACAGTCTCACCTTTCCATGCATGAATTATACCTTGAATCTAGTATTTAGTAACTGTGCAACACTTAGGAGATTATGATTGAGACCTTCAACCTAGTAGGCATTATTACATATAAGTTCTTTGGATAGACAGATTCTTCCTCTTCCTTTTATGAAATGAGGTTCATTATTACCAAACCTCACACTGCCACCATCATAGTCTTCAAACTGATCAAACTTAGTTTTATCACCAGTCATATGATGTGAGCAACTGCTGTCTATAATCCATGTATCATTCTTACTTACATGAGAAATAAGAGCCATTTTATCTTTGTCATCACTATCAGAGTTATCTTTAACAACAATATAGACAATTTCATCCTCACTATTATCAGAATCCTTAGAATTTTCAGCCATGAAACATGATTTCTTACCTTTGTTCTTGGATTATTTAAAGTCTTTCTTGCCATTCCATTTGTGATCTTTCTTTTCATCATTGTTTTGTTTGTTTGGGCATCTTGCTGCAACATGACCAATTTCATCACAAGAAAAATAGATTAGAGAAACTTTACCTTTGTATTTTCCTCTGCCTCTAGAATATTTCCTGGCTAGTAGAGCTTCAATCACTTTGAGATCACTGTCTGAACTTTGGCTTGATTCATTTTCACTTTCTGACTGTGATTCTATCTTCTTTTTGCTTTTCTCTTTGAGTGAGAGCTTGGCTTGAAATGCTGATTCAATGTTTTTGGAGGCTGGAACATAGTTGTCAAAGTTATCTAGTTCAAATGCAGTTAGTCTTCCAACTATGGCTTCAAGATTTATCTTATGATTTGCTTCACACCTTCTTTCCTGTATTGCAGAGACTCTAATTGCATAAATGGGAAGCAAGGTTCTAAGAACTTTGTTTACAACTGTTTCTCCTTTGATGTCACCTCCAGCTGCCCTGATTGCACTTACACATGCTTTAACTCTTTCAACATACTTTGCAATTTTTTCATCCTCTCTCATCTTCATTTGATCAAATTGTTCTCTTAGACTTTCTGCTTTTTCTCTTCTCACATTATCATCCCCTCCATAGATCTCCTTTAGCTTGTTCCACATGTCAAAGGCAGTTTTGTAGTCCTTAATGTCATCAAATTCTTCATAGCTAAGAGCAGATGCTATGTCTATCATCATATTGTTGTGAGTCTTCTTTTCAGCAATGTCATTAACTGACAGTGTGCCATAAGGTTCTTCATATTTTTCTTCAAGGTATTTCAGTCCAGTATCACCAATAGTAGCTAGATGAAGTTTCATCAATTCTTGCCATGCTGAGAAGTTATCTCTGTTAAGTTTTGAAATTTCTCTTCTATAAGACATCTTGATCTTTGGCTTAGAACCTTGAAATCCTTTCCTGCAAGCACCAAAAGCTCTGATACCAATTGTTGGAAATGAGAATGGAGTAACTGAGAGGGGGAGGGGGTGAATCAGTTACCACAAAAACATTTCACAGTCCCTTAGATGTCTAAAATCTTGATCTTAGTTACAGATTACTGAAACTTGATAATGTAGCAAATACTAATAATTATTAAGAACTGATAACCAAAATAATTCAGCAATCATGCGCACTAGAGACACCAGACTTAACGTGGAAACCCAATATGGGAAAAACCACCAATGTAACTAGTTACTATTTTTCACTCTTCTGAAGTGAGCCGTTTAGGAGCCAACCCTGTTAAAGGTTACAAAACACACTATTAGGTGTGACCCTGTTAGAGGATTTAATCACCCTGTTAGGAGTGGCCTTGTTAGAGGTCTTTATAACAATTCAACTGAACTGTCACCTTGTTAGAGGATTTACAATATGGCTGTTAAACCCACTCTGTTAAGAGATTTTGAGTTCACTATTACAATGGTTAGAATGCAACAATGAAGTGACCTGATATAATGTGCAACTTATCTTTGCTGATTGCAGATCTTTGTTATGCTTGACTGGATCCTTACTGATCACATACAACTTTGCAGCTCCTTCAACACGTTTGATCCTTCATTACACTTCTTCAATATTCGCTTATTCCATATCCATACATTCACACTCTTATGCATCCAAACTCTTACATCTTACGAATTCACAACTTGATCTTTCATATATACCTTACAGATTATGTTGGTCAGCTCTAATCACTGACCAATAATCAAATAAATACAATAGTCAGCTAGAGAAAATAAATAAATTTACAAACCAACAAATCCCTTTACTGGTCGACACTGCTTGGTTAATACTGTTCAAAAAATAATTCTTGTGTTAACTGACTGAGCTTGGTTAATACAGCGAACTCCGTGTCATCCTTTCAATCGCTGAGAGAACTCAGTAAGTATAGATGACCGAGTGAGCTTGGTAGAAACTGTCTTTGCAAAATTCCCTTTGGACACCAAGTGAACTCGGTAAACACTAATTTTCTTTTGCTTACCTTCCTAGCTCGGTAAAAAATAACTTTTCTTTGGTTACCTTCCCAGCTCAGTAAACACTAACTTTTCTTTGCTTACCTTCCCAGCTCAGTAAACACTAACTTTTCTTTGCTTACCTTCCCAGCTTGGTAAACACTCTGTCACAGTTTCCTTCGATCACCGAGTGAGCTCGGTAAGTACTGAACTTCCTTCGTTAACCAAGTTAGCTCGGTAGAAGCTATCTTTACAATGTGATATACAACAATGCTCAGTAGACTCTGTAAACTACTATGCTTACCTTTTGAGCTCGGTAGACTCTGTCTGATGACTGATATGACATTTTGTGTAACATCAGAGACAACACTCAATTAACCAATTGTATCCAACACATGCTTGTAGTCTTAAGTTGTAACTGACTTTCCTTCATGAGGAAGTCATAGTTATAGGAGTTTGTTGTTTTTCCTTCCCTTTAAATAAGATCTTGTCTATATCTATGAGGTTAAGTAGTGAGTAGATAGATAGAGTCAATAGACATTTTGTTATTTTTCTCAAGTTATTGTAATACTGCATATTTGAATGAATACATGAATTTGTTGAGTTTCTACACTTTTATCAAAGCTTATATTTCCTTCATTCTTCAATGGGGTCCCATGTGGAAGGTGAAGTTTAATTTAGTAAGTAGGAGTTAGAATCAGTTTTCTAAGTTAAGATTAGAACTATTGTTCTTGTAGCCACTAGAAATAGAACCAGTCACTATTCCTGTAGTAGTAGGTGCATAGATATATGGTTAAGTAATTAGAATTTCCTTCCAAGTATTTGATAGTTGTCTTTCCTTTGGATAAACTAGATTTCCTTAATGGTTATTGCATTCAAGGTACTAATGACTTTTAGCAAAAACTAGAGCATATACTTTGCAGACATCATCTCAAGTTCACACTCTCGGATTGACATTTAATGAAAATCAACATAGTACTTTGGTAGTAAGGGATGTCCAATCCTGCAACTAAAAATGTGTTATATTGGTTAGACATATTTTTGGTGCCCTTGTTGGGCATGGTGTCAGTCTAGTATTCACTATTGAGTCATTTAGTTTCATTTTTAGCATTCTTGCATGCATAGAAGAAGAGACCACCTTGGAAGATTTCTTCCCAATTTCAATTAGGAAGATCCTTTTTATCCTAACCCTGAAGAAAGAGAAGAGAGAGAAGAAATAGAAGAAGAACTGTTTGATAACATATTTGCAGAAGTACCAAAACAAGTACAATCACCGACCACATCTAAAGAATCCTTCCATTTGAATAATCTTTTTGCTAAGCCAGAATATCAAGATAATCCATTAGCTCTACTCATTTATTAGCCACCACTAGGACATCCACAAATGGTAGTAGCTCAACCTACCTTTCCCTTTCCAATTCCTCCTCAGCAGGATAATCCAAATTTGAAAAATATACCCTCAACTACCCTACCTAAATTCTATGGCCTTATTACTGAAGATCCAAAAAAATTTCTCTTTGACTTTGACATACTTTGTCAAAGTTATGACTACACAACTAATGCCTATAAGCTAAAATTGTTTCCATCAACTCTCAAAGAAGTTGCTTTGAGATGGTTCATGAGTCTAGGTGCCAATGCTATGACAAATTGGCCAACTATGAATAACCCATTCCTTAATAAATATAAGGAATATTGCAGAGGCCATGACTTGAAAGGAGATGACACTTTTAAAATGTCACAAAATGAGGATGAGACTTTGGAAGACTATGTTGCCGATTCATGTTTAACCTACAGTGCAACACACAACATTAGTTGAATGAGGAGTCCCAAAATCATCTGTTTCTGAAAGGATTGCATGACAGGAGTATGGAAGCTTTAGACTTAATGGTTGGAGGTGACATTACATAGAAGACGTGGGCTAAAATTTGGAATATTTGTTTGAACTATTCCAGAGAAACAACAAAAAAAGGACAAGGTTTGAGGGACTTACTTAAAAAGACTCCTAGGGTGGGAGTATCTAAGACAAAATTGTCAAACCTCTAGTTGAATTTCAAGCAAGACATCATTAATGATGTTGCTACACAATTGGATACCATGCAAGCATGAAGGAAGAAGGAGGATGCTGATAGTGTGTTGGTAGAATATTGCCCCCATTGCAGAGAAAAGAAACACAATTTTTGATGTAAGCCTATTGCTAGCTTGGAATCACAGCATGTGCCTACTAAGTTCAAGGCAATTGATGAAGATAGGGAAGTCCTCTATGTTTCTCAATGAAGGCCGTGGGCTCCAAGATCAGGTATTCCTCAAGAACCACTCCATAATTACGATGGTAATAGCCAATGACAACAATAGCATGGTAATTATAATAATTGGAAGCAACTTAACCAAGGATGGTAGTAGCCTAACCAAGGTTGGAAAATGCCTAACCAAGGGTGGCAGTAGCCTAACCAAGCTTGGCACCAACCTTAGTAGGGTTGGCAACAACCTCAGCAGGGTTGGCAGGAAACCCTGAACTAGTAATAGCACCAACATCAACCAGCCTTGACTCAACCTCCTCAACAACAAGCCTTAAAGCCTCTTGCAGCCAATACAAACCCTCAAAAATAGCCATAGTTACGTGTACAAACTGCGCCTAATCCTAATAGTGCAAAACCTTCAACCCAACAACCAAGTTATTCCATCACCCTAAATGATATCCATCTACGATCTAAAACAATGCTTGCCTTACCTCAACAACCCATTATAATAGAAATAGATGATACAGATGTTGAGTCATTTCAAGAACCTACCACCATTGTTTCTCCTACAGCCAAGACACCACCATTTCCTAGTAGGTTAATAGAGCAAGTCCTACCAAGTGAAAATCAAGTTGCACTAGATTTGCTTGAGCAACTTAAGCAAATGATGATAAAAATTCCCTTGCTTGATGCAATAAAGGAAGTATCTATATATTCAAAATCCATTAGAGAAGCCTATGTTAAAAAGGCATGAAGGAAAAAGAAAGACCCAAAGACTATCCATGTCCTTAGGCAGCTTACTGATATTATGCTTGATAACTACAAAATGCCTAAGTATGTAGACCTTGGAAGCCCAGTAGTGACCCTCACCATTCAAGGAGTGCAAGTGCAGAATGTCTTAATAGACCTAGGAGCATCCATCAATGTAATGACCAAAGAAGTAGTGACCAAATTAAGCATCATTCATCTTAGGCAAAGACCAACAATCTTGCAACTAGTAGATAGTTCTACCATCATTCCCGATGGTATGCTAGAAGATGTCACTATCACATTACATTCATGGGAATATCTAGTTGATTTTGTCGTACTCTCTCCAAAAAAAAGTACTGAGGGATACCCTATCATTTTAGGACAACCATGGTTAGCAAAAAAATATGTTTATATTGCATACCGATCAGGGAGAATGACTATTTCAGATGGAATGAACACTAAAAATTTAACCTTGTATTCTCCTACTCAACCTTTGCTATAGGATGACCAAATTGTCTGCCCAAAAATGGATGACTCTGATATGGACATAGATTCTATTCAACAATTGATGATGATCTCACGAGACTCATTTGTAAACATCAAAGAAGAAGATGATGTCATTTCTTCTATCATACTGAATGAGTATGGAACACAACCTAAGACATCTTCTAAACAAAAGTGTATCTTAGAAAGCATTCTGCCTTTATTTTTTGAACTTCATTATTCCGAGTCTACACAGCTTATGCAGTCACTCCTACCACATGAGATAGATTCACAACCAATTGTGCAATTTTCAGTGGCTGAAGAAGTAGTCAAAATAGCAATCGTTCCAGGAAGAGAATTAAATATAAGCAAGTCCTTATCTCAGGCACAACATCATAATACACTACAATTGTTACAAAAGCACCAAAATTCATTTTCTTGGGAGTATACAGATATGAAAGGTTTGGATCTTGCACTCTGTACCCATAGGATTTATAACAGTCTAGATTGTAAACCTGTGAGAAAACCTCAGTGTAGGATAAACACAACATTAAGGGATATTGTCAAAAATGAATTGCAAAAGCTACTTAATGTTGGCTTCATATATCCTATTTCAGATAGCCAAAAAAGGGGGGAAAATGGCGAGTCTACATAGATTATAGAAAACTTAACTTGGCTACCAAGAAGGATCATTTTCCATTGCCTTTTGTTGATCAACTTCTTGACAATCTTGCAGGAAAAAAATTCTTTTCATTCTTGGATGGGTTCACTAGCTACAATCAAATCTAGATAGCACCAGAGGATTAGAATAGGACCACATTCATGTGTCCATGGGGAAAATTTTCTTATGTTTTCCTACCATTTGGTTTGTGCAATGCACCTACAACTTTCCAAAGAGCTATTATTAGAATTTTTTCTGACATATTTGTAGATTGTTTGGAAGTGTATATGGATGACTTCACCACATATGGACAAAAATTTGAAGAAGCCAAGGAGAACTTGGACAAGGTTTTACAAAGATGCAAAGACTACAATTTGTCTTTAAATAGTAAAAAGTGTTTTATGATGATGCAAGAAGTAGTGGTGTTGGGACACTTTATTTCCCCTAAAGGAATTGAAGTAGACCCAACAAAAATAGAAGTCATGCACACATTGGCTATACTAGCTAAATTGAAAGAAGTTAAGAGTTTTCTAGGACATGTGGGATATTATTGACATTTTATCAAAGATTTCAATCAAATTATAACACCTTTATAGAAAAGATGCAGAGTTTGTATGGGATTCAGAGTGTACAAAAGCTTTCCTATAGCTTAAGGAAGTCTTCTCAACATCACCAGTGCTCTGAGGACCAAATTGGGAGTTACCTTTTCACATACACATCGATGCTTTAGATCATGCCATTGGAGTGATACTTGGCCAAAAGATAGATTTAGTAGAACATGCAATTTACTATATCAGCAAAAATCTTCAAGGAACTGAGTATAACTACACTATGACAGAGAAAGAACTGCTCACTGTAATTTATGCTCTGAATAAATTCAGACATTACATTATAGGATACCAAATATTTGTACATACAAATCACTCTGCTATCAAATATCTGATGAACAAGCCATCAATCTCTGGATGATTGGTTCGATGGTTGTTACTAATGCAAGAATTTGACATCACCATTATTGACAAGCCAGGTAAAGTAAATGTTGTAGCTAATTTCTTGTCTCGTCTTCAAACACCTAATGATCCTGCAGCCATAGAAGATAGCTTTCTCGATGAACATCTCTTTCTTTTGTCAGCAAAAAACCCTTGGTATGTTGACATTGCCAACTATCTAACTACTGGCAAAATTCCCCCACATTTATCTACAAAAGAAAAATTATTGTTGGCAAAAAAGAGTTTTAATTTCTCATGGATCTCAGGATTCATGTTTTATACCAGACCAGACCAGGTAACACAAAGATGTCTCAGAGAGGATGAAACATATGATGTTCTTCATGCATGTCATGATGAGCCTTGTGGTGGTCACTTTGCTATCAAATGGACTACATTAAAGATTTTGAATATAGGTTATTATTGGCCTACACTTCACAAGGATGTGGCTCAGTATACAAAAAAATGTGATAAATGTCAAAGAATGGGTCGACTGACAAAAATGGGTAAAATGCCCCTGCAACCACAGATAGTAGTACAACCATTTGATAAATGGGGAATTGATTTTTTTGTCCCTATTGAACCCCCATTAGAAAGGAAAAGTTATATACTGGTTTGCACTAATTATGTTACTAATTGGGCTGAAGCAAAACCCATGAAGCATCCTCATGACAATAATGTTGCAAAGTTTCTGTATGAATGTATCTTTACTAGATTTGGTATTCCAAGAGAATTAAAATCAGATCAAGGGCCTCAGTTCACATCTAATCTGATAGCAGCACTCATGGAGGAGTATAAAATTTGGCATGGCAAATTGTCTCTGTATCATCCACAGGCCAATGGATAGGTAGAAGTGACAAATAGAGAGTTGGAACATATTCTCACTAAAATAGTGTCTTTGCATCAGAAAGATTGGGCAGCTACACTTCCTGAAGCCTTATGGGCATATAGAACAACATGGAAATCCACTATTGGGTTTACACCTTTTCAACTCCTATATGGGAAGATAGCTATTATGCCCATTGAATTTGAACATAAAACTCTACGGATAGCTTTGGAACTTGATATTACCCTTCTTGCAGCACAATAAGATTGCATTTTGTAGCTCAATGAGTTGGATGAATGGAAAAAATCAGCTCTTCATAACACAAAATTAATTTACAGTCAAAGAAAGCAATGGCATGACAAATTCATTAAAGACAGAGAGTTCTCTATTGGTGATTGGGTGCTCTTGTATGATTCACGATATTAGCATTACCAAGGAAAATTTTAGACTCAATGGCTTGGTCCCTATGAAATCATTACAATTTTTAACAATGGAGTAGTTCAACTATCAACAATTGATCTGGTCAAATTCAAACTCCTGGTTAATGGGCATCGCCTGAAGTTATATCATAAACCAGCAACTTGGGAAGAATTTCTTCAACAGTTCACCACAACAGAAACATCTCTTCCTGCAGCCACTTTGTCTGAGTCTCCCACTTAGACACCTATAGCCCCTTGAGTTTATTTTCAAGGCCTTCATACTAAAATTTTTGCACTCATGTGAAAATTCATTCTTTTTCACCTCATACCACCCCACCTTCTTGTCTTTCCATTATCATGCCATCTCACTTTCTTTCTCTCGTACGACACTACTCGGACCATCCTTCCTATCACACCTTAGGTCAATCACAGTTGAACCCTTTGCATTTATTTAATTTATTATTTATTTAGAAAAGTGTGTTATTTCAATTTTCAAAATTTGTAATCTTTACGATCTGGTGGGACCTAGTCTCTGCTAGGTTGGGGTGTGGGAAAATTGAAATCATGAATGCAAATCAAGGAAATCTCAAGTTGGTATGTATGATGTACGGGGAAGGGTCATTTTAGTAATGAGCTGGTGCTCCTTTGTACTTTTGAAATGTGTGAAATAATGTAAAGAAGGCTAACCATTAAATCATGATTTAACATAACCCCTCATTAATATGGCATATGTTTTTGAGCACAATCTTTATCATCATTATGGTTTGGTGATTACAATGCAGTCATGAAGTACTAAAGGATGTGATGTTTGGAAATTATTGAAGTATTTCAATCTCCCTTTTTTGAAACCCCTATAGGTATCACAACCCATACTCTCAAAATTACTTGCAGTGAATATTCCTAAAATAGCATTTTTTTTCGAAAATATAGGTGGAGAACCTCAGCGGCATGAACCAGTAGACCACAAAGTCTTACTGGAAAACCCATCAACATGTAGTTTGTTTCAACAATGAGGTTGGCTGGCTTAGTGTCTCAGTTTGAAGTAGTTTGATTAGGAAATTGCACTTCAATTTCATAATACATTGAGGGATGGATATGCAACTATTAAGGGCATTCAGATAGAATTCACTGAAGAAGTGGTGGAAGAAGTTTTTGGTTTGCCCAGAAATGGAGAATGTTGGACAGAGGACATGGATGCACGACAAGCAAAAGAGCAATTCTCAGTACCTAGAGATCCTCGACTGGAGGAAAAAAAAAAGCAAGCTACATTATGATTATCTCTCCCTCTACAATTCATCCACCCTACTAAATTTATCATAAGATATTTTACCTGTGAAGGAAGGTATTCCTATCTGCATGCTGTTCATTTCAAAATTTTGAGTGGTTTGCAGCATGGTGATTGTCCTATAAATCTTTTGAGTTTCCTTTATAATACTATCAAAAGGAAAGCTACCTATGTATAGCAAGGAAAAATCCAGTCGGTATCCCACAATTTCTTGATTAGGGCTATAATTGAAAGGGAGTTGACTAGGTAGCACTTGGGAACATGGGAGAATTTTGTAAAACTAAGGATAGAGGGACCTAAAAGGGGTGGACCTAAAGGGCAAGGAATGGAGACAAGAGAGAAAATTGATGTAGGAGTCAGGAAAGTAGTATATAGAATGGCTCAAGAAGCTTCGGCTTCTACCTCTATACCTAAAACTATAAAAAGGAAAATTCTGACCGTAGAAGCCTCAACTTTTAGAAGGAGAAAATCACACACAGTTGTCATAGAGGAAGGTTCAAAAGAAGTATCTCTAGTATCACAAGAACTTGCAGTCAACCCGAATAAAGGAAAATCCATCGATAAGGACAAGAAACCAATTTCTACCCCAATTTCTACTCCACAATGAGTCACCAAAATGTCTGGGGTAAATTTGAGAACTGAACCTCCTGTGCCACTTGTTGAGCCTCCAATACCACCTATTGATGTTGAAACTCTAGTACCTACACCTACACAGTCACTAGAGCACACAAAATCTACTCCTAAACATGAAAATGATCTTGAGGAAACTCACGCAAAGCCAAATAGCTCTATTAATATTGATAGTGACATGAAGTCCTTAGAGGAAATAGTGTCTGGGTTTGAACAGCCAGCAGAGGAAACTGATAATCTACCACCAGAGGAATATCCATCTATAGCACAAGAAATGGTTTTGGAAATTGTTGAAACATTTCAAGTTAAAATGACTATTGCACCCTATCCTATAGCCATTGCCCCTTCAAAAAAAGTTGATAACACTGTTGCTTGTCAAAATAATAGCTTTGTTGAATGTCAACATTCTTAGTATGACAACACTGCTGACCACCATCATCTTGAGCACCACCTTGAAGATTATAGACGTGTTGTCCATCGTCATACACCACCGGACATTTCTATTATGTTAATAGCCAGCTTTAGTTTGTACCAATAGTTTGAATGGGAAAAAGAAAATTGAGACCTAGAAAGGAAGCACTTGCTTAGAACTATCAGGGAACAAGCATAGCAAATTGAAGAGAAGGATAGTGAAATTATGGTCCTATAGCAACGTGTCATGAAGATTACAGAGCTCATTCTAGAGCTTGTAAATTGCAGGTCACCATCTCTAGTTTACACAATGTTCCTAAAGGATCAAATGATTAATTTTCAATTGTCTTGAATTACTCGGGGGTTGAACCTTTCCTTGCACACTCCCTAGAAATTCTATGCAACATTCAAATCAGTTTTGATGACTCTACAAAATATCCTCTGTGAGTTATATGTTCATAATCTTTTTGTTCCAAATGATAAAGATTGGAATTTATTATTATATGTGGGAGATGTATAGTTTAGGGGCCTTATGTCATGGATGTAGAATGAGATTAGTCGAGATAACCAGGTTTATCCTTATAGGGAAAATGAAATGTTTGAACCATTGTACATTTGGCCAGAGGTACAAAACACTCACAGAGTATTCTTCGATTGGCTTTCTATTAAAGATTTTAAAGTGCTACTACCAAAATTCACCCTATCTGCGAACAAACATTTCTAGATTGGGAGAAGCATCATTCTGCAAATGCCCCTAATGCTATACAAGCCTCCCTTCAAAGATGGATCCAATTGCTAGAAGATCTGAAAACAAGGTAGTTGCACACTCTCCAAAATCTAGAGTTGGCCATCAGCAAGATGCCCAGGTATATGATGTTAGGTAGAAGTCAAAAAAATTATTAGGTACCTCTTCATTTCCAACCACTAATACTCTTGCATCCTATGCTTGGAAAGTATGATTCATTTGCTGAATATAACATGATTGCTAAAAAAAAGAAATGAGAAAGGTTGAAATAAAATAATAGATATTATAATTACAGAGCTCAAGAATCAGGGCAGAAAATCATCAATAATCTCAGGCTGCGGATGAGGATCAGAAACCTATAGATGCTCAAGGGACCAGCCTCAGGATAGTTGGGGGGGAAAATGATGACATGAAGAAATAGAAGTCTTATTGGCCCTTTTTGTGAAAATTTGTCTATAACATACTAAACTTTATCATCTTTTAGTATAAATGTTTTGAACTTTAGATGTATACGATATAGACATAGCCCATAAAAATGATAATCAAAATTATATCTAAAAAGGGGTTCATTTTGTGGTAAAAATATCTCTTCATGAATGTTTGATATGGGTAGATCTTCTTGCAGCTAAAGAGATTGCAAAAACTATTAAGTTGAATAATTAATGCCTTTTTTTATAAACTAATAAATGTAAATAAATGTTTTCAGGAAGTCTTGTGTGTATTAAATGTTGATCACAGGAATACAAGATGAGCGGGAGTTAATAAAAAACAAACTGTGAAGGAATAACGCCAAGGCATTGATGGTATTAAACAGAAGTGTTATGATACCATTGTAGTTGGAAGACTTGGCGGCAAAGTCAGAAGGGACCTATTTTAATGAATAATAAAGTAGGACCTGATAAAGTGGTTGAGCAAGGAAGCAAGCATCAAAGCGATTAGTTAGACATGCAATGCACGATACTTGGATTCCTAGAAGCTATTTAGAGTTAGATAAAAGAGAAGATCTAGCATTTGCTATGATCTATATTTGTGGGGAATTTAAGGGATAATTAATGTCTTTACAATTGCATGCTTGTAGTCTAAAGTTGTAACTGACTTTCCTTCATGAGGAAGTCATAGCTATAGGAGATTGTTGTTTTTCCTTCCCTTTAAATAAGACCTCGTCTCTATCAATGAGGTTAAGTAGTGAGTAGATAGACAAGTCGATAGAAATCTTGTTGTTTTTCCCAAGTTATTGTAACACTGCATATTTGAATGAATACATGACTTTGCTGAGTTTCTACACTTTTATCTAAGCTCATCTTTCCTTCATTCTTCCATGGGGTCCCACGTGGAAGGTGAAGTTTACTTTAGTAAGTAGGAGTTAGACTTAGTTTTAAAAGTTAAGATTAGAAATGTTGTTCTGACATCCACTGGAAACTAAACTAGTCATTGTTCCTGTAGTAGTAGGTGCATAGATGTATGGTTAAATAATTAGAATTTCCTTCCAAGTATTTGATATTTGTCTTTCCTTTGGATAAACTAGATTTCCTTAATGGTTATTGTATTCAAGGTAGTAGTGACTTTTAGTGAACACTAGAGCATATACTTTGCAGACATCATCTCATGTTCACGCTCCTGGATTGACATTTAATGAAAATCAGCATAGTACTTTGTAGTAAGGGATGTCCAATCCTACAACTAAAAAGGTGTTATATTGGTTAGACACAATATTTCTTTTTACTTGTCCCAGATACCAACCTCTTTCCAAGAAAGAATGCTCCACTGCTTATACTTTTTCTATCATCAATGTTTCCTACCCAATCAGCATCAGTGAATGCTTTAAAGTCCAAATTATCTCCAAATTTGTACCATAATCCATAATCTTTAGTACTTTTCAGGTATCTCAAAATCCTCTTGATTACCATCATGTGATTTTCTCTAGGTTTTGTTGAAAATCTTGCCACTACACTAACTACAAGAGTAATATTAGGCCTTGTATGAACCACATACTACAACTTTCCAATCATTGATCTATATAAGGTCTAATCTACCTTATTTGATTCATCATCCTTGGTAAGCTTTAGTCCAGTACACATGGGAGTTCCACCTAGTTTAAATTGTTCCATACCAAACTTCTTGAGTATATCCTTAATGTATTTAGACTAAGTAGTGTAGATACCATTCTTGCTCTGCTGAATATGAAGACCAAAAAAGAATTTAATCTCACCAAACATTGACATCTCAAATTCCTTGTTCATTTTCTCTAGAAATTCTTTGCATAGATCATCATTCCCTATGAACAAAGTATCATCAACAAATATTTATGCCGAAACAATCTTGTTATCTTTTCCTTCCTTGATATACAAGCTACTATTATCTTTAGTTCTTTGAAAACCAATATCAATAAGATAGTTATGCAATATTTCATACCATGCTCTAGGGGCTTGTTTCAGACCATACAATGCTTTGTGTAATTTGTAGACCATGTCTCTCTTGTCTAGATCAAAAAAACCTTTAGGTTGTTCAATGTAAAGTTCTTCTTCCAGAATACCATTGAGAAATGTAGATTTGACATAAATATGATATACCTTAAATCCTTTGTGTGCAACATATGCAAGTAAGGTCCTAACACCTTCCAATCTTGCAACAGGTACAAAAGTCTCTCCATTGTCTATTCCTTCTTTCTGAGAGTAGCCTTTACATACCAATCTAGCTTTGTTCCTTGATACTTTACCATCTTCATCCAACTTATTTTTGAATACCCACTTGGTTCCAATCACATTTTTATCTTTAGGCCTAGGTACAAGAGTCGATGTATTGTTCTTCTCTATTTTCTACATCTCTTCATTCATAGCCTCAATCCAATTTTCATTCTCCAATGAAACTTTGACATTTCTAGGTTCAAAATCAGCAAGTAAACAAGTACCTTTCAACTTACTTCTTGTCATAGTACCCTCTAATTTATCTCCAATAATTTGATCTAGTGCATGATGCCTCTTGACATACTTGGCTAATACAGGCTCCTTACCTTTTGAATGAATTCATCCTCTTGAATTTCAACTTCAAGTTCTGACAGTTCTGGCTTAGTAGACATTAACTCAGTAGATATTGGCTCAGTAGCATCAGAATGTGACTCGGGTTCCTGCAACTCGGTTTGAATATCTTGCAACTCAGCAACTGAAGACTCAAGAGTAGTAGTTTCCTGATTGACATATGTTTTTGGCACTGTATCAGGTTCAATGAAAACAAATCTCTTGTAGTTTTTTGGTTTCTTTTTACTTTCTTCTTCAGTCCTTTTTGCAAACTCATCAACTTTCACATGTGCACTTTCTATGATTTTGTGAGTACACAAATTCAAACATCTATATGCCTTACTTTTGCAAGAATATCCCAAAATTATGCCTTCATCACCCTTCACATCAAATTTACCTTTTCTAGATTCTTTCAAAATATACCATTTGCTTCCAAATACTTTTAAGTAACTTACACTGGGTTTATAGCCATACAATAACTCATAGGGGGTTTTGAATGAGTCTTTCTTCAATTGTACTTAGTTCAAGGTATGAACTACAGTGCTGATAGATTCCTTCCAGTATTTGATAGCAATATTCTTTTCAATCATTAGAGTTCTTGCACAATCCATGATAGATCTGTTCCTCCTTTTAGCTAGTTCATTCTGCTTAGAAGTTCTAGGTGCTGATACCTGTCTTTTGATTCCTCTTTCAATGCAAAAGTTATTGAATTCATGGGAAATGAATTCAGATCCTCTATCTAATCTTAAAAATTTTAGTCTTTTCCCTATTTCCTTCTCTACTCTAGCCAAATACCATTTGAACTTCTCAAATGCTTCTGATTTCTCTCTAAGATACATAAAAATCATCATTCTTGAGTAATCATCAACAAAAAGAATGAAGAACTTTTCTCTAGTGTAGCTCTCAATTCCAATAGGTCCACAAAAATTAGTATGCACAATTTCCAAAATTTCTTCAGACTGATAGTTTTTACTTTTAAAACTAGTGTTTCCCATCTTACCAATTTGATAATTCTTGCATAGACCAACATCAGGTTTCTTTATACTAGGAATGCCTCTTACTTTCTTGAATTTTCTTATTTTCACCAGGTTATCAAAATTTACATGACATAACCTTCTATGCCATAACCAACTTTCTCCAACTTGAGCAATAAAACATGGATATCCACCAAGTTCAAGATAGAACAAGTTATCTTTTGTTTGTATGCCTGATCCAATCAGCTTTCCTTTGTTATCAAGTGGTCTTGCCTTTAATGCATGAACTCCACCGAATCCAATATTGATTAGTTGTGCCACACTTAACAATTGTGTTTCAATCCATCAACCCAATAGGCATTATCACATACAAGCTCTTTGGTTAGTGAAATTCTCCCTCTTCTTTTTATGCAACAAGGTTTGTTATTACCAAACCTCACACTACCACCATCATAATCTTCAAAATGTTCAAACTTAGTTTTATCACTAGTCATATGATGAGAGCAACCGCAGTCTATGATCCATGTATCACTTTTTCTCACATGAGAGATTAGTGCCATCTTATCTTCCTCATCATTATCAAATTTATCCTTTATAGCAATGTAAACAATTTCATCTTCACTATTATCAGAATCCTTAGAATCCTTAGCCATGAAACATGTTTTCTTACCTTTGTCCTTGAATGATTTGAAGTGTTTGAAATCCTTTTTGCCATTGCACTTGTGAACTTTCTTTTCATCATTGTTTTACTTGTTTGGGCACCTAGCTGCAATATGACCAATTTCTTCACATGAAAAATAGATTAAAGGAACTTTACCTTTGTTTTTTCCTTTGCCTCTAGAATATTTCCTTGCAAGTAGAGCTTGAACCACTTCAAGATCACTGCTAGAACTCTCTTCTGATTCTTCTTCATTTTCTGACTGAGATTCCTTTATCTTCTTGCCTATTTCCTTGAGTGAAAGCTTAGCTTCAAATGCTGATTCAATGTTCTTGGAAGTTGGCATGTAGTTATCAAAATTGTCTAGCTCAAATGAAATCAATCTTCCTACTATGGCTTCTAAATTTATCTTATGATTTGCTTCACATCTTCTTTCTTGAATTGCAGAAACTCTTATTGCATAAATGGGAAGCAATGTTCTAAGAACTTTACTTACAACTATTTCTTCCTTGATATCTCCTCTAGAAGCTTTGATTGCACTGACACTTACTTTGACTCTTTCAACATATTTAGCAATGTTCTCATCTTCTCTCATTTTCATCTAATCAAATTGTCCTCTTAGATTGTCTACTTTGGCTCTTCTCACATTGTCATCACCTCCATAGATATCTTTTAGCTTGATCCACATAGCAAAGGTAGATGTGCAGTCCTTGACATCATCAAATTCTTCATAGCTTAGAGTAGATGCAATATCTATCATCATGGTGTTATGAGTCTTTTTCTCGACAATGTCATTGATAGATAATGTTCCAGAAGGTGTTGAGTACTCTTGGTCAAGGTATATCAATCCTGAATATCCAATGGAAGCTAGATGAAGTCTCATTAGTCCCTACCATGCTGAAAAATTATCCATGTTAAGCCTTGGAATTTCTCTCTTGTAAGACATCTTGATCTTTAGCTTAGATCCTTGAAGTCTTTCCTACATGCACCAAAAGCTCTGATACCAATTTTTGGAAATATAAATGTTTTTTTTTTCAGGGGGGGAGAGGGGAATCAGTTACTACAAAAATAAATCCACTGATCCCTTAGATTTCATATAAAACTAATTACTGCTAACACTTGGTAACCATACAAAATTATGTAACTCATTAGATGTAGTGTATGTTATATTATTATTGATCTTTAAAACATGCATGCATAAAATAAATAAAATGAACACAAGAGACACCAAATTTAATGTGGAAACCCAATATGGGAAACACCACCAAGTAACTAGTTACTAATTTTCACTCTTATGAAGTGACCTCTATTAGGAGCCAACCCGGTTAAAGGTTGCCAAACACACTATTAGGTGTGACCTGGTTAAAGGATTTAATCACCCTGCTAGGAGTGACCTTGCTAGAGGACTTTAGAACAATTAAATAGAATTGTAACCTTGTTAGAGGATTTTCAAAATGGTTGTTAAACCAACTTTGTTGGGAGATTTAGAAATCACTGCTACAATGATGAGAAAGTAATAATGACTTGACCTGAATGAGATGCAACTTTATTGATGATACAGATCTCTGTTCTACTTCACTAGACCCTTTTTTATTAAATATAACTTTGTTTCTCCTCAATTATATCTAATCCTTCTCCAAAATTCACTCACACTTTCATAATCAACACATTTGAATGTTCCCTCATTCATTCTTTTGAATTCATAACTCGACCTATCATATATACCTTACAAACAATCAAGTTGGCTCAATTACAAGTTACAATTAGCAATAAACATTACCTCTACCGACTACAATTATTACATAAAATAATTAAAATTTATTTCCCAAAACAATGAAATCCTTCAGTAGTTGACCTTGCTTAGTAAACACTACTCTAGAAATGATTTCTAATGTTAACCGACTGAAGCTTGGTGAACACTAATAACTCTACAAAATCCTATGGAGACTGAGTGAACTTGGTAAACAGTGACTCTCCTTCGCTAACCTTGTGAGCTCAATCACTACTGAATTCTGCCATAGAATCCTTTAACACCTAAGTGAGCTTAGTAGAAACTATTTCCACTACTCGGTAGACTCTAAATTTACTTAGCTGACTAACTAAACTTGGTAGACTCTGTCTGCCAACTGACTGACATGACATTTGTGTAACATCAAAGACAACACTCAATTGGACAATTGTATCCAACACAAGCTTGGGAGAAGACTTGAATACATTCCAACTCAAGAGACTTGAGTTTCTTTTCACCTTGGATTAAAATTCCATGGTTGTCAATGCAAGATACCATTTTGTATGTCTATGGCACTTTATGCAATTTATAAGGAAAAGTTTCTCATTAGGAAAATTTGGATTTTTTAATTTTTTTGGTCAAGAAAGCCTAGGATTAGGTGGTTTTATTTGGAACCTTTTCCATGTCCTAGAAGTGGAATCAAGTGAAAAATACAAAAAATTGCACTTTTTTTTGCAAAGTTGCATTGTTGAAAGTTGTAAAAGTTCCTCAAAATTGCAACTTGGTGGAAAATGGGTTATAACTATTAAAAAAATTGGTTGTAACCTTGTAATAGATATAGGAGAGATAAACACTTCATTTCTAAGTGTTTTCTTGTTCAATTTATCACATTTTAAGTGAAGCAAGGTTTTTAGGACAACATTTTGGTGCATTCAACAAAGATGGGCCTCTAACTAAAATTTACTTGGTTGGAATTTTATGTCCACTTAGGAAATTTTTAGTTAGTAGGGCCCTCTTTAATATTCCAAGGTTCCAAAGTTGGAGGATGTGTTTTGTGATTTTTCCAACAAAGCCCTAGGTTTAGTGCCTTGAGGGATTTGACCTTTTGTAGCATGTTGATTTATTAATTGCAAGAGTTTAGAAATAAGTTATTTTAGTGTTTCCAATCATTGTTGAGCATTTATCTCATTTCCATGACCCCATTTCCTACCGGTTGCTTTGTAAACCAATCATATCCTGATCAAGTAGGTTTGTGTTGCCTAGTAAAGGAAAGGGAATGTTGGAGTGGGACTAGAACTTAGTTCTTTGGGGTTTGAAGTAAATTTGAAAAGGGTATTCAAAAACTTAATTTTTTGTGGGTCTTGTTTGGAACTTTGTGAAGTTATATCCAAAAAGCCATTTCAGGAGGGCTAAAAGGGGCTCATGGGGCTACTAGGCCAAATTTTGGTTTGAGGATTTGTGCAATGTGTGATTCAAAAAAGTGGTGTAGTCTATGGTAATTAGGTTCCTTAAGATAATTTAACATATTAGAACCCTTGGGAAAAATTTCTAGGGTGTTTCCTAGTATTGATCTAGTTGTGGGAGATTGTTGCAAAACCCATAAAGTGGGCAAGATTGGTTCTTTGTCCTTGGACTCTTGGTGAAGTTGGAGAGTGTGTTTCTTTGATCCATTGGAGGATTGAAGTGTGCTAAAACCTTGTAAGAAGGTTGAAGATTTCCTAACCAGTTGGTTGATTGCAAGAGTGGGAAGCCCATTTGAAGCTTCTTAGTTGTGCTCTCTACATCACTTTCCTATTTAGTTCTTGATTTGCAATCATCAATTGATTCATTTTTTCCAATTGCATGGTTGCAATATTTTACACTTATGATGTCTTCTCTTCAAGACTATTATCTAGAAGTCTTTTTTCTTCTTCAATCATGGCTCTATCTTCCTTAGCTTTGTTTTTCATTTTAGTCATCTCACATAGCACTATTGATTGTGATTCTTGTTCCCTTTTGAGATTCCTAACTTCTTCATTTAGGGCACAAATATTTTCCATCAGATCTACAATTATTGAATCAAACTCTCCTAAGTTTCCATCTTGAAATAGTCCAGTAGTATCTACTTCTTGATATTGAGTGTCTTCTTGTTGAATAATTATCTCTTTCCTTCTCTTTTATAAATATTTTAGTTCATCTCTTGCCTCCTTGAGCTAATGTAGGGCAAGTTGTATTTCAATCTTCTAGTTCTCAATAGTCTTTACCAATTTGTAGACTTCTATCTTCAAGAATTTACCTCTAAAGCTATCAAACTTTCCTTCAAGAGAATAAAGCTATGATACAAATTTTTGGAAATATTAATGGGAAATTAAGTCTTGAGAGAGGGGGCAGGGAGTGGGGGGTGGTGAATCAACACTTAAAACATTTGGCTCTAAAATATATCGACATCATCCATCTCATAACTTAACATATAAACTAAAATAACTTAACAATGCATCACATCCATAGCATAAATAAATAACACTTAACACAATAAATTGGTTACCTAGAAACCCTCCAATGAGAAGGTAAAACTAGGGTGGGGATGACACCTAAAAATCTTCACTATTGTAGTTGTAAAGTGTGACCAATTATGGGTACAAAGTATTTGATCATAAACTATGATCTACCATGTGAGGGGTCTACCCTATCAAAAGCTTACAAAGCCTTTTAGGTCCTACCTTGCCAGAGGATTTTAACTCACAATTAAGTAAGAACCGAGTTAAGAGATTTACAAAAGTCTATTAGGACTACTCTATTAGGAGATTTACTCTGCATCACCTATTATAATGATTCGACACCATGATCCTTCGGTTGACACTCTATTGCTTAATGTTAGATCTTCTCTTTGCTGGTTATTTCTTGATCCTTCTAATAAGATCTATCTTTCTTTAACCTTTCACTACTTGTCTCTGTTCCTCATAGACTAGTTTTTCTTTGCATAAATCTATCATATAATCCATAGCCACCATGAATTCTCTCTCTGCACTTAGAATTCAACTCCTCATAGACACACAAAATCTTTAGGGTTTTCCTTCCTTAAATAAACATTGGTGGTGATGGGCTAGGTTAGAATCAATGGTTGAGGTTGATTCATATTGCCATCTAAAACTTCCCTTAATTTGATTGGTTGCATGCACTACATAGGGATTTATAATATGACTCAATCCTTATCTTCTATAATTGAAAAATAATGTTTATGTCAGCTAGAAATGGTTTACATAGTAGTTTGTGCCATTACAAAAAACTATGCCTTTGACAAGTTACTCGGCATCCAAAGACTCTAATGCTTGACCTTCATTGTGTTGTTAATGATGTAACTCATCTTTTGAATAGCTCAACACTCACTATTTACTCGATACTTGAATCACTCGACATGTATATACTTCTCATCACTAGAGTGACTCAACACATAATATCTTCTTGACACATACTAGTGCTTGACACTAACTAGTCATATTTCTTAGCATGTACTATCTAGCAACTTATGCTCAACATGCTTTGATCACTCAAGTCAAACTAATTTCTTGACTTCCTCTGATCACTCAGCATGTACTACTCACTTGGCTTACATTGTAATTCTCCTTGAGAATGACTAAGTGTTTTGTCATTGCCTTGTGAAAACCAAAATGAGATCAACAATTATAACAATGTCCCTCAAATCTAGGTGCAGTAGATATGTTGTTCATCCTTG
This sequence comes from Cupressus sempervirens, assembly GCA_028749045.1. NCBI lineage: Eukaryota > Viridiplantae > Streptophyta > Pinopsida > Cupressales > Cupressaceae > Cupressus > Cupressus sempervirens. The sequence goes on along the minus strand of CM053786.1, from coordinate 271,932,926 downwards.
ATCTACACTCATGTATTTGATGTCTTTGCTTCTTACAATTAAAACAATTACTAGTAAATTTAGGTTTAGGGTTTTGCATATCAGTCTTACCTCTGCAAATGTTTGCAGTGTGTCCAAGTTTATCACAATGATAGCATATAAGGTTTCCTTTTGATTTTGCATTCCTTATCTCTTCACTCTTGGATGATTCTCCTATTTTAATAGATGAATGTTTCTTGATATGTCCTATTCTAGAAGTACTACTAGATGACCTAGGTGATCTCATCAAGTCTTCAAAGTATCTTAATACTTCACTGGGCTAGTTCATCCTTTCCATAAGTTCTTTCTTAGATCTTAACTCATTCCTTAGCAGGTCACTCTATAATCTCAAATTTTCTATCCCTATGTGTTTCCTATTCAATTCCAAATTTGCAAGAATCAATTGATTCTTCATGTCTAGCTAAGTGTTTTTAAGCTTTTCTACATCAAACGACCTTTCTTTAAGTCTAGTAGGCAATTATCTTTTTTCTTCTTCATATTTCTTCTTCTATTCAGTCACTTCACATAGCCTTACTAATTGGATTTCATGTTCTCTTTTAAATCCTCTAACTTCTTCATTCAGGATATTGTTCTTTTTTAGTATATTTGCAATGGCTACATCACTTTCATTAGAATTTTAAGTGTCAAGCAATCCTTGTGTATCAAATTATTCATAAAAAGTGCCATTTTTTTGAATGGACATATCCTTTCTCTTTCTTAGAGATTTCCTTAGTTCCTCTCTTGCTACCTCAAATTTCTACAATATGAGCTAGATGTCAATATCCTTTCCCAATTTGTAAGCCTCAATCTTCAAGATTTGAACTCACAAGTTGTTAGACTTCTTTCAAGAGAACCAATGTTGTGATACCAATTGTTGGAAATTTAATTAAGAAACTAAGATATTGAGGGGGGCGGGGGGTGTGGTGAATCAAGATCTATAAAACTTTCATCCTTCAAAAAAACTTTACTACATTGACCATATTGACCTTCTCATATCTAGTTTATGCATAACATAAATTTGAAAAATCAAATGTTGTAATAGATCTAACTATCAATCACATCCATGAAATGTAAACAGATAACACAAAAGATTTGGTAACCCAGAAACACTTCAAGATTAAGGTAAAACTAGGGTGGGGATGACACCCACAAATCTTCACTATTGTAATAACAAAGTTAACTTGTTAGGGTTACAATGTTTATCACTTTTAATGATCTACCCTATGAGGGGTCTTCTCTTTTAAAATATTTTAAGACTATTAGGTCTTACCTTGATTAAAGGATTTAAAACTAACAATGAAATAAGTACTCTATTAGGAGATTTACAAAGGTTTGTTAAAACCACTCTGTTAAGAAATTTTCCCTGTTTAATCTATAAAAATTGATTCAGTACCCGTTCCTTTGGTCTACACTTATAATTTTTGATTATAAATCTCCTCCTTCCAATCTCTAATCTGATCACCAATTTGATATATCTTTCTTCTATCCTTCACTACTTCATTAGGTTGCTAACTTTGTTCACTTCACAACTTTCTCTTGCAACATCAAAAACTAACTCCTTTACACACTTCGCACAATTCACACTTTTCTGTGATATCTCACTCTATATATCAAATAAGTTTTGGCTCTACCTATTGAAAGATATATGTAGAGTCTTCTAGATGCTTCCTTTTTGTCTCTTCACGTGATTGGTTGTTCATCCCTCATAGGGATCGATGATCCATGTCAGAATTTGTAACAACCTCTATAACAAACTCTACAATCATTAAATGTCATGTCCATGTTGGATGGAAATATTTTACCTCAAAGTTTGTATCATTCAAGACATTTTTGTTCTCTCTATGTTACTAGGTACATACTACCTTTGATGATCACTCGTTACTGTTCTTCCTATTATTTCTCAACCTTAACTTACTTAGCTCCTTTTGCATAACTCAACATCTATGTGCACTTTCTACTTGGCATTTACTATACTCGGCTTATACTAAAAGTAATTGGTAACCAAAGACTTGTTCGAATCCTATAGAGCTCAACATAGACATGTTTATTTACAAGTATTTATATGATTCAGCCTATATAGAGTAACTTGGTCATAATGATGACCGAATGATTCTACATTATATATGACTAAGTGTTTGACACTAATAAACAACAAGACTTAGAGATATCAACAATGAGGTCATCTCTCACTCTTGGTGAAGGTTGATGGTATCTCAAACATCCTAGGTCTTCCTTGTTCAACTAAAAAATAGATTCCAACCTATTTCAAATTTTATATGTTTGAAGGGCTATGATCAAAAATCATGTCATTTCAGGATTTTGAATTGTAAAAATTAATTTAGTTGGATCCTTTCCTCAATTAATATAAAAGGTGGTCACCTTCCTATCTTTAATCCTTACATTTACTTCCCTATATATAATTCACATAATGAATCACATATTCATGACTTTGGCATCAAATCCAAGAGAGGACCACCAATCTTGCAAGATGTATGTCTCATGCTTTAGCCCTTTCCCTCAGCTAGATTTAGTCAGATAGACTTTTTGGGTTTGGTTTCTTCTATTGATCTTTGAAATTTAATGGTAGAAAGTGACAATGATTTTCTCCCCTTATATAGGTTAACAAATGGAGTTTTCAACTCAAGAGTATCCCATTATTGGGCATTCTATCATGATTTTTGTTGGCAATGTGATGGGAAGCTTTAATTTTTTTTTAATTGACATTCTATATTGTGTCCCTTACTTGTCAAAGTATAATATCTTCTTCCCCATTCCTACATTCATGTGTTTCTTTTTTGAAATATGCATCTATAACACTATATAATAGGCCACAATCAACATATTAGTAAAGAATATCATGTGGCATCATAGTGGTGAATGGTGAAAGGAAATTAAAATATCCTTCTTCCCCCCTTTGCAAGTTTAAACCTAGATTCTTATCCCATTCTACTAGTCATGATTGTAGAATTCACACAAATATTATATGAATAATATCATCCACATTTTTAATGAGGTAGTAAAAGCACAAACCTGTGTCACCCTTTTATAAAGGAAAAGGCTAGAAAAAGTATAACTATTCAACTTTAGTGACATAAAAATGGTATTACTATTTAAAAATTGAAAATGAAGTAAACCAATAAAATGTGTAAAAATGGATAAAGTTTAGGATTATTATTTTTAATCAAAATTTGGAATCAAAATTGCCATATTTTTCAAATTTTAAAGAATAATTATTTAGTTGCTAAAAATTATTTAAAATTAGGGGTCTAGTTCCCCCACAAAATTATATGAAACTAAACATTTTCCCCTTTGATCTTAGATTATGTTATAGATGACATATATAGCTAGATCATTAATAAATAAAAATTGGTTTTCAACCTATATTATCTCTTTTATAACAATTCAAATTTCAACTAACCTGAAATTGATGGTTTTCATCATCCACCACATTTTTCAAAACAAATCTGTTCTAACCAAAAGAAAAATGATACATTTTGGAAGAGGACTGTCTCTTCTAGAACACCATTTTTTTTTAATTAATTAATTAATTAATTACTATTTTTTTCTCAAAATAAAAATCTTCTTAAGTGTTAAAATACGCACTTGTAATATTTTTTAATTATAATATGCTATATCTAATTTAAACACTATAAACTCTATATGAGAATATTCTTGACTTTGAGCTCTACAAAATGGTGTTTATATGGTATTAAAAAATATCATAAAAAAGAGTAATAGTTATTGAAACATCAATTTTTTGAAATAATTGTATTTTTTTAGTAATTGGACCCAAATTAGTATAAAACGTGCATTTAATGAAAATTTCCATTTGGGAAAGTGTGAGAACTTATATAAGTTAGCTATAATGAATTTATCTAGATAATATTCCCGAATAAAATTGATTTTAAGATAGAAATACTCAAATTCAATCGTTCTAATAAATCAGATTGAAAGGTGACACAACTTTGTACTTTTACCCTAAGGATTTTCAATTCATATTCATCTAACTAATCATATTCAACATAAGAATTTAAATTGGATTGATAATTTTGAGTTATATTTCTTGCAACATCTTCCATTGACATATAAACTTTAGGGATTCTAAGCATGCTCTACACTACACAAAATATTTATCATGATAATTTTAAAATGTAGTTTTTTAGATGCATTTCCTTTACAAGTGCATTGATTAAGGTACCATAAAATGGTCCTTTTTAATCTTGTAGTAATGTTAGATGTATTCATCACAATAGGCAAATATTTGCTACCTATTTTTTCTAGTTCTTGTCTCTTGATTTTAACATTTGAATATTTTTCCAAAAATAATACTCATTCTAATTTGAAGTATGATTTGGGTTGATAAAAGAACCTAACCTCTACTATTGTTGTTAAGATGTGTAAGTTAACGATGTGATAAAACCAATGACCAAAAATAACATGTCTCTGATTCTTGTGACTACATTAAAGATTTATTTACATCTAATATGATCAAGTTCCTACTAGTGTGTGAAACACCCCTTATAATAGAGTGGAAAAAGTAATCCAAACTATTAAATTGATATTTCTTTGTCATCCACACATGTTTTTGGGTTTCCATGCAAATATTAATTTTCATTTTGATATTTAACTTTGCAATTTATTTCCATTGAACAAGTAGAAACTGTAAATGGTTTTCTGCAAGCTTGAATATATAATAAAGAATATTAATCGATTAATTAGGCACCTAATGGTCCTCTTTACATTACATCTAGAGTTTCTCATATTCTTTTTCATGGTATTTTGATTGATCCTTCTAGCGCTAGGAATGTGATTACTAAATATTGCCTTTTTAACAAATAATTGTATAAAGATACCTACGATAGAACTCTAGTATAGGATTAAAATTTTAATGGGATTCTTTATCATCCTCAAGGTTCTATCACTCTACTTGTTACTCTTGTAGGAAAGGTTGTTTGTACTACCGTTTATGTTATTCCTACTTTCGATTAATTTCAAGTTAAGCTTGGTATTCCATGGATTTATTCCATTCAAGTTGTAGCTTCTCCTATTCATAAGTGCATTAAATCTACCCATAATGGAGAAATTGTCACCATTAATCATTCCCTTTATAAGCTTTCACATCCTTGAGATTGTGGTGAGATTGATTTCTATTTGCCATCTCTTCCTAAAAAATCGCCTACTTGTCATGATCATCTTTATTGACACTATGAGAAATATAAAGTAGCCAAGATTCTTGAGCATAGTATTCCTATGGGTCACTCTCGTATGCCTATCTTTCATACTTCATCTATTCCTTCCACTCATGGACCTATTTTACCTTCTCCATCTATTCCTTTAGTGACTATACCTGATCCTAGTATCATTCCTTCTACCAAACCTATGGCAGTTGATCCTATTCCTTCCTCTTTATCTTCCAAAACCATTCATAACCAACATAGTCATCAACATCACAAGAAAAATCACGATAAAGCTAAGGCTAAATTCCATTGTGCTATTCTCAACCTATTTCTTTATCTCGATCCTTACCTTCCTTCAATCAAACTATGCATGAGTCTTTGGAGGAACTAAATCAAGGTAAAAATATGCAAATAGATAAACATGATGATTTTGCCCCTATTTTAGGTTCTATTAATCTTTATATGTAGCAGGGTCAGTGCAAGAAGTTGGGTCTCACTTTTGGCCAAAAAGTGTAAGTTTTTTTCCTAATTTTAGATTTTCTTGTCAAATGATTGTAGAATTTGAGGCACTTATAGTTTCAATATCTGAAAAATTTAGTAATACAAATTATAGTGCTTAGACTTTTATTTTTTTTAATATGTAATTTATTTGAATACTTATATGATAGATTTTTTTTTTGTATGGATCTTTAGAAACCACATTTTTAAAATGCCTATCTTAGGACCATACCATGCTCGTGTACGGACTCCATAATTTGACACAACTAAATGAATTTTTGTGAATCCTTTTAAAAGAAGTTACATGACACACCAAAAATTGATGAGAATAATTTTCCTTAAACTTTTAATGATTTTTTCTCATTTATTAATTTTTAATTGATGATTAAGCTAATTTCTAAAACCTCTTGCGAACAGACACCATAATTAATCAAAATTTAAATTTTTTGATTTTTTTAAACTTCTAAATAATTGTGTGAAGATTGATGACATGTAAATTAATTTAAGAAATATTAAAAATTTAAAAAGTTATTAAGGTTTTATTTAATCTAACTATTTTATGTTTAGGTGACACTTTTCAATAATAAATCATGAAAAAATAGCAAATGAACTCATAACAGTATAAAGTTTACATTTCTAAAATCAAAATAGTAAGATCTATAATGGGTTTTTGTTTTGTCAAAAAAATGGGTAAGGAAAACCCTATAAAAATTATGGCAATGCTTAAAATTGTCGAATAATTGCCTTAGTCAAATTTTGATAGATAAAGGCATAGGATTGGTCCCACTAAGCTAGTAGCATGCCTTTCCTCAAAGGCGAAACCCAATACTAATGGGAAATTCCCACCCATGGCTTTAGAATCAGACACCCGCTTTTTAATTCAAAAGTTGGGTGACTGATTGTAATTTAGATTTTGTAAGAATCAAACACCCCTTAGTTTAAAGTATCGAGTACCTGATTTTAAAATTATGTACCCAATTATTTAAAAATTGGGCACTCAATTCATACATAGTTGTTGGGTCCCAAAAGATGACCCACAAATCACTAAACAACCATTGTAATAATTATTTGATAGTCCCGAGGTACAACAACAAATTTTTGTCATATTATTCTACTTTCTTGTCATCTTTTGTATTTTGCAAGCTCTAATTGATTTGAATTCAAATTTGAAAGTTCTAACAGATGAGGAGATTGCAACAAATAAATAGAAGGAAGCACACTATCAACGAGAGAGAAGACAAAGAATTAGAGAGTTGAACAATGTTGGCTCTTGAATTTCAAATATTGTTTCAAAAGAGAAGGACATTGAGGATACCATGATGGATGAAGAGGCTGATGAAGAGAATCCAATACAAGGAAATTCAGGTGCACATTCTAATAGAACATTCAATACAATTGTGTCTCCAAACCCTTGAGCTTATTCTCTTGATAAAATTAGTGATTTTGTATTGGCAAGTTACGATTTAGATGATTTAGGTTTTCTTCAAGAGAATAGATTGTCAAATGATCATGCACAAAAAACTCCAATGGAAATGCATGCCATAAAATAAATATATAAATTAAAAATGAAAATGAGATTAAAATTCCAAATAAAATTGAAAATGAAATGCCAATTGAAAATAAAAATTATATGAATGTAGACATGAAAACACCAAGTACTAAAGAAACATGTTTGAATGGTACTAAAGTGCATTAAGATTTCCATTTTTATAATGATGTGTTAAAGATAATATTCATGGATTGGTTTCATGGAGAAAAATTAGGACACATGCTAATAGATTATATAAACAACAATTTTATAATAAGAAATTTAGGGTTTTAATAACAATTGATGTTGTAACTAATTAAAATGTCTAAAATGTAGAAAGTAATGAAAAATTTTTGTTGAAAATATTATGATAGGCTAAGTTACTGAGAGGGGAGGGATGAATCAATAACCAATAAAACTTAATCTCTAATTAGTAATTAATCCTTCATGAGTATTCTAATCTAATTGCATGCATGAGAAACTAAAAATATTAAAGGATTCATAACACTTTTGACACACAATTTGGTGACCTAGAAACCTTCCAAATAGAAAGTAAAACTTGGGTGGGGATGATACCCACAAGCTTTAGTACTGCAATATAAATTTGGCCTGTTAAGGCTTACAATGATGACTTTTGATGATCTTCCCTATTAGGAGCAATAAGGACTGCTAAGTCCACCTTGCAAAAGGATTTACAAACATACAATGAATTATGCACTTGGTAAAGAGATTTAAGATTGTTAAGTCTACCTTCAAAAAGGATTTAATTGATCCACCTATCAAGATGAAATAGAAGCTAATCTTTGATCTACAACTTGGTTTGCTGAATGAGATTCCTTTGAATGTAGTAATCACCTTGCTATGATAGATAAATCCTTGTCATTCCTTATACTGCTATACCCCTTGCAATTCACTCTTCTATCCTTATTACATTACTTCCATATCTTATATCATCATTTTGGTTGTGATAGAATACATTACATATATAACAATCCAATTACAAATTACAAAGTTTGCCACAATACAAGTTTACACAAAAATCACAAAGTCGGCCAAAGTGTAGAAACTCGGGTTCTAAAGACTAGATCGGTGAGGTTCTGATACTCGACATCCATTGTCAATGCTCAGTAACGTCATGCACTCGGTAGATGTAGAATCTTGGTCCATACTAATCACTTCCAAGTATCCTCAAATTCAGTCTACACTGGTGACTCGGTGAATACTTTGAAACTCATCATATAGACTAAATCACTTGGTTCTGACTACATAGCTCAGTCAACACTAGTTTCCCCGTGAGCTTGGTAGAAACTAAGTTACTAGGTTAACACTGAGTAGCTTGGTTAACACTAGACTCACATCACATTAACTACAAACTCAATAAGCACTGCACAACTTGGTTTGCACTGATAAACTTGACATACACAGAGATGCTCAGTTTACACTATTGATCATCACCATGGTAGTAACTACTTAGTGCAAATTGAAAACTATCCAAGGGATTTGGTACAAACTCTAGAGCTTAGTAGAAACTTAAAGGCTTGGTTAACATTGTTAACTATATAATAAGCTTGGTAGATGCTTACAAACTGAATAAGTGTATGTCAAAAATAACAAACATGACTATAATGTCAACAATCACACCCTTTGGCATTAGTGACAAAAGGACTTATTAGTTAAAACATAATTCAAAATGTTCAAGAACATCTTATATCCATCACCTTGTGTCTCTGACTCGGTAGAGTATACCATTTTTGAGAATTTTCAAAATTTATTTTTGTAAGAGCTATACATGCATAATATTATAATGCTCCCCCCTACATAATATATAGTATGTACTATACATGTATTCACATTCTTCTCTTTTTTTTACATCTTCTCCTTTACACAATACATCTATATACATCTTCTCCCCCTTTTTGACATTAATGCCAAAGATTTATGGTATATATACTATATAGTAATGCCAAAATGTGACAAGAAATTTGAATATACCTTTAAGATAAGTGCCAAAGTTTCATCCCAATTTTCTTGCAACACCTTGCATGTGTGTAATGCAGTCTATACTTCTACTAACAATTCTATCATATGGTCTACAATGGAGAAATTTTTATCATGGATGGGCATTTTTTCATGTGCAATGTGTTTCTGCAATGCATCCATGTTTGGGAGAATCATGCAATGTATTTTTATCAATGTTGATCTTATTATGGTTTCTTCTCTCAACAATTCTACTTGCATATCAATTAGGAATCTAATCTTTTTGTAATGGGTAGAGTTGTAGCTTTGATCAAGTTGCAGCTGCTATGCACTTGCCTTTAGATCCTCATCAATCTTTAACAATTTATTTCATATTTCTTTTGTGAAATTTGATGTATCATAGAATTTACTGAATAGTAAAGATACATTATTGCACAAGGTGTCTAGTAAGCCTAGAATAGTAGATAATTCTACTTGATGGATATTTATTTGTTAAGCAATAAGTTCCAAAACTTTATTCTCAAACTTCTTCTCATCTCTCTGCAACAATTTCTCTTGTCCATTTAAATCTTCATTAAATATCTGGACTATCTTAGCGAATTGGTTTAAAATTGGTTGAAAAGTATCAACCTCTATATTTAATGCCTCTACAAGGATATTCTTTGCATCTTCTATTATTTGGAATTCCTTGTTTCTTTCCTCTCTAAGCCTCTATTGCTTGGCTTTCTTCTAAAGAATTTCTCCAAAAACATGCATTTGATCATGATTGAGATTTGAGATGTCCCAAATAGGAATAACAATCTCCTCATCAAGATCTATGTCTTCTTCCTTCTCTTTGCCTTGTCTTCTTCCTTCTCTTTGCCTTTTCCCAAAAATCTTGTGCTCAGTTGAGTTTTGGTCTCAACTATCTTTGCACTTATTAAATGTATGCTAGGAATGGAAAGAATTGTAGAAATAACAGGACTCACTGAGAAAGTAGATACTGCAGTCATTATCTAAATACCTATGGTAGAAATACTTGTGTAGCAAAAATTGATGTAGAGGGAAGTGCTTTCTACTCAGTAGATGAAGAGCTTGCCACTTCTATCAATAAAGTACTAAGCTAGATAGGTGCAAATATTGATTGAGTGCTTGTGCTTTCAGTGTTAGTCACAATCAATCCTGCTGAAGCTTTCTTTGAGCTTGGTGTTTTTAGTGTTTTTCTTGGAGAATGAGGATGTGAGGCTATGACCACTCCAAAAATCTTTACCAGGTCTACCTCCTTAGTATTTTGCACATCTCGTAAATCTTCCTTGGTAGCTTCTTGCCCCTGTTCCTCTTCATAATCATCTACATTGTCAAAATGAGTGACTTCTTCATTATCAATCTCTTCATCTTTTTCTTGTTCATCATCATCCTCATCCTTTTCTTTGACACTAGCTACAAAATCACTCAGTTTGTGAAGAAGATAAACATTCGTCCATGTTTTTGTAGCATTCTTCACAACATGCTCAATGTCTTTGAACAACACACGACAAGTGTTGAATCTCAATGTAAGCTATTCTTCATTTTTCTTCAAAGATTCCTTTACCTCCTTGTCTTCCAAACTCGGCATGAGTTGCCTTAGGGTCTACTCATATATTTCTTTTACATTTTTCATGGCATTCTCCCATCTTGGCTTGATTTTCTCCATTAGAACATTAGGAATCTATTGAGCTAGCTAGTTTGGGGAGTACTTTCACTTACCCATTTTGGATATAATCAAATCCTCTATTTGCTTCTGCTCCTTTGCAGTCCTAATCTCATACTTCAATGCCTTGAAGTTTGTTATGTTAGATCCTAATTCTAAATCTTTCATCCTTTCCTCAAAAGTAGGTGGATGCCTCTTGAAGATTACATCTCCTCCTTCTTTATCTTCTTTCTTCCTAGATGATCTTCTTGTAAACAAAATAGTAGATGTCTTGGTAGGCTTGGTAATAATTACGTTACCTTTCTTTTTCAGTAACTCTTCATCCCCTAATTTTTCTTCATCTTCTACTTATTCATCCTCAATATGATCACCTTTACGTTTAGTTAACAAAAGAGTGGAACTTGTTTTTAGTTTGGCAGTTCTCTTCTTCCCTTTGTTAACTGACTGAGGGAGTTTGATTTCAAGTTCTATTTTGGCCTTTGCCTCATCATAAGTGCCAAAGCATGAAACTTTAGGGTCAATAGGCTCATTAACTAATGCCAAAATTAAGTCCTTGGTTTCATCTATGTTTACCTCATATCCAAGAGGCTTTACCCATACTATCCTTGGCCTAAGTGCCTAAATGTATACTTTATCTCTATCAACCATAAAACAAACATCATCTTTATAATAATCAAGTAGTTTCTTAGGAAACTTGAATTTGTTATTCTTCTTCTCCTTGAATGCATCAAAATATTTATCCTTAATGCTTGCATAGTTCTCTCCCATTTCATCTATATACTCATTAATCTAATAGAGAACGGGTACATCTTTCCTCCAAACTACTCTACCTTTTGATGGGAAAAACTTTTGAACATAGAAAAATAAACAAGTCAAAAGTGAACCGAACTTACAAGGATTGTTCTTGGAATTTTTGATACTCTCCATGTTCTTGTTGAACTGGCTCAGTAATAATTCAGTAAGGTCAAGTGATAGGTTATTCTTGACCACATTGTATGCTAAATCTACTGCTTCACATGATATGATGCTAAATCTGCTCAAGTTGTAAATCTTGTGAGTGATGACATGTATCCCAAACTTGAGTTCCATGTCAGTAAGATAGTTGATCTTCCTTCTCCTTCCATCCCACTTGGCAAGGCTTTTCTTCTCCAATTCAACCCGACATATGGTTTTGGTCATTTTCACTTTCACCAAAATAGGAAGACTAGTGATCCTATGGATGATCTTCTTGGTTATCAAAACTGGTTGTTCCAACCACAACTGACCATTGTGCACATGACTAAGAATATATCTTATCCATTTTATTTGGAAATCCTGTGGCATATGCGGAATGTGAGTTAAACCTTTTGTTTCAAGATGCTGATGTTCCAGTTTCAACACACCATTAACGCATAACTCCTTCAATGATTCATCCATCTCCAATGTTCCAATATCTTGAATAGCACATTTAAAATGTGAATCGATATCATTGATTACTAGTGCCTTTGGTGAAATTTTGGACTGTTCCCCACTCGGATATAGGGTTTCTGCAATGGCAGGACTCAACTTAAAATCTGATGCCTTCCATTCCACACCTCGTACTAACATGTCTGAACCTTTCTTTGATTTTTTGCTGGTGGATGCCATCTTCACTCATTAGGGTTTGAGAGAATAAAAAAAAAATTCTCTCAAATCGATTGAATGATCTAAAGATTGCCTTGCATAGATAGCTCTTCGAAAATTCATGGTGAGAAATGACTTCGATTTTTCCCTTTTAACAAAATTCTCCTTTCGATTGCCATAAATGCTTGGTATGATTGTTCACTCAAATGATAGTTTATCATCCACTTCACTTGTATTGAATGCTCGGTAGAGTCTTTCATGACTTGGTAACCACATAAAACTTAGTTACTCCTGACCTTGCTCGACAAGGTCTTACAAACTGACCTCGCTTGCTAAGGTCTTCAACCCAACCATATTGGGTAAAGACTAGCATGTTTACTAGGTGATCCCTTTGCATCTTGAATGCTGATTTGGATCTTTCATTTTTCTAACTAGAATTGATGTTGGATGTCTTCTTTAGTATGCTAGTTCCAGTTCTCCTTTGAGAAATCAAGTAGAATGTTGGAGTCACTCAATTCTTGAGTGACTTGATCATCATTTCTCAGACTTTCATTCTCAGAAGATTTTGGAACCAATTGTTGTCTCAGCTTATTTCTAATGTTATCAACTTTTTCATTCTTTCCATCTTCAATTCTTCCAGTATTCATACAATTCTTGGCAAGATGACCACGTTTTGTACAAATAAAACATCTTCTAGTAGTATCTCTTTTCCTCATGTGATTTTTCTCACAATTCATTCCAATGTGTCCAAATTCTCCATAGTAATGACATTTGCACCAAGTGTTATAGTCCCAACCAAATATAGCTTTTACAATTTTCTCTACTGGGTTCAATATCTTAGTTTTGCATTCTAAGGATTTATGCCCATGCTTCTTACATTTGTGACATTTGCCTTCAAACTTAAGTTTCTCTTTGCATTCATTAGCTCTATGACCATGCTAATTACAATTGTAACACTTTCCATTGAATTTACCTTTTCCATTGCTCCAAAATTTGTTTGATGTATGACCTATCTTACCATAATGATTGCAAGTAGGTCTTTGATTCTTTTGAGCTCCTTGCTTGGATGATTCACCTTCTTCTATATATCCATTTCCTACTTTTTCCTTTTGTCTATAATGATTTTGCTCATTTAATTGATTCATATCTACTTGAGATTTCATCATCCTTTCATTGGTTTTCCTTTCAGTGTTTAGATGATTTTGAAATCTTCCATTCTTTGATCTTAGATTCATGATTTCTTCATTTGTATTGGTGAGCTGATCAATGAAGTTTTTCTGCTAAAGGGATAGATGCTAAATTTCCTTCTATCTCATCTTTTATCTTGTTTTCTTCTTCCATGACTTCAAACAATCTTACTAACTGAGTTTCTTGCTCTCTTCTTAGTTTCATTGCTTCTTCTTGAAGATTAATATTCTTTTTCAATAGTTCTTTGATTGCTTCATCAGATTCATCTGAATTACTTGAATGGATGTCTTCATTTCTTTCTTCAATGTAGAGTTGATCATTCATTTGGATTGCAAGATCATTTCTTCTTTTCAGGGATTGAGAAAGTTTCTCTTTTTCTTTCTTGAGTTGTCCAATAGCCAATTCCAAATCAAGTTTCTCATTGTCAATAGCCTTGTCAAGTCTGAATACCTCCATAGCCTTTGATCTTTTCTCAAGATGTAAAATTTATCTCTAAGAACCACAAAGCTCTAATACCAATTGTTGGAAATATTATGATAGGCTAAGTTACTAAGAGGGGAGGGGTGAATCATTAACCAATAAAACCTAATCTCTAATTAGCAATTAATCCTTCATGAGTATTCTGATCTAATTGCATGCATGAGAAACTGAAAAAATTAAAGCATTCATAACACTTTTGACACACAATTTGGTGACCCAGAAACCTTCCAAATAAAAAGTAAAACTAGGGTGGGGATGATACCCACAAGCTTTAGTACTACAATATAAAGTTGGCCTATTAAGGCTTACAAGGATCACTTCTAATGATCTGCCCTGTTAGGAGCAATAAGGACTGCTAAGTCCACCTTAAAAAAGGATTTACAAACATACAATGAAGTATGCACTTGGTAAAGATATTTACAAAAGACTGTTAAGTCTACCTTGCAAAAGGATTTAACTGATCCACTTGTCAGGATGAAATAATAGTTGATCTCTTATCTGCAACTTGGTTTGCTAAATGAGATTCCTTTGAATGTAGTAATCACCTTGCTATGATAGATAAATCTTTGTTGCTCCTTATACTATTGTAGCATTTGTAATTCAATCTTCTCTACTTATTACTTTATTTCTATATCTTATATCATCATTTTAGATGTGATACAATACATTTAATATATGCCAATCTAATTACAAATTACAAAGTTGGCCACAATACAAGTTTACACAAAAATCACAAAGTCAGCCAAAGTGTAGAAACTTAGGTTCTGAAGACTGGCTCGTTGAGGTTTTGATACTCGACATCCATTGTCATTTCTTGGCATCATCATGCACTCAGTAGTCATAGAAGCTTGGTCCATACTGATCACTTCTAAGTAGTCTTGAACTCATTTTGCACTAGTGACTCAGTGAATACTATGAAACTTGTCATATAAACTGAATCACTTGGTTTTGACTACATAGCTCAGTCAATACTAGATTCTCTACGAGCTCAGTTAAAGCTAAGTTACTAGGTTAACACTTAGTAGCTTGGTTAACACTAGACTCACATCACATTAACTGTAAACTCGGTAAACATTGCACAAATTGGTTTACACTAATAAACTTGACATACACTAAGATGCTTGATTTACACTACTGATCATCACCATGGTAGTAACTTCTCAGTGCAAACTGAAAATTGTCCAAGGGACTCGGTAGAAACTGTAGAGCTTGGTAGCAACAGAAATGCTTGGTTAACTCTGTTAACTATATAATAAGCTCAGTAGATGCTTACAATATGAATAAGTGTATGTCACTAATTACAAACATGACTGTAGTGTCAAAAAAGATTAGCAATGTATGCAAAACCCAAGAATAAGAATGAGTCTTTAAAACAAGTTGTATCCAGTGTTGCTAGTACATTTACTGTTATTAGAAAGATAAGCTACTCTAAAGATAAGAATGCAACATAATGAGCAATAACAACACCTTTAGTTAATAAATAAACTTGGGTAAAAGAACAAATCTATGTCACCATTTGTGATACCAAAACCTATCTTGGTCAAATCTCATTTCTCTATCAAAACTCAATTTTTTTCAAAAACTAAAAATACCCTTTTATGGATCTTAGATTCAATATCATCATTATATAAATTTTGTAGTGTTTTGATTAGTTATAATATGTTATAATCTCAAAGTATTATAAGTCGATATTTCAACATTTCAGAAGATGCTCCCTCAAAAAAAGAAAAAAAATAGTAAATCATATCAAAAAAATTTAAAAATTATATTTATCTCTAGAGGAAAGAATCCTCTTCACAAATATGTAATTTTTTTTCAAGAAGATATAGATTTGATAGGAAAGTTTTGACAGGAGGAAAAAACTGTTGGATTCTGATAAGGTCGAACTTGAGTACTTATAACAAAAAAAATATACATCAAAAATAATTATTTCTTTTTTTGTGCACTAGCTATATATGTCATCTATAAGATATTTTCAAATCAGAACAAAAAAAGATGATTTGCATATACTTGTTTGACGGGAACTACACCCTATATTTTTTACAGTTAAAAAAAAGACTTCAAAATAAAATAAAATGAATAAGTTCCTACTTAAAAAAATTATAAAAATTATAGGCATAAAATTCATCCAATTCTACACATTTCATTAGTTTACATCATCTTCATATTTTAAACACAAATACCATTTTTTTTGTCACTAATGTTGAACTGTCACATTCTGATATCACGTTTCTTTATAAAAGGTGACATAGGTTTGTGCTTTTACCCACTTATGAAAAAATATTGATTAGTAACATAAGTGGATATCTTAAGGATATGTGCAGGATGATGGTCAACCAAACTATGCTCTTAAGTGGCAATAAAAAATCAGAAAATCAGGGTTATGTCAACTTGATGTGCAATTTTCTACTTGTTATTAACTTTATATCAAAACATTGAGAGAAAAGAATCTCTAGAAAATTGAATCTAGTTTCTAAACTACTAGGACTTATCTCAAAAAAATAAAAATTGATTGGTCAAAATTTTGAATTTTAATGTAATATTACAAAAATTTTAGAACAAAAATAAGTAGATGTATGTCTGACCACCTTAATCAAAATCAAATGATAATATTTTTTAATAATATTCTAGATATAAGTAGTAGATTCATGCTTGGATGTGACACATATTTTTGGGTATTTTTATTCTAAATAATTAATAAATAATTAATTTTTGACTTTAGTATTTTTAGAATAAAAAACTCTTATGTTTGACCACCTTAACTAATTCAAAACTCTACAAAATTCAATTTTTCATTTTTTACCCTTATAGTAGAAGAAATATAGAATGTGATGCATCTTTTGGATTTAAAAAATGTTGTACCATTTGAAAGTTATAGTTATTTTTCAAGTAGTGTGTTAGCACTTTATACGTAACTCCATTAGAAAATAAACAATAATTACTTACTAAACTCATAATTTGACAAAACTTACATTTATGGAAAGATAAGAACATTATTAAGAAACCCTTTTCATTTCATCAATTTTTGGTGAAAAAAAAGTCGTCAACTACATGTTTGAAGTAAAAATCACATAAAATAGGCCAAAAGTACATTTTTAGATGTTTTTAAAGTTGATCATATAGCTTTGGTATCAAAATATATAGTATACCTTGTAAAGATATTAATTTTTTTCATTTAGTATCGGGGTGGGTGGGAAAAAAGTTGGAATAGATATTGAAATGGTTTGAGATATTTTAGAAATACAAATTTTTTAGATCGCCACTTTTTGGCACACCATGATCCTGCACATACCCTTAATGTGAATCATAAAACTTTAGAAAGAATTATAAAGAGAAGGGTTAACTTTGAACATGATCTAGCAAATAGTTTGTGGACTTCTAGTGGTAGACTCCTGAGCTCTAATATGAAACTTACTAGTGAAGTCAAAAGTTTGGTCAAATCTTTTTGGCATGATAATATAAGAGTATAACCTAATTCAAGAGATTTTCTTAAATTGAGAGTTGGCTCAAAAATATGTGATCCACATCCTATACACCTTTTAGACATGCCTCAAACTGAATTGTTCAAAAAAAAATTAGATGATAAGGTGTTAACTATTACCATTAGTAAAAGATATTTTTAAAAGTGTAAACTATGTTATGTAAGGATTCACATGTTGTAAAAGTTATGTTCAATTTCATTACCATTATGATGTATTTCAATCTATACATAGGTCCATGCATAGTAAAGAAATGTTGCAAGAATGTGGTATAAAAATACCACCTCAAACTATAAAGGATTTCATATTAGGTTTATTTTGTAAGCCATGTAATGAGAAAATTTTTCTTTTCAATGCATATCTTTTTGGTACATGTGATATGTGTGGAAATCTTGCTTTATTAGATTAATTTTTGCATGAAAATTCTTTGACTAGTTTTGGACAATAATTAGTAAATGTAAAAAGATTCAAAACTATTGAATATCCATTGAAACATGGGAATATTGGAAGGTGTGATCTAGCTATAGATAAAGTTAGTTGTCATGCATTTATGGATGAGTTTAAGAGTGTGACCATACCAAGATATGTTAAACACTCTAAATATGCTAGAAGGCTTGATGGACAAATTCACATATGTAAGAATAAGTTTTCAATTGGTACTATACTTTTAGTCATTGACTTTGTAGAGAACTACACACTTTCATCCCAAGATGAGGTACAAGGATAATATCACAGTTTAGTGCAAGTAGTAATTTTTGTTCATATAGTTTATAGGAATGCACTTGATAGTGCAGAAGTTGATCGAAAAATATTGAGAGAGTACCATTTCTATATGAGTGATAATAAACTTCATTCATCTGAGTTTGTCCAATATTTCTTTAAAGTATTTTATGATAATTTAAGAGAGAGACAAATTCAAATGAAACAACATCTAATATGGTCAGATAATTATACAAGACAATTCAAGAATGCTAGAATACTCTATTGGTTGAGTAGGACACATAGGAAAACTAATATCCAACATATGGGGAGTTTTTTCTAGGTTGGACATGGTAAATGAGAACATGATGGTGCTGGTGCATGCATGAAGAGAGCCCTTTCCAAAGAGAAATTAAAATTTGAGGAAAAATCCAAACTCAAAAATGCACATGACATTGTGGAATGGTGTAACAAATATTTATGGATAGGATCAAGTCATAACTCTACAATCAGATGTTTCTTCTGCCTAGTTTAAGAGAAGAATTTCCTTTCAAGATATGATTGTGATACAATTAGTGGGTCAGCTAAATGGCATTTATTTATGAGCTTTTATTCTAACACTTGGACCATATGGACTAGGGAGGTTGCTTTTTTTTGTCAGTTTTGTCTTGCAAGTGAATCGAAAGAATGCGAGAATATACAAAGGGTTGAAGATTGAAAAAAAAATCATTAGCACCCATTGACACACACATTAAAGATGATATAGTAAATGAAGGCTCAAATGTCACATTTGCATTAGACGACTATGGTCATATTTTTGACCTCATACAACATGGTATGTACAATTTAATTAAATTTTTTGTAATTGTGCTTCAATTTATATTATTTATTTATGTACATGTCATTAATATAATTCAAGTACATGCAAGTGTACTTTATCTTATCTTGTAGGAAATTTTTATGTTTTTATTGGACCCGATGTTAATGATGAACAAACTGAGTATTGGCTAGCTAGATGTGTGGAATCTATGAAAAAATTGATATGTCATCAAGTAGATGATGATGGTTTTTAGTATCCAATTGGGCCTATCAATGTAGCTGAAACTTGGCTACGTACATACCTAACACAAAGAATTGGTTACTAGTATTTGAAGACTACCAATTAGAAAATAAGATTTTACAATATCCTCATTTGGTTGTGGCAACGAATATCAAATTAGAAAGATACAAAGTGAGACCCACCAGTAAGGTATTATGGAAAATTTCAATAGGAGAGAATGAGGCAATCATATATGCATTGCAAAAGAGAAAGGATGCAGATATAGTAGGATGACTACACAATATACATATGTAAGTTTTTTCTTTATTGTGTTGTTTTTATATATGTACTTATGTAATATACATGTATGTATTCATTGTCAATAGAAAATTAGATAACTTATATTCCTCTTATTCAGGTCTCAAGTACAACCTATGATTTTTTATTTTTTTTAGGTGAATCGAACAACAACATCTTGTGAAATTATACATAGTGAGTGTACATTAAATATATTTACATTATACAAATAGGTCTTATAAATTTGTGCTTTTACCAAGATTTAAACAAATGTATTTTTTTTATTTCATAGGACCTCATTTGAACAAATGTGTTCAACCAATTTTTTTATTTCAATCAAAACATGTTGTAAACATTTAAAAATATGAGTTTACTTCTATTTATTTCCTCCATATTGTGCTACAAATATGACTTCATTTGTTTTAAATATATGACTTCACTAGATTTTTAAAATTATATGAGTTGAGTTGTGTAAAATATAGCAGTTCACTTCTATTTATGTCCTTCATACTATTTAAGTACATATATATGACTTCACTTGTGTTAAATATACAACTTCACTAATTTTTTAAATAGATGACTTCAATTGTGTAAAATATAGGAGTTCACTTCTATTTGAAAGTTATTGGTGTGCACTTGATATTAAATTCTCTATCAATTTTTAAGACCCCCTATATTTTCCAATTAATTTTACATTAAAACATGTTTAAATTAATGTTCATATATTTAATTAAAATTAGTTATTATTGTTCATACCATATACTAACAAAATATGTCATAAAATGAAAAAACATGTCACAATAAACAAAACGTTTCATACTTTCCACATGATAACATAAGAAGATACCATACACTAGCATGATAAAAAGTCATAAAAATATATAACATCATCTAATATGTGATAACATGATCTATGAAGTCAAAAAATATATAATAGAGATAACTATCCTAATACAAAGTGTGTCATAATAATAAAAAAGTGTCAAAAAAACACAATATAAAGGTGCCAAAAGAGCTAATCTATCTGATCTATATTTCTCTTTATTCAACACAAAGAGGACTAAAATGGATCATCTTGTGTAACATGACATGTCTCATCATGTGGGGCATCACATATGACATCCTGTGTGGCATCCCGAGAAGACAATATGTACATGTTTAATTGAAATGGGTTTCAAAATCTAGTTTGCAGATAAAATAAAAATATTTTGTACTTATTTAAAATTTTACCATGTGAGATAGGTGTCCCTCTCTAAGAGGAGGAGGTGCACTCTCATAGCTACCAAACGTGGCAATAACCAAGTCCTGTAAGAGAATACATAAATTTTAAAAATTTGATAAAGATTATAATGAACTATGTATAAATAACAATATTGACCTCAAAAGATGATGTTGGTACCTCCATCTGGCTTAGTCTTATACTCCCACCAATAGTCATGGCGACATCCTCCTAAAATCATCGATACATAAACCTTGAGTCAAAATTATATATACATTAATTAAAAAGTATGTAAATTAAAAAGTACATAATTTACACTATAACTTTTTGAAATAAGAGAATATATGTCATGCTTGAGTACTAGGTAGTGTCACAGATGAGTCTAGAGATATGTTTCTACCATGATGATAATGTACTCCAATGACCTATAATTACAATACACAATGATGAATCAAAGTTGTAGATATAAGTTAGTAAGCATACCTATGCAACAAAACAATCTTGAAAAAGTACACACATTAGGTGTTTGAGGATGAGACTCACTACTAGAAGCACTGACATGTCTAAAATGACAAAAAGGTGAAGGACACAAAAAAATACTATACTGAGGTTGTTCCTTACTAGTGGATGGATTATACTATAGGTATTTGAGGTTGTGCCTAACTCATGGATAGATCAAGACATGTAGAAGCATCTAACTATGTAACTAATGACAATCCCTATAGAGTTAGACAAAAAGAATACATTAGCACATGTTATTAAATTTGAGTTCCAATGTCAATTATTTTAAGTGGAATTCAAAGTGCATACCATATGAGGGATGCCAACATCTAAAGATCTTGAAAAAAGACTATACTATCTCCTAGGAGGAACAATATTATCCATCCTCTGTTATTTGAAAATCAACATAAATTATAGTTAGTATAATTATGCATATGTAGAAAGTAAATAATAATGTACTTTATAAATTTTAATTAAATTTTTACCTATTGCTCGTGATTATCTCCCTCCCCACAAAGAAGGTCAAGAAATGATGACACATCAATATCATCACCAACACCACCATGAGAAACATACACCTCATCATTGAAATCACCAACTTTGGCAACATGGGAATCCTATGCTATATTAGCATTGCTCTTGGGGCATGTACATATATCCGCACAACTAGTAAAAATATATCCAAGGGCATGAATATTCACCACCTACATCCATTGTTGTACTAAATTGCTCGAAAGGCCACTCAATGAACTAAGAGTAGATAATATTGCTTGATGATGGAGAGACATTGGAAAAATTGATGTAGGAAGAGAAACAAGAGGCTAAGGACATCGATGATTCCTTGTATTATTAATGAAATTTTTCTTAGGCCTATCCCGAAGCATCCCTCCACTGACCCCTTGAAATGGTTTTACATCAAAATAATTGGGTTTCGAACCCAATTCAAACTCTGCCCATAATTTCTTAAGAAAGTACATGGAAACCTGATGATTAACGTGTGGTGGATGGTCAAATATCATCCACCACCACTCCCAAAAATGCTGTGATATGTGGGTGTGTGCGCACCATCTAAAAAAAATATAAGAGGATTCTTGTCCCTTATCTCTTCACTCATATTTGAGTTGTTAAAATATCTTTTTAAATGTCCTTTATTTATTTTCAGTTCATGGAACTATCTATAAGACATGTCGTCAAAATAAAAGAAAGGCATGTTTTGCCTCCATGATCTAAAGCTATCTATGTCATAGTCTAAGTGCTCTATAGACTGTACAACACCTTGCATTATATCTACAAGGAAAAGTAGCTAGTAGGGTGGGGGAATGGGTCTCACACCTAAGAGTCTCTATGTCTTATATGAGGTTGCAGAGGTTGTGCCTCACGCTCTCTTGCAACTCCTTTGTGGTAGGTGGTAGAGGAGGACTAGGTGGGGGTGGGGGTGAGTCCTCACCAAATATGTTGTCTGTGAAATATAATCTACATATATGTATACAACATTAAAATTCACAAAATTACTATTTAATTAAAAAAATCTAAAACATATGAATCTAATTACATGTCTTTAAAACTATTTGAACATCTTAAAATACATGACATAGTTAGGGTAAGCATTTTTTATTATGTAATGGAAACCTATTTTGTCATCTAGGTTGGTACTAATTCTTAGTACTAGGGTTAGGGTCTAGGTTATATGATTGGGATTTAATAGTTAAGTTTATGATTCAAGTTAGCAGTATAGTCAGTGTTATGATTATGCTTAGACTTTTGGTTCTAAAGAATTAGTGTTTATATATTACATTTTAATATTTATGTGTGTATATTACGTTTTCACTTTATTTGCACAAATTTTTCTTTTTTTATTTATAAATGTTTCATAAAGTATAGAATTTTGAAAAATATTGAGATGATTAGACAAGTGGTTTAGGAGATTACTAGATTAATAAAATGAATTAATTGATATTTAAATAAGCATTAATAGTTAGCATGAAAATTGCATTCACACATTTCAAATTAAGATCAAGATTCTATCAACCTTGTAAGTTTTATATATTTTGTTAAACCTAATATTGTGGGTATATCATCCATAATGGATAAGAGATTCACCCTAAATAGTAAATATTATAACTTTTGATAATGCATGTCAATGGCTAGAGAAACAAACTCTAATACGATATTTTGGTTAGTGTTATTTATTTCCATTGATGTCAACCTTAAAGCTTATTATATGTATTATAGAATTCGATGATGAAAATGACTAAGACTAGTTCATAGTAGACATTATTTTTGGATTAAGGTAAAAATAGGTTTTATAAGGAGATCCAAAACCCCAAATAAACTAAAAACTTTGAATGATAAAACTAAATTAACAAAGTGAATTTACAAAATTATCTAACACTAGAAATATAAATAACTTCCATTTAACTTAAAACCCCTTAAAAACATTTTATTAAACCATTGTATCAAAATCAATCTTAGTTTGGATAAATACTTATGTTGAGTTCTAAGGTTAGGGTTTAGGTTATGATTAGGACAACAATTAAGTTTATGATTTGACTTAGCAGTATAGTTAGTGTCATGATTATCCTTAGAATTTTGGTTATGAAGGGTTAGGGTTTATATTACATTTTGGGTTATGGTTACAATTGATATATGGATTCAGTTTTTAGTTAGGGTTTAAATTTAAAATATCAATCCTAAATGTCGAATCCCAATTTGCTAACCAATAGTCCTAAATACTAAATCTAAATCTAAAATAGTAAACCCTAAATCCTATCCTAAAAATAATCCTAAATAATGAACCTTACTTGTAAATGCTAAACATAAACCCTAATTGTAAATATTAAATCATAATGGTAACCTTAATCATAAATATTAAACCCTTATAATCCTAAATGCTAAACCCTAACCCTTTAATACTAAATGTTAAACTCTAATCTCAATTTTTTAAACTCCTAATCCTAACCCTATCCCTAAATCCTAAGTCTAATTATAATCTAATATTGAATACAATCCATGATACTAAATGTTAAAACCTAAGCCTAAATGTTAAATGATAAACCTATATTCTAGATCATTAAATTATAATTAGAGTTAGTATTCAAGTTTATGCTATGATTAAGATTAAAAATTAATATTTAATATTAATTATTTTTTTAATTAGGATGATAATTAGGGGGTAAAAGTACAAACTTGTGTCACCCTTTTACAAAGGAAAAGGCTAACAAAAGTATAACTGTTCAACTTCAATGACATAAATCTTGTATTATTATTTAGAATTTGAAAATGAAGTAAACTAATGAAATGTGTAGAGATGGATGAAGTTTAGGATTATAATTTTTAATGATTATTTGCAAAAAGAAATGACAGATATTCTTTTTTTTTAAAGATAACTTTTTAGTTGCTAAAAAATGCTAGAAATTAGGGGTCTAGTTCCCACCACAAAACTAATAGGAAATAAACTTATTTTTTTTTATCTTAGATTATGCTATATATAATATATGTAGCTAGAACAATAAAAAAATAAAATTTGACTTTAGACCTATATTTTCTCTTTTATAATGATTCAAATTTCAACTTATTCAAATCGATAGTTTTAATCTCCCACCACATTTTTAAAAATAAATCTATTTGAACCAAAAGAAAATTTATAGATTCTTGAAAAGGAATCTCTCCTCTAAAAGGTCATAAATTTTTTAAATTTTTCTGATATGATTTAGTATTTTTTGTTTCTCAAAATCAACATCTTCTCGAGTGCTAAAATGTGTACTTGTAGAATTTTCTAATTACAATATATTATATCTAATTAAAACACCATGAAATCTATATGAGAATATTCCTGAATTTGAGCTCTACAAAATGGTGTTTATATGTTATTAAAAAAAAATCATAAAAAATAGTAAGAGTTATTGATGCGTCAGTTTTATGAAATAATTTAATTTCTTCGGCAATTTGATACTAACTACTATAAAACATGCATTTAATAGACATTTTCAATTGGAAACGTGTGAGACCATAGATAACTTAGCTAGAATAAATTTAACAAAATCATATGTTTGAAAAAAAATGATTTTTAGATAGAAATACTCAAATTTACTCGTTCTGATTAGTTAGTGTAAAAGGTGACACAACTTTGTACTTTCACCCCTAGGCTTGGCATATACTTTGAGGGTTAGGATTTAAAATTATGGAACTTAACGTTTATAAAATTAGGTTTTACTATTGAGAATTAATAAATGTTGGTTAAGATTTAGGATTTAATATTTTTGATTAAGTTTTCCATTTAAAATTAAGGTTGCAATTTAGCATTTAGTATTAGAGTTAGGGTTTAACATTTAAAATACAATTTTAGGATTTTTAATTAGGGATAGGATTATAGTTTTTTGTTGACAAGTATGGTTTAGTATTTAGAGTTAGTATTTACATTTACAATCACCGTTTACTATTTTGAAATTTTATTTTATCTAGTTAGGGTTTAAATGGATTAGGGTAAGTTTTAGGGTAAGGATTTACATCATCTTAAAGTTAACTTGTTTAAACTAATATAGAAGAGCTCAAGGACAATAGGATATGAATGCGATTTTTTATCTTTTTTAGTTTTGTAAGTTTACAATTTTTAAATTTAGATTTCTTTTGTGCAATGAAGTTTATTTTTAATTTTTTTGCCTAATTTGTCAATTTGTGTTTTATTGAATTGTTTTAGCTAATGATAATGTTTATGTTTTCTACTTAAATTTTATGTTTTTTAATTGAAATTGAATTTAGAGTTTATGTTTTTAGTATTAGTTTAACATATGATTTATGTTTTTCTTTATAGTTTACCTATTCTAAATTTTATATACTCAATTTCACAAAGAAAATATTGTTTAAAGTAAATACAATGCAAATCTAATTATAGATATAAAACTAATAATCAAAAAATAAATCTACTTAAGCTCTGCTAAAAAAAGTGAAAATGTCAAAATTCCATAGACCTGCGAGAAATATAAGGAAAACTTTTCATCATAAAAAGAAAAAGAAAAATCCTCAGTGCTCATTCCCAAATGGAAATGTATGGAAAAATACATCTACCAATATAGATCAAAGATGGTTCGATAGGGCTGTCCAAGATCTGCATAATGCTAGATTTGCAATAGAAATTGCAAATAGATTCAATATTTTAGAAAAACTCATAGGTGATCTCCATAGTTAGCAATGGAAAGAAGAGACTCAAACACATCAAAAGAAAAACAATTACCAGAAAGCCATTCCTAAAATTCCTCCCACGCATGTAGATTTGCCAGGTACTCACACACTCCAATATTTCTTCACAACTGAACATTTAGACAACCAATTTAGGGCCTTTAATTTAACCAAGTACATGCATCCTAGTTTGCTCAAGCCTTCTTCCATATCTAATTGTCATACTCCCACCGCGACGCCCCAGCTAGGAAATTCAAAGAATTAGCCTTCACCTGATTTGAAATCCCTGACTTCTTAAATCCCTCAACATCAGTGGTAAGCACCCTCAAATATCTCCACCCCATCAAACCCTAAAATATCCTCTGGTTTGATCTCCTCGGTTAAACCCTTGGATAAACTCATTAAGATTACCATTAAAGAAGTCAAAGACACCTAGACTGAGTGCCAAAAGGGAGGAATCTTTGTGATTTGGAATGGCCCCTTGAGAGATTTCCCTCTTTTATCCAATTGGCTAGAAGAAAACTACAAGGAATAGGTAAGAATTTTTCACTACTCTAATAGGATTCTTTACTTACAATGTGAAGAAAAATCTATTAAGAAAGAATTTATGTCAGTTTCTAAGTGATTTTTTAATGGTCATAGCATCAAATTCATAGAATGGTCTCATAATTTTTGCATAGAAAAGTTAGAATGTAAGATTCCTACATGGTTTAATATGGCTTTTCTTCCTTTGGAGCTAGTTCAATTAGATATTCTTAAGTCTATAGGATCAGCTTTGGGGGAAATCATATCTATTGATTCCTCTTTTCATTGCTACAATAATGTTAACTTTCTTATCAATACCAAATTCAATCATCCAACAAAGTTTCAAAAGAAAGTAATCACTAATAAAGCCTCATATGATCTTAACTTTCACATCTATGAAGGCAAAATATCTAAAATTTTAAAATTGGATGATATTAGCAAAATCAGACTCAAAACCCTCCCACTCACTTTTGATTTCAGAAGTAAGTTTCCTTGGATGAGAATAATGAAGAAAAAAAGGAACTAGGAATACATAGAGCAAAATCTTCCAGCAAACTCTCAGGAGGAGTATGAATTCCAAACAGAGTTGTTTCACACAAAAGTTACAAGCATTAAAAGGATAGAGGATCCTCTAGCAGATAAAGGAAGGCTTAAATCAATAATAGTGACTAATTACAAGGAAAAAGCAGATCCAAGTATTGATGTCCAATCCCTCAAAAAATGGAAGGAAAAAAGGGAAAGGAAAGCATCTAAAAGCAACAAGGACTCAAGTAAGAGTGGAAATAGAGAGCCTCTACCTTCTCAGTAGCAACGAATAAAGAAAGAAAGAGGAAATGGAGCCTCGGTGAGAGATAAGTTGACAAAGATAGAGAATGCACCTAAGGAGAAGCATCCTATACCTATTTCAAATCTTGCAAATAAAGGTGTTGAGCAAGAAAAGACCTCAAGCAACAAACAAGGAGAAACCAAAAGGGATAATAAAGGGAGTATTATAGAGGATATTGAGAATCAATTACTATTCAACTTTGAAGAAGAAATTATAGAGGATTCTATAATACAGAAGGAAACAAGTGAATTGGAGAACATTCAGACTCAAGACATGACAAGTTTTGGAAAACACCAACAAATTCAAAGAGCTATGCAAGTTTTGGAAAACACCAACAAATTCAACGAGCTCTCCATTCACTCCTAGTAGTAGCCATCAGAGTAGGGAGATTAAATTAAGAATAACAGATAAGGTACCACTAAAAGAACTTTAGGATATTTTGAATAAGGAAAGTATCTTGGATTCAGAAATGGGGGAAGTGAGCATATTTAAATCAGAAGAAGACAAGTTGAACCATCTTATCGATTAGCTAGTTCAGGTTTTTTGTGTTGAAAATATTGATGAAAGTACAAATGCACAAAAAGAGAAATTAATTCAGGAAATCCTCAAATTAGGAGGGAGTAACTACACATATGAAGACCTAAGGAAAGACTTATTAAAAATTGAAAAGGAGGATAATAATCTGAGTTAGTCTCAGATGAAAGAGCAAGGTTCTGTGTAGGAGCAAAAGGACAAAGATATCAAGAAAAATAGCATAGTGGGATCAGATGTAGACTTGGAGAATCATTCTAGCATGGTGTATCAGCTTCTTAAAGAACTAGAGTATAGGAAGAAAAGGAAAGGAGCCCCAAAGGAAAAATTGGTGCAACTAAGACAACAAAAGCTAACCTAGATCAGCTAGGAATTCACATGAATCAAGAAGGGCTTAAATCTCCTATATGTGGAAAAAAGAAAGGCAAAAGAGGTAGAAGATCACTAAAAAACTCAGAGAAGCAGATGGGCACAACAGAGAACAATAAAAGATTGATCAGATTTTCAATTTGGGAAAGGGGAAGTGCCTTCCTGAGGAGGCATGAAGATCATGACATGGAATGCTAGGGGCCTTAATACCCCTAGCAGAAAGAGGATATTAAAACATAACCTCAAATCCTTTGATTCTGACATTATTCTCATTCAGGAAACTAAACTAAATAAGTTAGAAATTCCTAAATTAGATAAAATGTTAGGACTATGGAACTCTGTATTTCAAGAATTAGTAGGGGCTTCAAGGGGTTTAGGGATCCTCTAGAACACTATGAAGGTAGACATAAATATCATTAATTTAAGAAATAATTGGATGAGTGGCTAGGTCTAGAGTCTAAAATTTGATCTCAAATTCATCCTCATTAATATCTATGGGTCTATTACCAACCTTGGTAAAAAAATTAGTCTGGGAAGAAACTGGCTCTTTTATGAATAATTTTAAAGATAATTTGTTCTTATTAGGAGGATACTTTAACACAATTTTAGATATTAATGAAAAAATAGGTGGTAATCAGCAACTATCGCAAGCCTCTAAGGACTTCAAGGTATGGTGCAATTCTCATAGCTTGATAGATATACCAACTAGTAATGGTGTTTACATGTGGAACAATAGGAGACAAGATTTTGCATACATAGCGGAAAAACTAGATAGGTTCATGATAAAAGGGGACCTTGATGCTAAGAACCTGAATTTGCACTCTTCCATGCTACCTGTCACTAGGTCTGATAACTTTTTGGCCAGATTCAAATTTTTAGAACCACACAAACCTGCTAGGAATCTATTTAAATGTGAGAAAATGTGGTTCTTAGATTCTGGCTTCATTGACAACATCAAAGAATGCTGGGTGTAGGACAATTTTGAAGGATCTAAGATGTTCGTATTTGTTGCCAAAATGAGGATGCTCAAGGAATGAATCCTCAGAATAAGGAGCACTTCAATAATATTTTTAAAGAAAAATTAGATATAGAAAAACAATTAAAGGACTTAAAGTCAGAAGTGATTAAGAGAGGCATGGACAATGCTAGCTATATGCAAGAAAAGGACTTATTGGCAAGACAAGAGGATATTCTAACCAAAGAGGAAATCTTTCGGAGACAAAAATATAGAGAAAAATGGTTAGATGAAGGAGACCAAAACATGAAATACTTCCATAACTCCACTTTATATAACAGATCAAAGCTATTAAGAATCATTTGGGCATTATAACAAATAAACTAAGTGAAATTACAGACGCCTTCATTAAATATTTTCAAGCTAATCTAAACAAAGCTAACCTTCATTACATACACCTTCATTAAATAGATCAGCACAAGCTAATCTTCTTAAAATGATTCCTAAAATTGTCACTACAGAAGACAAGAAGGCTCTAAACAAACCTATCTCTTTGGAAGAAGTCAAAATGGTGGTGTTTGAAATGAATTTGGATAAATCCCCAGGCCCAGATGGCTTCCAAGCCTTCTTTTACCAAAAATGTTGGGATATAATAGGCGTAGACCTCTAGAAAGCAATCAAAGCATCTAGCAGTATGGGTGCTCTTTTATCAGAAATCAATCATTCATTCCTCACCTTGATTCTGAAAAATTCAGAACCTGAAACCCCAAGAGGCTTCAGATCCATTGCACTATGTAATATGCTGTATAAATTTTTCTCCAAAATTTTAGCTAATAGGTTAAAGAATATACTCCCTAAAATTATATCAGAAGAACAAATGAGCTTCGTGCCAGGTAGATCTATTCTAGATGGTATCATTACCATTCAAGAGACAATCCACTTAACACATATAAACAAAGAGCCATGTATGTTCATGAAATTGGATATTCAAAAAGCATACAACATGGTCAATTGGAGATTCCTTTATAAGGTTTTGGAAGCCTTTGGCTTCTCTCATCAATGGATCAACCTTAGCTACAAATTCATATCTACTCCCAAAATCTCAATTCTCATTAATGGAACACAAAAGGCTACTTTGATATATCTAGAGGCATTAGACATGGAGATCCATTATCCCCCTCCCTTTATATCATCATGGCTAAAGCATTTGGAAGAACAACGACCAATGCATATAATAGGCAAAAAAATTGGGTATTTTGGTCACTAAAAATATGCCTAATATCACTCTCCAACAATATGTTGACGACACTATATTGCCAAGCATAAGTAAGATAGATGAGGCTTTGGGTCTAAAATCCATCATTAAAGGATATATGGAAGCTTCTGGTCAAAAAGTTAACGAGCTCAAATCTAAGATTTACTTTATGAATACGAAATCAGCATTGGAACAACAAATTTGCAAAATCATGGGATACAAAAAAGGTCGATTCACCTGCAAGTATCTGGGAATTGCTCTAGAAAAAGGAATGAAATCCAGCAAGGTATGGTGTAATACCTTTGAAAAATGGATGCCAAACTTGATTGTTGGAAGTATAGATGGCTAACAAAGGCTAGAAAGTGTACTAAGATCATATCAGTATTATCAGCCATCCCGACCTTCCCATTATCTTGCTTACCATTGTCCAAATGGAACCTCCTTAAATTCAAATCCAAAAAGTGGAATTTTCTTTGGAAAGATTGTGAACGTGAAAAAAAATTGGTGCTCAATAAATAGGAGAAAATTTTCAAACCCAAGGAAATGGGTGGTTTAGGGATCAAGAATCTACAATGGAAAAATAAAGCTCTAGGGGCAAAACTCATTTGGCACCTCTATAAAGATAGAGATCACAAATGGGACAAGATAATATACAATAAATATTTAAATAAGGAGGATCCTCTATCAATTTTTAGGATGAAACAGCTCCCAAAAGGGTCAGAATGTTGGAACTTTATGCTAAAATGTCAACATTTGGTTTCAAAGTACTTGACTTGGGCTTTAGGTAAAGGCGACGAGGCTTTGTTTTGGGAAGACTCATGGGATGGTCATCCCACTTTGCATCGTAGTTGCTCAATTAAGGACCTCAAAGAAAAATTAAGTTCTCCATGGGGAATCAGAGTTTGCAACTATAGGACAGTAGTTTATGAAGATGGTAAACCAAAATGGGTGTGGAAATCTTTGGAGTACTTGGGCATGGATATCAAAACAATTAAAGTCTATCAAAAGTTGTTAGAAGATAAAAGGATTAGGAAATCTGAAAAGAAAGATGAACTTATATGGGCAACTTCTAACAATGGTAATTATAGTGTGAACAATGGATATAGGGCTATTATAGACTCTCAGAGATGGGACAATGTAGATATTCCTCTCAAGTTGTGTTGGGATTATTCATGTCTCCCTAAAGTAGGTTTTTTCGTATGGTTAGCATTCCAAAACAAAATTCTAACCATGGATAGGATGAGGAAGTTTGGATTGCAAGGTCCTTCTAGATGTGTTTTATGTAAGCATAATAGTGAAGAATCTAATCACATTCTATTCAGCTATCCCTTCTCCCAAAAATGTTGGGAATGACTTAGGAGAATGTTGGGATGGTCGACACCATTCCCAAATTCTTTGCCTAACGTTCTTAAGGGATGGCCCACTAGCAAGGTCAAGGGTGTTTATAATAAACTATGGAACATCTGTCATTCCATTTTGAAATGGGAATTCTGGAAAGAAAGAAATCAGTGTATCTTTCGCAACCAAGAATTGGAACCTGAAGAATTAATTACAAAAATTGAAGCTAGTATTGTTAAAACAACTAACTCACATCTTAGAAATACTCGAAAAGAGGAAGGCTCCATTTCCATATGGGATGAGCAAATGAAGAAGAATTGGGCTAAACTAATCAACCCCCCACTTCTTTATCTAAAGAGTAGTAAGGAGGCTAAAGCTAACTATAGATGGGTCCATCCCCTAAATGGGTTGACATTGGATGCATCATTAATGATGAGGATGGTCACTTGATAGCCAAAAAAGCTATGTCTATTCAACCTACTTCTAATAATCTTGCAAAATTAGAAGGTTTGAAACTAGGACTTCAATTGTGCCATAAATTGAAATTAACCGAAGTTATTATAGAGGGAGATTCTCAAATCATTTTAAATGCTATTAGAAAATGAACAATCCCCAATTGGGTTCTCAACTCCAATCTAGAAGAGGTCCTTTCTATTCTAGATGAGTTTGCAGATTGTAGGATCTATCACATTTATAGGGAAGGAAATCAGATAATGGATAGTTTAGCAAATTTGGGGGTAGATAGGGTCAATTTAGTTATCATTAAGGATCATCTGCCTCTACTAGAAGAATGATGGTTTTCCTTATTTCGATTTGTGCCCTATCCTCTTATCTGGCTTTCCTCTTATCCAAGTATTTTCTTAGTTTTGGTTTTTGTCTTCTTTTCACATTTATTCTCCTTTTGGATACCCCCCCCCCCCCCCCCCCCCCCCACACACACACACATACATATATATATATATAAATGATCTCTTCCCCTCAGGTTAGGCCTTTTTTAGTTGTATCAATTGGTATAATTCACTTTCTCATAGAAGGTCTTGATCTGCTTATAGTGTTAATTGCATCTCATTTCACAGAAAGGTCCGCATGTAGAATTTTTCCCCATCATGAATTAGGATGGTCCTTCATTAGCCTTTATGTGCATTGTTGGCTATGGTCTATCCAATGATGTTTGCATCATAATGGAACCAAGGCAAGATAATGCTAAGATAGAGTAGGCTACATCACTAGATGACATCATTGCTGACACCTTCCAGATGCTTCTTTTATCTTTATATGGGTTCTCTAGTTCACATTGGCATCTACCAACCTCATTTCTTAAATATGGAAACAAATATCTATCTCTTTCATGCATTTGAAAATTGAACTATGGCCTTTCATGGAAATGTAAAACTAGAGCGATGGAACAAGATCCTCTAACCAATGGATGACATGTCATGACTGGCTATTAGTAGAGCCATTGGAGAAGGGGTCTTTGATTACCAATTCACCTAGAGGACCAATAGTGACATCATTGGTTCCTTCATCGGTTGTATGGTAAGGGAAAAGGTGGAAGCTAAGGATATTATAAGACTTTGCTCTAATATTTTTGTCCCAACTTGGAGGAAGGGATTGGAGAAATTTGTTAAAAGTATTGATGATATGTAACACATTACTAGAGAAGTATATGAAACTACTGCTGGGTGGCCTTGAATTAGAAACTGCTTTTCAGCATCCATCTTTGGTAATTCAGGAGAGTTTGGATTTCTATCATGAATGACCAAAAATGGAGGCTAGCATCCAATTTTTGCTCCACTGGCAAGGAATCATAGTTGAAGATAATAGGGAATGGTTAATGAATTACCTTAGTTTTTCCAAGGCCCACATACAACTAGGAGTAAACTTTGACAACCTAGATGCCCTCAAATTTTGCATGCTGAATTCAGAAAAATCCAGTAGGGCCAAGACTGGTTTCGAATTTCTTCCTTATTGTCATATTGAGAACCCCAATGATAGTTTTGAAGTCATCGTGGTGGTCTGGAAATGAGGTGTGGTCTCTATTGTTTTTTGTGGGTTTTGATTAAGCATGGTTATGGTTTTTTATTAAGCGGATATATAAGGTACCATGTATAGTCTTAGTGGGATATAGTCTGTTACAAAGCTACTAAGATGTTTGACAATCGCTCATATAGACCTTCTATAATGTATTCATGGTTTTTGTATGTAGATTTGGATTGTAAA
The DNA here is from genome assembly GCA_028749045.1 of Cupressus sempervirens. Classification (NCBI taxonomy): domain Eukaryota; kingdom Viridiplantae; phylum Streptophyta; class Pinopsida; order Cupressales; family Cupressaceae; genus Cupressus; species Cupressus sempervirens. The sequence continues at coordinate 271,898,361 of CM053786.1, read as the reverse complement.
TAACAACAGGTATGCTCTCCTCTAATATTACTGAATCTTGGTTGAATATAAGAAATATATTTATTACTAAGCATTTATCTATTTATCTTCATTTTTATTGTCTTGGGTTTTAAAGTGGTTTGGCTTCATGATTTGAATTGTAATTTTTATTGCATTATTTCCTTTACATATGTATGATTTATATATTAAAATCAAGTTTAATTTAGCTATTCATAATTACTAGCTAGCATTACGCTTTGCAGGCATTCCTTCGATTAGCTCCTTTTGCTGGTATTAGGTTTTTGAACTCTTCAAGACTTGGTCTCGATTTAGTGATGCTCTATAGGTAGGGCAAGTGTTGAGAAAGTTTAAGACTAGATTATAAGGTAACCATTCAAGTTAAGAGTTTTGTGGATCACTACCCAATTAAAGGAGGGGATACAGCTTCAACATTTAGTCTCACATTCCCAAATTGAAGGCATATTTGATATTATTTGTTTAAAGTCTCATATTAGGTTTTGTCTCCATAAGTCTAGGGTTTGGTACTAGGTCAAATTGTCTCTACAGATCAATGATTAGAACAAATCCCTATTGAGCTCCCTTTGTGATAAGGTTCAAGAATGGATAAAAGAAGGTTGTTTGGTCTACTTGTTCCTTATCCTTATTTATTGGTATTGGTATGGTAATTTAGTGTTGGTTGGTAGTTGGATTATAAATTGGGAACTAGTGTTAAGGGTAACCCAAATCCAATTTGTACCCATCCTGCTTTCCTTCGGAGATCTCCATTAGAGGTTAGAATTTTTGGCTTCAGTTGGATTTAGCTTGATTGTTCTTATCCTTGAGATTTTTGATACTATATTTTGTGTTATGTATAGGCTTGAAGGAATCTCGATAATTGAGCACTCTATTTTTTTACTAATCATCACTTTTTGAGTATAGGATTCTCCTTTTCTCAGATCCATATAGGTGGTTTTTTTAATGATTGTTATTTATATACTAACTTTGATGATCACTCTAATTTTATGAAAGTAGTGTTGCTCTAGCCAAGAGATCAATGCGCTTAGAGGTGGTTATGGACATCATATTATAAGAATTTAGATATCCCTATTAGAAGTTAATATCCATAATAGATACTATGGTGGTAGGGGTATGCCCCTCACTATGTTGTAATTCAAAACTTTATTTGATAGATTATGTAATTTGAAACTTTATCTGATAGGTTATGTTCTCACTAGGGTATGCCCCTTTTAAGATGTAATTATATAGGACTTTTGTCCCAGGTGAGATTGGAGGTTTTCTTCTCTGTTCTTTCCTGCCAGTGCTCGTTTGAATGGAGTCAAGCTAATGTAATTTTATTTTTAAGTTAATAAAATCATTCAAGGCTTTGGTTGTTTACTGATTTAAAAAAAAAAAAAAAAAAAACTAATAATCATCAATGAAAAAATAATAAATTGACCAAATTTTAAAGCAAAAAAATGAAAAAAATAAATAAAATAATATAAAACAAATTAAAATACTTGGGTGAGTGAAAAATTTAGTTGGTGGGGGTTGATAAGATGTCTAGAAAATCGGGCTCCCATCTTTAGAAGTTGCTATCTCTAAAATAAATCACAAAAAAACCTCAAAAAAATGGGATATAAGGTTTTACAAATCAGCCACCCAATTTTTTTAAAATCGGGCACCCATTTTTTAAAATTGCATGCCATTTTACATTTGGTAGCCTGATCCATACTCAAGATCTGTGTATTGATTTAAATGCATAGATACGTGTCACCTTTTAGGACCTTTAAACCTATTTTGGTCAAATCTCATTTCTCTATCAAAACTCAACTTTTTTCAAAAAGTAAAAATACCCCTTTATAGATTTCAACATCAATATCATCATTAAATAAATTTCATAGTGTTTTGATTAGTTATAATAAGTTATAATTTCAAAATATTATAAGTAGTTATTTTAACGTTTGAGAAGATGCTCCCTCAATAAATGAAAAAAAAAGGAAATCATATCAAAAAAGTTTAAAATTTATATTTATCCCTAGAGGATAGACTCATCTTCAAGAATATGCAATTTTTTCTCAAAAAGGTGTAGTCTTGATATGGAAGTTTTCACGAGAGGTAAAAAATGATAAGGTCGAACTTAAGTACTTATAAAAAAGAAAACATACATCAAAAACCAAAATTTCTTTTTTTGTTCCCTTGCTATACATGTCATCTATAACATATTTGGGTAAAAATACAAAGTTTTGTCACCTTTCAGGTTGACTTATCAAAATGACTAAATTTGAGTATTTCTATCCAAAAATCAATTTTGTTCAAACATATGATCTAGATAAATTCATTCTAGCTAAGTTATATATGGCCTCACACTTTTCCAATTGATAATCTCTATTAAATATATGTTTTATACTAGTTTGTATCCAATTACTAAAGAAATATAATTATTTCAAAAAATTGACGTTTCAATAACTCTTACTATTTTTTATGATATTTTTTTATTAACTTATAAACACCATTTTATAGAGCTTAAAGTCAAGAATATTCTCATATAGAGTTTATAGTGTTTCAATTAGATATATTATATTGTAATTAAAAATTCTAGTAGCATGTATTTTAACACTAAAAAAGATGTCAATTTTGAGAAAGAAAAAAATGAAATAATATCACAAAAAAATGAAAATTATATGATGTTCTAGAGGAGAGAGTCCTCTTCTAGAATGTATAATTTTTATTCTAGTCATGATAGATTTGTTTTGAAAAGTGTGGTGGGAGATGAAAACTATCGATTTTAGGCGAGTTGAAATTTGAATCATTATAAAAGAGAATATATAGGGTTAAAGCTAAATTTTATGTTTGAATGTTCTAGATATATAGGTTATCTATAACATAGTCTGAGATTAAAGAGAAATAAATTTATTTCCATATAATTTTTTGGTGGGAACTAGACCCCTAATTTTCAATGTTTTTCAACAACTAAAAAATTATCTTCAAAATTTATGAAAATATATCAATTCTTATTCCAAATAATTGTTAAAAATTATAATCCTAAACTTGATCAATTTCTACATGTTTCATTAGTTTACTTCATTTACAAATTCTAAATAATAATACCATTTTTATATCATTGAAGGTGAACATTTATACTTTTCTTAGCCTTTATCTTTACAAAAGGGTGACACAGGTTTGTGCTTTAACCCATTTTCAAATCAGAGCAAAAGATGACGATTCAAGCATATACTTGTTTGATGAGAACTACAGCATATATCTTTCATAATTGAAAAATGGATATCAAAATAAAATAAAAGTGAATAAATTTTAACTCAAAAGCATTAAAAAAATTATAGGCCTAAAATTCATCCAATTTCACACATTTCATTAGTTTACAACATCTACACATAGTTCTTAGCAAAAATACCATTTTTATGTCATTTAAGTTGAACATTTTTCAATATGGGGTCCTTTTTCTTTATAAAAGGTGACAAAGGTTTGTTTTTTTACCCACTGAACCATAATGGGTACATGATTCATAAAAATTGAGTGCCCAATTTGGAAGAAATCTCATTCCCCAAAAAGGACTTTCGAGGAATTGTGACTCATCTTTTTTCTCTTACTCAATATACTTTTCATGATGAACATGTTAGTAATGATGAATAATTAATTGATATGGATTATGATTTGTCTAATATACTTTCTACATAGCTTACAATCACTCCTAATGATGAACATAGTGACTCCCATCAAAGTACTTTCTTTAAACTGGTTGTGATTCAAACTATGTTGGATGTCTTCCTCTTGTGAGTCACCATCTTTCCCCTAGCATTTCAAACCCATATTGGGTGGGGTGAGGTAAGGCAAGGCGGAGGGGCAGTGAGGTGCATGCGAAATTCTTAAAGTGGACAAAATTTAGCATGGTAGTCTTTGTATTCTTGTGTTGTGTCTTCCCTTGTATTTTGATTTTTGTTATATATTTTGATTAGGTTACTTTAGATGATTCATGTTTCTTTGTTAATCACAAAAGGATAAAGTAATTGAACCTATCATGTACATTCTTCTATTCATACCTCACTTCTTCTATAAATTAATTGAACCTATCATATACATTTTTTGTACTAGTGATCTTGTATAATATTCTTTGTTTCTTATGATATGGTAGCACCGATCCTTTTTGGTATCCATGATATTGGTAAAAAAAGACTTTTCTTAGTAACTCTTATGTATCTTCTCCTCCATTGTGTCGTAGTTCCACTTCCTTTGGGGAATGATGATATTTATGTTTGAAATGCAAGAGAGTAACTAAGAGGGGAGGGGTGAATCAGTTACCACAAAAAAAAATCCTTATCTCTTAGATGTCAATACAAACTTCCACTGATCATGCAATATTAAATAGCCCGGTTAACACTATAATATTATTGATGCAAAAACCTTCTTAACCTATAAACAATTTTAACCTTTAGTAACTTAGTTGCAAAAACATAAAGCATAAGCAAATAACATGAACATAGTTTACACCAAGATTTAATGTGGAAACCCAATTTTGGAAAAACTACTTTGCAAATAGTCACAATAATTTTCACTCTTTAGAAGTGAGCCCTGGTAGGAGCTCACCCTATTAAAGGTTAAAAAACAAACTATTAAGTATGACCCTATAAGAGGATTTAATCACCCTATTAGGATTGGTTTGGTTAGAATTCCTCAAAAACTTCAATCTTGAAATATCACCTCTTAGAGGATTTAGAAAATGACTATTAAGTCAAATCTATAAAGATATTTCTTTACTGCTACAATGGTTAGAAAACAACAATGATTTGACCTAATTTATGAAGCAACTAGCTTTGTAGATTCAAATATATGTTCTTGCTTGACCTTTGGATCCTTCCTAATTAAATGTTCTTTGCAACTTATTTTCCACACTTTCCTTCTTTACATTTCCTTCGCTCAAATATCCATCTTTTTCATATTATTCTTATTAGATATCATCCTCATAACTTGAACTTTCTTATATATAGGAAAATTCGGCTTGAATACCCTTTCAAAACATCAATAAACATCCAAATAGTTAGTCTCAATAAATAAAATAGTTGAAAATTACATTCTATTGTCACCCGGTGAACACTAGGACTGAACACTTAGTTGACACTATGACTTCTTCATTTCCCAACCACTCGATCAATACTAATCTCCTTTGATGCTCAACCACTCATTCAATAAGGAAAGGATGAATCCTTTCCTTAACCATGTGCTCGATTAATACTGAGATATACAAGGTTAATATTGAAAAGTCAACATTGCTTAGTTAATACTGATATTTGTGTGAACATCAATGATAATATACAATTGAAGAATTGTTTCCAACAAACTCCCTCTTTTGCATTGATGGCAGCACAACATGTCAACACAAACCAATAGAAGTATGACCAATAAAATAATATCCTTAGTTTCATTCGGATTCTCATCCATACTAACTCCCTTTGAGATTCTGCTTGGATTTATCTTTGTTGCTTTCCTAACAATACTCCGTTGTCATTTTCTCCCTCTTAGCTATACATTCTATGATCAAGACTTTTCCTCTTTCTCATTGATATTGAACTTCCCTTAATCTTCCATGTTGACACTAAAATCTTTGTCTTTGACATCGATTTCCAAAGGATGCAACCTTTGAAGTTACAATGTACCTTTTGTATCGATTCATATGCAATATGCTCTATATTTTACTACATCAACTTGATTGATCTTCAATAGAGCTTGGTTGATGCCTCACTATCTTTTTATTTAGTGAGTATCAAATAGGGGAATAACCCCTAGTTTACCTCTTAGATACATAAATGTATGCTTAGGTAAAGCTTTGGTAAATATATCTAATATCTTCTCCTTGGTGTTCACATATTCTAATCTCACCACTTTGTCTTGAACCAATTCTTTTAGGAAATGGCATTTGATTGTAATGTATTTTGTCTTTGTATGCATAACTAGATTTTTGGATATGTTGATTTCACTTGTGTTATCACAATAGATAACCACTAGTTCCTTGATTTCTTTTTTTGTTCTTGATATCAATTTCTTAATCCACATTATGTTAGCACAATTAACTATTGCAACAACATATTATGATTTTACTATGGATTGAGAGATACAATTCTTCTTCTTGCTTGTCCAAGACACTAACCTCTTTCTAAGAAAGAATGCTCCTCCACTAGTACTTTTTCTATCATCAACACTTCCTACCAAATATGCATTAGTAAAGCCTCTTAATTCAAGATTTCATCCTTTCTTTTACAATAACCGATATTCTTCAGTTCCTTTTAGATATCTCAAAATTCTTTTGACTGACATCACATGATTTTCTCTAGGATTAGCAAAAAATCTTACAACTATGCCAACTACCAATGTAATATCAGGTTTTGTGTGAACCACATACTAAAGTTTCTCAATAATTGATATATAAGTAGTCATATTTACCTCCTTCGAATCATCATTCTTTGAGATCTTGTGTCCAGTAGACATAGGTGTTCCATCTGGTTTGGAATCTTCCATTCCAAATACTTTAAATGTTTCCCTAATGTATTTTGATTGAGTGATGTATATGCCATCCTTCATCTAATGAACTTGTCGACCCACTAAGAATTTGATCTCTCCAAACATAGACATTTCAAATTATTTCCTCGTTCCTTCAACAAATGACTTGCATAACATCTCATGTCCACCAGATATGATATCATCTACAAATATTTTTGGAAGAAATATAGTTTCCTATGGCCCTTCCCTAATATACAAATTTCTATTATCATGGGTGAACCCACAATAATGGGTTCCACTTTAGTGGGACGAACAAAAATGAAAAAAATTGCAAAATGGGAAATTGAGTTTACCATATGTTCGCGCGCGAACTTTTTTTAAAATCATGTTTGTGTGTACATATTTTGTATGTTCACGCAAACATATGAAAAATTGACATCCAACATTTTAAAATGTCTTTTTATCCAATTTTTTTGGGTCGCACGAATAGCTTGTTCACACGAACATACAAAATTACATTTTTTTGGGCCCTTTTTTTTTTTTTTTTTGCTCTTTCGACACCCATAATTGCAGGAGAATGATCTCCTACTATAAAATAAAAATGCCAAAATGTGCTGCTCGGAGCAAGCTTTCTAATGAATATAATTGTAATACATATTTTAATCATTAAGGCTTTCAAATATGAGTTTAACTCATCATAGGTTCATTACCAATTGAACATCAACCGACTTCGACACCTCGGGAAAATTAGTAAATTAGGTCAAATTTTTTTAAAAAAATATGTAGGAACTAGCTTATTGAGATACCTTTCTATTCAGAAAAAAAAAAAAAGGTTTCTGGTAAATTGACTTCAAATTATCTATGTCAAATGGAATGTATGTCTGAATTACGATTCGTGTCAGTTCAAAACTTCATAAACTATACAATATTCAACCAAAATGAATCAAACCAAATGCATCCTCTAGATATTGATGTTACAAATCTAACACCGAAAGAATTACTTCATTATCATGTTTAGAAAAAAAAAGAAGTTATGTGTGTCAAACGGACTGTCACTCTTTTAAAATATTGAATTTTATTATGTACCACTTTTCGAAGGAGATAAAAAAATTGACATAAATAATTTATTTATTTTAGATTAAAAAATATGGTTACAAAGTAGGAAAAAAGTACTCAAAATCATTAGTTTATGTCATCTTGAAATTATTTATAGTTTTCAAGATATAGTCACTTGAACGTGATGTTTGTTACAAAAATATTGATTTCGGTGTCAAAATTGGTCAAAAAGTGGAACCCATTACTGTGGGATCACCCTCATTTGTTTTTTAAAAACCAATTTTCACTAGATATCCATGTAGTCTTTCATACCATGCTCTAGAAGCTTTCTTTAATCCATATAAGGCTTTATGAAGTTTGCATACCATGTTTCTTTGGCTTGGATAAATCGAACTTTGAGGCTGTTCAATGTAGATTTCTTCTTCTAAGAATCCATTCAAGAAGGTTGATTTGACATCCATTGATATATTTTGAATCCTTTTTGTGTTGCATATGCTAGAAGTATTCTAACTCCTTCAAGTCTTTCAATAGGGGAAAAAGTTTCCCCATAATCAATGCCTTCTTATTGAACACAACATTTGGATACAAGTCTTGCCTTGTTTCTTGTTACTTCTCCTCTCTTATTCAACTTATTTTTAAATATCAATTTTGTACCAATCACATTTTTATTTTTGGGTCTAGGGACAAGAGATCGGATTTTATTCTTTTCTATTTTCTCAATCTATTCATTCATAGCTTTAATCTAACTTTTATTTTCTAAAGCATCCTTTACAAATCTAGTCTCAAATTCACTAAGAAAGCATGCACCTTTTAATTTTTTCCTTATTAGTATGCCTTATGTTTCACCTCCAGTTATTTAATTAGGTGCATGATGCCTTTTGACACATTTAGCAAGCCTTGGATCTTTCTTTCTTTGCTCTGAACTTGATTAACTTGGTTCTCCAAGATCTTCATCCTTTTCTTTTGGCTGATTTAGTTGTAACTCAGGTTGTACTTCCTAGGGTTGCAACTTGCATTGAACTATTTGTAACTCCAGTGCCTTTTAAGTTAAAGTCTCAAGTTATTCTTCATAATAGATAAACTTCCTATAATCTTCAAGCTCTTTGCTACTCCATTCTTCACTTCTTTCTGCAAACTCATCAATCTTTACATGGGCACTTTCAATGACTTTGTGAGTTCTAAGATTCAGACATTTGCATGCCTTGCTTTTATTTGAGTACCCTAGGAATATTCCTTCATTACTTTTTGCATCAATCTTTCCTTTTCTTACCTCTTTTAAGATGTAAACTTTTCTTCCAAATACTCTAAGATAGCAAACATTAGGCTTGTAACCATACCATAATTCATAAGCTATTTTGTTTGTATGTTTCTTCAATTGAACTTGGTTCAATGTATGAATTGTTGTGTTGATTTCTTCTCTCTGGTATTTTGGTGCAATATTCTTCTATGTCAATGGTGTTCTTGCACATTCCATGATGGATCTATTTTTTCTTTCTACTATTCCAGTTTTCTCTAGAGCTCTAGGTGTTGATATAGGTGTCTTTTGATTCCTCTTTCATTGCAGAATGCATTGAATTTATTTGAGATGAATTCCCCTCCTCTGTCTGAGTTGAAGCATTTTAGATTCTTCCCTATTCCTTTCTAAACTTTGGCCAAATACAATTAAACTTTTGAAAAGCATCAGACTTATCTTTTAATAACATTATAGTCATAATTCTTGAACAATCATCACCAAATAGAATGAAGTATACATCTCCATTGTAGCTTTCCACACCTATTGGCCCAGAAAGATCTATGTGAACTAGTTCCAAAACTTCTTCAAATTTGTAGGACTTACGTTTGAAACTTCTTTTACTCATTTTACCAATTTGAACTTGTTTGCACATGCCCATCTTAGGTTTCTTCATATAAGGTATGCCTCTTACTCTATTGTTCTTTCTTATGGTGATTAGGTTAACATGACACATTCTTTTATGGCATAGCCAAATTTATTCTATCTGAGCTGCCAAGCATGAAATTTTAGTAATCTAGGTAAAAAAAATTTCCTTTTGTCTAATTGCCAATCTAACTAGTTTTCCTTTTCCATCCAATAGTTTATCTTTTCCATTGTTGAATTCAACTTTGTATCCTATATTTTTCAACTATGCTACACTGAGTAGATTATATCTTAAACCTTCAACCCAATAAGAATTATCACATTTGATTCCACCAATAAATTTTATGATTCCTTTTCCCTTTACATAACATGGTTCATTATTTCCAAATCTAACACTTCGACCATCATAGTGCTCCAAATGTTCAAATTTAGTTTTATCACCAATCATGTGATGAGGAAATCCACTATATATGATCCATGTATCACTATTTATAACATGATGGATAAGTGCCATCTTTTCATTTTCCTCATTATCAAATTCATCTTTAACAACAATATAAACTACTTCACCTTCATCATTATCTCTATCAGATTTTTTGGCAATGTAACATGATTTCTTACCTTTGCCTTTGTAGTCCTTGTAGCTTTTGAAGTCTTTCTTTCCTTTGAACTTGATGAATCTTATCTCATCTTTATCTTCCTTGTTTGGACAGCTTGCAGCAAGGTGACCAACTTCTTGACATGAGAAACAAATCAATGGAATTTTACTTCTTAATTTTCCTTTTCCTTATGCTACTCTTTTTTCTAGAAGAACTTCAATGACTTCAATATCTTCATCTTAATCATCTTCTTCATCACTATCAACTTCATTACCTTTTGAGTTCCCTCCTTTTCTAGCAAGGGTAAGTTTTTCTTTGAATGTAGATTCAAGATTGTTAGAAGGAGCAAAGTTATCAAAGTTATCCAACTCAAAAGCAGTCAATCTTCCCACAAGAGTATATAGAGTTAGATCATATGCTAGATTTCATCTCATCTCTTGAAAAGCTGAAACTCTAATTGCATAAATAGGAAGAAGAGTTCTTAGTACCTTGTTGATTACTATTTCATCATCAATTTTACCTCCTATAACTCGGATTGCACTTAGACTTTCTTTGAATCTCTCACTGTATTAGGTAATGTTCTCACCTTCTTTCATTTTCAATCATTCAAATCTACCTCTTAAATTTTAATCCTTGGATCTCTGCGCATTTTTGTCACCTCCAAATACTTTCTTCAATCTCTCCCACATGTCAAATGTAGTAGGACAATCTTTAACTTCATCAAATTCAAAATAGTTCAAAGAGGATGCAATATCAATCATCATAATATTGTGATCATTTGTGTCTTTTATTTGCTCCACATTCATAGGCTTGGGTGGTGACAGATTTTTTTTCCAAGTAGAATACACCAACATCGCCAATGCTTGATATATGTAGCTTCATCAACTCCTGCCATGGTAAAACATTATCTCAATTTAGCTTTAGGATCTCACTTCTATAAGACATCATGATCTTTAGCTTAGGTCCTTAAAACCCTTTCCTGCAAGAACCAACTTCTATGATACCAATCATTGGAAATGTAAGAGAGTAACTAAGAGGGGAGGGGTGAATCAATTACCACAAAAAAAAATCCTTGTCCATCAGATGTCAATACAAATGTTCGTTGATCATGCAATATTAAATAGCTTGGTTAACACTACAATATTACTGATGCTCAGTTAACAAAGAAATCTTATGATTTATTAAATTATTTTATCCTTTAGTAACTGGGTAAAAGCACAAACCTATGTCACCCTTTTGTAAAGGAAAAGGCTAACAAAAGTATAATGGTTCAACTTCAATGACATAAAGCTAGTATTATTATTTAGAATTTGAAAATGAAGTAAACTAATGAAATGTGTATAAATGGAAGAAGTTTAGGATTATAATGTTTAATAATTATTTGGAATAAGAATTGATGTATTTTCCTAATTTTTATAGATGCTGAAAAATGCTAAAAATTAGGGGTCTAGTTCCCACCACAAAACAATATGGAAATAAACTTGTTTCCCTTTGATCTTAGACTATGTTATAGATAACATATATAGCTAGAAAAAAAAAAAAAAAAAGGCTTTAGACTTAGATTTTCTCTTTTAATAATGGTTCAAATTTTGACTCATCTAAAATCGATAGCTTTCATCTCCCACCACATTTTTAAAAATAAATATATTCTAACCAAAAGAAAACTTATATATTCTAGAAGAGGACTCTCTCCTCTAGAATGTAATATAATTTTTAAATTTTTTAAAGTGATTTAATATATTTTTTTTCTCAAAATTTTCATCTCTTCAAGTTTTAAAATATGAGCATGTAGAATTTTTTAATTAGAATATACTATAACTAATCAAAACACTATATGAGAATATTCTTGACTCTGAGCTCTATAAAATAGTGTTTATATGTTATTAAAAAATCTCATAAAAAATAGTAAGATTTGTTGAAATGTCATTTTTTAAAAATAATTTTATTTCATTAGTAATTGGATACAAACTAGTATTAAACATGCATTTAACAGACATTTCCAATTGGAAATGTGTGAGACCATATATAACTTAGCTTGAATGAATTTATCTAGATCAAATTCAGTTGTTCTACTAAGTCAGCCTAAAAGGTGCAATAACTTTATACTTTACCCAACTTAGTTTCAAAATCATAAAGGATAAGAAAATAACATGAACACAGATGACACCAAGATTTAACGTGGAAACCCAATTTGGGAACAACCACCTTGCAACTAGTCACAATAATTTTCACTCTTCTAAAGTGAGCCCTATTAGGAGCCAACCCTATTTAACATTACAAAACATACTATTAAGTATGACCCAATTAGAGGATTTAGATCATCCTATTAGGAGTGTTAGGTTAGAGGTCTTCAATCTTGAAATGTCAACTTGTTAGAGGATTTACAAAATGACTATTAAGTCAACTCTATTAAGAGATTTCTTTACTGCTACAATGGTTAGAAAGAAATAACAATTTGACTTGATTTATGAAGCAACTATCTTTACAGATTCAGATCTCTTTTGTAGCTTGACCTCTAGATCCTTCCTGATCAGATGTTATTTGCAACTTATCTTCAACACTTTCCTTCTCTGCCTTGACTTCACTCACATATCCATCTTTTTCATAATATTCTTATTACATATTATCCTCGAAACTTGAACTTTCTTATATATCATAAGCTAGGAAAAGTTAGCTTGAATACCCTTTCAAAAGATCAATAAAAATCCTAATACTCATCCTCAATTAATAAAATATTTGACAATTACATTCTACCATCACTTGGTCAACACTACGATTAAACATGTAGTTGACACTATGACTTCTTCATTGCTTGACCACTTAGTCAATACTAATCTCATGTGATGTCTGACCACTTGGGCGATGCTACAAGAAGGAATCCTTTCATTAACTAATTGCTTGGTTAATACTAGAAAGTCTTCATTATTGGACTATTTGGTTATTACTGCAAACTCAACATTGCTCGGTTAATATTAACATTTGTGTGAACATCAATCACAATATATAATTGAAGAATTGTTTCCAAAAATTTCATACTTGATATATAAGATTACATATTATGATATGATCATACTTACCCTAGAGTTAGTAGATTATTTCATGTTCTCTCTTTTGTTATGTTCTCATTTTGCTTGGTATGCTCTTCTTCTTGGTGGCATCTCATAATGGATTTTTTTTTAGTGGTTGTACATATGCTTCTGCTAAAGCCATTTTTCCTTTTAAGGTGTTTTCAATCTCTTTGATACATAGGCATACAATTTTTTCATTCCTTTATGATCATGGAGTATAAAATATTACAACTTAAAGTACTTTAGCCTTGTATTCTTGGTATGATTTATGATTTATCTTCAAATCTATGCATTGTCACTTCATCTTTCTTTTAATCTCTCTTTCCTCTTGTGCATGATTAGTTTCCTATAAATATTGACACTTCCTAGAGGATTTATCTCTTTAGATCTCTCTCTAAACTACTAAGAGTCTAAGAGGCTCGATCGTTGCTTTTTTATCCTTCTTTCAACTATTGACAATCTTGGAAGCCTAATCTTAATTTTTATCCCTTAAGGAAACAAACATCCTTATGCTTGGGTCATCTTTTTATTCTTCTTTTCAGGACATGGACTTCCCTTGAAGTTGGATACTTTGATGGATTGACTAGCATGCCACACACACTTGCTAGACCATTCAATTCATCATCGATGGGTTGACTAGCATGCTACACACACTTGCTAGACAATTCAATGCCATCTCCTTTTTGAGACCTTCCCCCAATTTATCTTTTCCTCTCTTGTGTGTTTATAATAAGGCAAAAAAACCTTATTGGGTGAGTAACTACAACCCTTCACAGTGTCATCTCTCTTATTGTGATTATGGATATGATAAAGAATCAAGTCTCTTTGGGGGCTTGATTATTTATTTGTCTCCTAAATCATGATAATATTTTCTCTTTTCTTTTGATCTAACTTACTATGAGTTTAAGGTAGTTCATATTCCCACTAAAGTGAGGGATACATGTCCCATCTTAAAATGAACACACTTGTCTTTTAAGACCTTTGAGCACCCATCTCATAGTGACTTTTTGGACCATGGATGTACCTATTCTTGATGCTCCCTTTTCCTAATTTTCTTCCACCTTCTTTTTGAATCTTTCCACATCTCTCCTAAGTTCTCTATGGCTTAGCTTTCTCCCACCCCTAGGATTAGGTTGACTTAGTCCTAGTAGGTTGACCTAGGTTGACCTCTTCCCAAGGGATTGTTGGGTATGTGCCGGATCATGGTCAATCAAACTATACCTTTAAGTGGCAATGAAAAATTAGAAAATTAGGGTTATATCAACTTGATGTACAATCTTCAACTTATTATAAAATTTCTATAAAAAATTTGAAAGAAAACAATCTTTGGGAAATTGAATTTAGTTTATAAACTACTAGGCCTTATCTAAAAATAAATAAAATTGATTGGTCAAAATTCTTAATTTTAATACAATAGTACAAAACATTTAGGATAAAAAAAGAAGTAGACATATGTCTGACCACCTTAATCAAAATCAAACGATAATATTTTTTAATAAGATTCTATATATAAGAAGTAGACTCATGCCCAGATGTGTTGCATATTTTTGAGTATTTTTATTCTAAATAATTAATTAATCATGAATTTTCTACTACAGTATTTTTAGAATAAAAAAAATCTTGTGTCTAACCACCTTAACTAATTCAAAACTTTGTAAATTTTAAGTTTTCATTTTTTTCCCTTGTAGTAGAAGAGGCATAGAATGCGATGCATCTTTTGGATTCCAAAAATGTTATACTGTTTGAAAGTTAAGTTGTTTTTCAATCAATGTGTCAATCAACACTTTATACCTAACTCTAATAGAAAATAAGTAATAATTACTTACCCAACTCTTAATTTGATAGGCATTACATTTATGGAAAGCTAAGAACATTCTTAAGAAACCCTTTTCATTTCATCAAATTTGGGTGGAAAAAAAGTCGTCAGATACATGTTTGAAGTAAAAAAAATATAAGAACGGGCCAAAAATGCATTTTTTGGGACATTTTTAAAGTTGACCACGTAGGGTTGGTATGCAAAGATATACTGGGCCTTATAAAGGTATTAATTTTTTGGTTTGGTATTAGGATGGGTGGGAAAAAGGTTGGAATAGATTTTGAAATGCTTTGAGGTAATTTAGAACTACATATTTTTGAGATCGCCACTTTTTGGTATGCCATGATCCTTCACATACCATGTGAGGCTTGAAGTGCAAAAATAATTAGGGTTTTAATTTGTAAACTCCTTTACAATTAGCTTGTATTATTTTCCCACCTAAAAACTAGTATGTAAGGAGACTTGGAGGCTTCACTTTATAATCTACACACTTCAAGACACTTAGCAAATACTTGTATGACAGTCACACTTATACTTTTCATTCAAGGAGTTTAAGCCTTTAAACTAGACTCAACTTGTGAAGATAGACTACATTAAAATATCAAATTCAACATCTATAACATACAACAAGGAAAAGTCTTTACTAACAAGGGTTTTTACAAGCAAGGTGAATATTTACAATTATCTTGTTTTAGTCATTTACTTTTACATTTCTCAATTAAGGTTGATTCTTGAATCTAGGGCTTGACCAAGGCAATCCCTCACCCACCAAACAAGAAAAATCTTTATTTTCTGTGCATAGGAGAAGGATATCAGAATTGCAACCACAGATTTGAAAATATCATCCAAAGAGAATTCTTGAGAGATTGTTTCAAATTCATTAGAGTGCCCCTAGAACATGGAAACCTCACAGCAATTATTCCGCATAGTTACCACTAAGTTGACCCATTTTGTGATGCTTTTCTAGAAAATTAAGTTCTAGATTTTTTGGATTTTCCATTATGTTTGAAGATCCACAGTTAGATTCCCATTTATAAATCTAGATCCAAACATTTTCAGCGATAAAATACATCATCCTATGTGCATTTCAAGGTGAGTCTTTCATATTTTATTTTCCTTCATAACTTTAGCTTAGATCTATATCTTGATTGGTCTAATTGTATAGACTTATCATCAACATCTAAATTATTCAATCAATTAGTTCAATTTTTATACACATTATCACACATAGGCCAAAGAGTTTATTTCCTTATATTTCATTCTCCATTACAATTAAAATTGAGTATTGGCATACCTTATCCTTAGATCTTACCTAATTTGGGTTATATAGAGGAATCATATTTGGGGATTATCTAGTCTTTCCCTTTACATATCCTTTGAATGGTTTAGTGGGAAAAAGTTGAGGTCTACATCATATTAAAGGATCTCCCCTTTTCCCCTAAAAAATTCTATATCTTCCCCTTCTCGCATTCAAGCTATTTTTCTCATTTTGAACTACAAAAATTAGAAGGAACAATTATCCCAATATTTGTACATATCCCAACAATTGTAAAACATGTCATTGTGGCCTTTTCCTTTGGTTATAGTAAGTTAAATATGACATTCAAAGGGTTCACTGTCATCGAAGTTGTTGGGATAGTTATAAATCTTGGGATACCTATTTCTTCATTATTTTTAGTTTTAAAGTGTTAGCAATGGCTTAAATACAAGAAGGAAAAATATAGAATGAGTTATGTCTGTTGTCTAAATTTGGGGTTTTCATGATTGGAATGGAGTTTTTTTTTGATTTAGTTCTAAGAATGGGGATTTCTAAGGCTACATAGCGATTTTACTATAGAAAAAATGGGTTAGAATATACCATTTTATAGGTGATATATAGGGATTGTGGTTGTGAACCAATAAAAAATACTCAGGAATGTTTTCTGGCAAGGGAATGAATTTTAGATAAAAAAACTACAACATTCCAACAATCATGATATAACTTCTCATATTTTTCCTTTCACAATTTGTTTCTTTAATATTTTTTAAAATATCATTTTAAGTAACCTATATAAAACGTTAGAAGTTCACAACTTACCCAACCTAGGCTATCAATTTATTTCATCACAAGATCACAACTATTTTCCTTAAGTGCAATATAGCCTACAAGGATGTGATAACTTATCCCATTTATAAATGCACATGCATAATTCATTTCTTAAGAGGTTGTGGGTCCCACATACTAGTGTAGCATAACATTTCTCTTGTATCCCCTCATTACCAAGGTACACTATGTCATCTAAATTGGTTCAAAAAGGTATATCGGGAGATTCATTTGCTCTTAGCATGTTACCAAGTAATTTCTTTGTGTACATGAGTTTGTTGCGACATGATACACAGTGGTGCAATGTAATGTTTCTCATGTATTCTTGTGTTACCAGTATGTGTTATTCATTGATTAAAAAATAAGGGGTTATCATTTTACTTCATCACAAGCTCACAACTATTCTCCTTAACAATAATTTAGGCCTAGAAGGCCAAATTTATACAAATTAGTGTTAGTGCCTCACTTAATCATGATTTACAACCATGCCAATTTGTTAACCACACAGTAATACAAAGATAAGAAAACCATGAAGCTCCACCTATAATATCCTTGCTTTCTTAGAGTTTGAAACCTATCCCTACATGATAAGTTGTAAGATAGTGACAATGAAAATTAAAAAAAAATCCCTTATTAACCACCACAAGGGAACACTAATACTTTTATCAGTTCTCATAGACCACCACACAACCTTACAACCACTAGCTATTATGTTCCTTAAGCTCCACAAGGGTGCAATAAATAATTTAAGCATAAGTTAAATCACGTATAAAATAAATAGCAAATTGTTACAATAGGAAGAAAGAGAAATATGGCCATAATAACATGGAGAAATGACCAAAATATTTTGACATTAAAACAACATAGTATGCCAACTAAGAACACACTAGGAAAATCAAATATGATGGGCTAGAAAATAGGTACTTTAACTTAGTTCCTAATGTTGTGTCTTCTCATCCAAGTGGAATTCATTTGGGTACCAACACAAATGCCAATATTGACATAATAGACATTGTATTTCACCCATCCTAGCACTAGTTTCTTTAGCTTCATGTAAAAAATACCATGTGTGACACCTACCCAATGAATATAGCCATGTTTCAAAAAAATGGAGAAGTACATTAAAAGAGTGTGTGGAAGAAAAATATAGAGCCAAAAAAGGAGCTAATAGTAGGTAAATTTTGTACATTTTTTCCCAATGATGTAGATAGAATTTGCACTAGGTTAGGGTATAACTACGAGAATGCGATATTTCTTCAATATACTATGTATGTTCAAGACAATATCTCAATGTTTGTAGACATAAATAAAATCTTTGGAAATGTCATAGTGTTGGCTATTGGAAAAATTGATCCATTGGAAACTACAAATAAGGGAATAAATGAGGCTAAAATTAATAAATGACAATTTGAATAAATCATTAAAAAGGGGATGTTTATAAACAAAGGTACATGATAGAGAAGAGGAAGAGAAACAACAAATGTAAGATAGAGAAAACATATCTTAGAGGGAGATGGGAAAGCTTATGAAAAATAAAGAGAGTGGTTTTGGCCTCATTGGACACCCTATTTGAGATTAAGTGCCATTTTTTTAACAAAACCTTGAAGTAAAAGAGAAATCACACTAGTGGAAATAGTGTATAATCTAATTTCTTGGATATTTAAACATGGATAATGCTATGATCATTCATCTAAAAAAAGTTTGGAGTACATATCCTTGAACATACAAAGCCCTTGGAGAACATACTACACTAGGCGAGAGGAAGAATAAAGTGATTCCATGTCCCTAAATCATATATGCAAACTTAAATCATGCTCAATAACAATAATGGGACATTGATTCCTTTAGAGCAGTGGGGTACATTGGCTATAGATATGCCTCAAACATTGGAGGTTAGAAATGATGAGGTACATTTATTCAAAACATGAAGGTGGTCATACAAAAACTCTATAAAAGGGAATATGCAATGTTTCATATGTACACCAATAAAATAAACTACAAGGAGTAGGATTATAACAACCATCTTGGAGATGTTAATCTATTCTTTTTATAGAATTTGGGGTTTTTATTATTAAGAAAAAAACTTTGTAATTTAGTTGTGTATTGTCATTAAAGGATGTGTAGTTTCCTCTAGGACTATTCTTCCTTATATATGCAATTTTTGTCATAATTTCAAGAGATATTGAATCAACAACTATTATTGTTATGAATTACTATTATCAACACCTTCAATATTACAACATATAAAAGTTTGTTAAGTCATTTGCAACATTTGATTTCAAATAATAAAAAGACCTTATTGTTGTTGTAGAAGAAACATTTGTGTATGGTTTATTTATGCTTTTATTTATGTTTGGTTAATATAATCATTATTGTCTCAAATAGTTTATGTTCATTTCTATTCTCTATTTCCATTAATTTATTCACCAAGTGGGAACTATAAGATGACCTTTGTGTGGTATGAATAGATCTTCCAAGGAAATATATTTATATTTAATCATAATAATAGCAACATAGTAGTTATAATTATAAAAGAGATAGTAGAAAGATTTACATCAGGTATAAACTCAAAAATTATTTGGCAAAGTATCATAAAAAATAATTGTCATTTGACTTTACACCAAAAAGAAAAAAAACATGGTCCCACATAGATGTACTTTATAGTTCATTTTAACTTCACTAGAGGATTACTGGCTAGTGGATCAATTAGAAGGCCATACTTATATAAATAGATAGAGGCAATCAACTAGCTTGTTTTCATTCATATGATCTCATTTAATGGTAGGTATACCCACCTATGTAATATCATAGCCTAAAATATGGGAAAATGTTGGCAAAGTTAGCCCCATTCGATTCATTGGTCAAAGCTATCTATTAGGCTTGAGCACAGAAGCCAAGATATTCTTAGAAGTCAACAACCTATACTTTTTAATTACATAAAGGTGTTTAATCCATTTCTTCCTCTAGTAGTCTTCAGTTGGGGATCATCAAAGATTTATCAATATACTCTATTGAGGCTAGCTACTTTATAATCTCATTCTCCATCTTACTATCCATAATATTTCTTACTAATATCCTATTGGGACTCAAAATTGAAGCCCTGATTTTGAGTACCATTGAAAAATTAAGTCCTATAAGTTCTTTTCAATGCAAGTGTACCTGACTATCCATTTGAGGCCTAAGAGGTGTTTTATGTTTCTAACACCTTGCATTCAGTATATCCACTCATCCCATGAAGATAAATTGCCATTCTGAGTCATTCCGTGAAGTTCCATTTTGAGCAATGTCCAAATCTACATTTTTGCCCAAGTGTCAAACAGTGTATAGTAGCCCAGTTTGCCTTTGAATATCTTTTACCCAGAAATGATTCATGACCCACCACTTTAGGGATGCTTAATATGCATATCAAAGAACTTATTTTCTGATTTTCAGCTCATTTTGAATCTTTTTTACTAGGTTTTGAATCCCTCAAAGTTGGTCTTTTACTGATGTCATGCTGATGAAAATTGTTCAGAATTTTGGAAGGCCCTGTTTGATTTGTCATAATTTTGACCCAATTGACCAAAATGATAAAAATCCTTTTGTGTCATATTTTAGAGGTCAAAGACTTACTATGTTTCAATTTTGAGCTTATGAAGAATCTGTTTGATCAGTTTTCGAACGCAATTCCAAATGTAATTTGTAACTTTTACTGGTGTCAAGAAATGCAGATTAGTCGGTACCCATGTTCGTGATGTCATATCTCTGAATCTATGATAGGTGAGATCAAATGGATTCTACCACTATTTTCTACTCTGAAAATAATTTAAGTGTGCCAATTTTCAAGTCTTGACGAATCCATCTACACACTTTTCCAAGTCCATTCCATTTGCAAAAAATGTTTTTCTACCAGTGTTTCTAGTTTGCAAATTCTAAGTAGCCCACTTTGACCACTCACCATTTTCATCCTGTTACTCTTCATGAGCCCTAATCACAGATTTATGTTGTCCTTATGATAGTGAACAAATTTCTCACTTTCTGTCCCCCCAAGTGTCAGTTTGCCCAATTTTCAAAGCTAAAACAGAATGCAATTTGTTGTTTTCTAACATGTTTTCTTGCAGGCAATTCTGTAGGGACAACTTTGATAGTTGATATTTTTTGACTAAGAATTCGTCATGAGATGAAATTCGATAGGGTAAGAGTGTACGGAACAAAGAATCAATGTGATTGATTCTAGAGCCCAGTTATTTGTTTGGATCAATTTTTAGAGCCAGTCAAACAACCTCCTGGCACAAAATGGGTGAGTTTCTAGAAAGATGTAAAGTGAGTTGCAAATATTTTTCCTGTGGTCAAATTTGTTTCATATCAGTGCCAGATGGTGAATGGGTCAGTCTAAAAGTCTAGGTGTTTGAATTCAATTTTTTTTTGAGCTAGACCCACTTTTGGGGCCGGACTAATTGCATCAAGCCGAATGGTATGGAGCGGATTGAATTTGTTTTGAGAAGTCAAGGTAATCTTGATATCTTGGATTATGAAACGTAAAGTTATGATGTTTCAGTCCTCCCGTTCATAACACAAATGTTTAAGATCCTTTGTTATCTAATGTTTGGCAATTTCAAGAGTTCATTGCAACACTGTAAAGCTACTCTTGTTTGTGGAAACATATGGTATGGAGGTCCAGATCATCGGATGACCTATGCATCATCCCTAATGTCACTATAACCTATGTTGAAGGGTTCAATGGATTGTTTTGGAGGATCAAGTGTATAGCATGCCAAGGTTAAATCAAGGATAATGATTTTATGTGAAATCTTCAAAGTTTTATTGATTTGGCAGTTGAGTGTCTACTAATGGTATTCAGGGCTCTGTATTTGCTTATGCTATTTGCACCACCATTATTATTGCAATATTTGCAGATGAATAAAATATTTGAATTCGCTCTTTTGGGTTGGTTATACTTTTGAAAACAATTGAAAGTGCAAGTCCAACCTTCATTAAATGGGGACAATAGGTGGCAGCAAGAGCAGGGGATCCACAAATTAAAAAAAAATAGAGAAGCCCACGATGGAGAAGGCGAGAGATTTTCTGGCGGAGCTTAGATCTTTATGTGGAAGTGAAGACGAGGATGGAGCAGGATGACAGCATGAAAGTGCATCATTCGACTCCCACCCACCTGAACTGTTTTCACGGAGAGTCAACGAGGGTTTTATGCTTGAAATGCAGTGCATAGGAGAGGAAGGAGTAACATTAGTATTGTTTAAGGCTAATAGCCCTCCTCTATGAATACTTATATTTAACTTCACTAGAATTTCATCCTCCTCCTCAATTGAAAATTTAAAATAGAATTATAGGGACAAGCAAGCATACCTTATTGAAATGCAAGATTGGTGGCATTTGTAAAGCAAATTTGCAAGCTATGTTTTAATTTCTTGTAATTGTCACAGCTCCGATTTATTCAAACTGTAATTGTCAAGGCAGGAGGATTAGCATAGAGAATGAATGGCGATGAAGAATTTAGGTGGAAAATGGAAAAGATTTGATGATATTTGGACCAAAATTCTTTCGCCAGTACTTTTATTGGGAAGGCCTCTACCACACACTGCCCACGATTTCATGAAATGGAAAAATGAATGTTTAGAGGAGAAGCGCAGGAGCTTGAATCAAATTATTTAATCCCACATTCGTACCATCATGGGATTTTACTATTTGTAAATATGTACTCACTCAGATGTTACTCGTCTTAAAATAGAAGCTCTATTGTAAATACAGTGCTCATATGCACTGTAGATCCCACTCGGCCGCATAAAAAAAACCCATACATTTTGATTCAAAACGTAGACAAAGATTTCTAACGTGGCATCCAAGAACCAACCGACTGATGACAAGTGGCAAGAAGGCTCCAGTTGAGGTGCGTACATCCCCACATGCATAGTCAATAGCCTACCGACTATAATGCGGGGAAGCGCCCAAGGGTGGATGATGATATGCTTATGTGGCATGGGGGACACGTGTTGCAAAGAAGCATCCCCACATGCATAGTCAATAGCTTACTGACTATAATGCGGGGAAGTGCCCAAGTGTGGATGATGATGTGGCAGACAGTGACCAATGGCATGTTACTGCCTAAGGGTGGGTGATGAGGTGGCAGACAATGACCAATGGCATGCTACCACGTGGTGGACATGGTCAAACTGAGTTGACCCAAAATGCATGGGTAGGGAAAAAATAAAAATGTTTTGAAAATATCAAATTTTAAATTGTTTTTCAAAAAAGTTCCTATGTACTGAGTTTTAAATTTAAAAGAATATGATCTAAAGTTTCAAATTTAGAAAATGTTAAAGTTTTGAAAAATGAGATTTGTAGCTCGGAGAGCCATAGCAGTGGCATATTTTTCAAAATGAGTTTTAGGGTGTTTCTAATGGGCAAATCTAGCGATATTATATATTGCTGGAACCAGGAGAAGACAAACTTTTCGATTCTGAAGTTTGTTTTCACACATGTAGTCACTAGTTTGAGTTATGCAGGGATTTGTCTCAAGTACCCAATTTACAATTTCATTTCATTGGGGCAATTCAGATCTGATTTTTAGTGAAATAATGAACGAAATGAACATAAAAAGCAGTAAAAATGCAATTAGGGTCAAGTTTGGTAACTTTCAAGTCAGTTAAATCTAGATTTTGTCAACATTTCATGATGCATTTCATATATTTGAGCAACAGAAGGGTTTTCATCATTCATATGAGATATTTTCAAGTTGGTTACAGAATAATGATGAAAACTAAATTAGATCAAATGGGTAGTACTGGGATGGGTGACCTTCCAAGAAGTCCCGGTGCTTCACCCCTATGAGCATCACCTAGATCCAATGAGTGCTAAGTGTTCCATTTATTCTCATGAGAGATGGATTTATGTTGAATCACTACTCATGAAACATGGGTCATCGAGTTTGACTCAAAAATCACACAGTTAAATCCTGATATTCACATCACAATTTGACTAGCTATGGAAATCATCTCCTACTTATCAAGAGGAGAGATGATTTACAACAAAAAATAATAGAGATTCAAGTGGACACATGTCATCTTGAGATTAGATCTAGGATTCCATTCTTCTCTATATCTTTCTCTTTCTCATCCATTATAAGGGTTGGCAATTTTCAGTGTGAGACCACATTCTTGGATCCATAACTGTGATTCCACCAAATTATTTCAGCAGATATTTCTCTTGTATAGATAGTAGTAATGAAGATAATATAGCTAGTTCCGATCTGTTAGGCATTTCTATGTTTTAATTTCATGCATATGAATTTATAGTTTCAAAGATATGTATACAATTGAGCAAGAATCTCTTTAGTTTCATTCTGATTCTTGTCTCCTTCCTCTATTGTTTGCAATGGTTTGTGTTTAAGAACAAAGAGCTTAAACTCATTTGAAATCCCTTAAGGTTGTATGTCTAGATAAGTTTTCTATTGGAACAAAGAGCCAAGTAAATGCTTATTTATCTTGATAGGGTTGTAGGTTTCACTTGGAGGATATTCAGTAAGTAGTGAGAGTTTTTATGAAGATAGATGTCTATTTACAAGGTGAATGGATAAATTAGATATCTAAATAGATGAGTATATCATAGGTATTCATGTGCATGTTTTGGCTTAGTTTATGTCCAATGGATAAGGCACTGATCGGCTATAGGATCAATTTGTTCTTACTGCTATATATTTGGGGTTTTGCTGAAATCAACATCATTAATCAAATGTTTTTCACTTAGCTTAGCAATTTCTTTGGCCATGTTATTAGTTATTTCATGTCTGAGATCTATGGATAAGTGTTAGAAGATTAAGGGATTTATCTGCTTTGTCAAGATTTAAGTGTATACTTTAGCACTGGTACCATATAAGTGAATATGAGGTATACCCACCTAGGTTTTGTAGAGCCTGAAGTAGAAGAAGGGTTTGGCCTTATAGTTGGTCCAGTGTCTAAAAGAGTATGTTGAAGATGGGAAGTAGTTACCCCTAGATGTATCTTGTTCTCATCGGGGTAATTTGAAACCATAGCATTTCAAAACACCAACATATCCCAAGCCATTTATCTTCATAAACAAAGAATCTAACCTACATCTATTGTTCCTTGCAGGTAGATCTACCTTATAAGTAAGATAATAAATGAAACCATGAAAATAGTGAAATTTATACATTTAATTTTATTCAAAGATTTCCTAAGGTTGATATTTGATTCAATTTTATTGGAGATATAACATGATGGTTTGTTATTTTTAAATGTTTAAATATTGGAGAAACAATTTATTATAATTTATGATCTTTTAAAAGCATTAGTATGCTACCCTTCTTGATTCACACAATATCTTAACATGGTTGAATTTTGGGAAAACTTTAAGAAACCCCCTCCCTAGAAAAAGTGTAAAATCCTAGTAAATCCTACAATATTTTGGACAGAAAAAAAAAAGTGTACTAGCAAAGTTTTTTATTTGAAAGGAAGAAATATTATTTGTATTCATGATTGTTATTCAACCATATGAAAATTCTATAAAATATCGGCGAATCTTTCATTATAGAGTCTAATTAATTATTAGAGTTGAAGGTCAAAACTTCCCTACTTTTATTGCTACAAAATCTCTCCAAGTTATCGAATGGGGATTTAGGGAAAATAATCCAAAGACAAAGTTAAGGGAAAACATCCCTTGTAGGGTTCAGGTGCACTCCTGGTGGTGCCCTCTATTTCATAGTATAGGGCAAGGTCGAGGGGCAATGCCTCAGCAAGGGTTTTTAGGGGAAACACCTTTGAAAGCTCAAATGATTTTTAATATTTTACTGAGGTCACTTGAGTTAATTTTATATCATCTAACATATAGAAACCCTATTTTTAATAACTATTGGATGATTCTAAATAAATGGCATAAATCTTATTTCAAGAAAATTTTTGAAAGACACCAAGTTTTAGAGAGAGTCCCTGAAATAAAGACATGTGCCTTACTTTTATATCATCTAATATATATACCAGCCTAAGTTTTTGTAGCCATTGAATGACCCTATATCAATAGCTTAAATTCTATTTTAGACCAAAATATTAATGGACACAAGGTTTTGTTTAATGTCTTTGAGATAGAGACAAGTGTCCATTTTTAAATGTATTTCAAGCCAAAGTTTAAATGGAAAAAAGGTTCCATATAAAGTCTTTGGAATAGAGACAAGTATTTAAACTATATGTGCTGAAATTTTTCCCTAACCATAAATATTGACCAGATATTGGCAAATATGGTTGTTGATTGCAACATGCTTTAGAAATTATAGGAAAAAATATTTATTTTACTATGTCGAAAGATTAGGTTCTATTGGAAAAGTTTCCAGTAAAACATAAATGATTTTGTATTACTATAGGAAGTTGGCCTATGCATGGGACCCAATTTTTGTAAAGTGTGGACATCATGGCCATCCTAAAAGTACACATTTTTTCACCAAATTTGGGGTCCCGAACAAGTAAATTCACCAATTGGTGAATATTCACCACTAAAGTTATCCTTGGTTGAATTTTCTTATTCGTACATCACATATTTGAAATAAATGTAAATAAATTTAATTTAAGAAATTCTATAGAAAACATATAAATACAAAAAAAAGTTGTTCTTTTAGCGGAAAGTGGGAAGATGTTATAAGCTAACTGCAAATATTCTTGATGCCTTGATCAATAATTATTAAAACATAGTTGACAAGTTCGCATAAGTGGAAGTTTAAAGCTTTACACTAGTACCTATCCAAGGTTATCAGACAACAACTTGTGATTATGCAAACTTGTGTAAGTATATTCCCTATTCCTAAAAATGTATAGCCTAGCTAATCTCAATTGGGCTATTATCATGTTATGGTGGATAGAAAAACAAACATAGATACAAAGATATAAACTACAAATGATTCAAACACACGAATAACTAATTATCTTTCTTTTGTATGTACTCTAAAACCTCATTCTTCTCATCAATCAAATGGCAATAAACAATACAATTCCTTGAAATGAAAATACAATATTCATAATATACTAATGATTTATAGATCAACCTCATCATCCACTACTAAATTCTTACATGATGACTCTTTAGATAGAGGTCTTCATATACATCAAAAAAAATTACATAAGTAATTTTAGAAATTACAAATCTTTCTAGATTTCAAATTGACTACACAAATATTTAATATTATTAATATTTCTATCCCTATCTAGAAACATGCATAAAATTTTTGTTTGGAGAAATTAGAGATTTTACAAAGTAGACAAAATAGGTACTATAAGATCTTATTATCTAAGGTTGGGCATCTAACTGGTATTAAAAGAGGCAATGGTATGTGAAGAAAAATAATTGTTATTACCACATGAAAGTGTCACTGCATCTTCCAAATCTTTAACCACCACACTCATTTTGGGTCTTTTTGTTGACTCCATTTCCATGCACATGTAAGCTATCTCTGCTACTTTCCAAGCTGATTCTACATTATATCGACCACCCAATGAAGGATCCATAAGCTCATCTATTTTACCACATACAAGCATATTGTGTGCCTGATACAATGATTTTTTCAATACGTTGTTGATGAAAACATCCAAAATGATTGAAATCACTAAATTTGTCTATAATTAATTGGATTACCAATTGTACTAATCCATCCTTGGGTGATACTCCAGAGATAATCTCTAGTAAAACCACCCCAAAACTATAGACGTCGCTCTTATCATTTAGTGATGATGTTGCAAAGTATCTACAATACCATCCACATTGTAATCTATTAGTTATTTGTTCCCAAAATTTTTAATTAGATGAAAAATGCACTCATTAAGCTATGTTAATACACAAGAAAAATAAAATATAATGTTGTGATATTGTTATTAGGATTTAACTATGTGATTTTGAGTCAAACTCATTGACCCATGTTTCATGAGAAGTGATTCAACATGAATCCATCTCTCATGAGAATAAATGGAACACTTAGCACTCATTGGATCTAGGTGATGCTCATAGGGGTGAAGCACTGAGATTTCCTAGGAGGTCACCCATCCCAGCACTACTCCAGCACGAGCGTGATTAACTATGAAGTTTTCTCATGAGAGATGGATTCAAGTTGAATCACTACTCATGAAACATGGGTCAATGAGTTTGACTCAAAATCACATAGTTAAATCTTGATAGCAATATCACAATTTGACTTGCTGTGGAAATTATCTCCTACTTATCAATTGATGAGCTTAAGGGGCTTTCTAATGAATGGTTCATAAGGCACAACACTTGGTGAAGGTTTTTCAAATGGGCTTGCAAGCATTGGGTTTAACTATGGAGGAAACTTCGTAGTTAAGCACGCTCAAGCTAGAGTAATACTAGGATGTCTGACCTCCTAGGAAGTCTCGGTGCTTCATCCCTGTGAGCATCACCTAGATCCAATGAGTGCTAAGTGTTCCATTTATTCTAATGAGAGATGGATTCATGTTGAATCACTACTCATGAAATATGGGTCAATGAGTTTGACTCAAAATCACATAGTTAAATCCTAATAGCAATATCACAATTTGACTTGGTGTGGAAATTATCTCCTACTTATCAATTGATGAGCCTAAGGGGCTTTCTAATGAATGGTGCATAAGGCACAACACTTGGTGAAGGAAGCTTTGGGTTTAACTATGGAGGAAACTCCATAGTTAAGTGCGCTTAGGCTGGAGTAGTACTGGGATGGGTGACGTCCCGGGAAGTCCCAGTGCTTCACCCCTATGAGCATCACCTAGATCCAATGAGTGCTAAGTGTTCCATTTATTCTCATGAGAGATGGATTCATGTTGAATCACTACTCATGAAACATGCGTCAATGAGTTTGACTCAAAATCACATAGTTAAATCCTAATAGCAATATCACAATTTGACTTGCTGTGAAAATTATTTCCTACTTATTGATTGATGAGCTTAAGGGGCTTTCTAATGAATGGTTCATAAGGCACAACACTTGGTTAAGGTTTGGCAAATGGGGTTGCAAGCTTTGGGTTTAACTATGGAGGGAACTCCATAGTGAAGCGCACTTAGGCTGGAGTAGTACTGGGATGGGTGACCTCCCGGGAAGTCCCAGTGCTTCACCCTTGTGAGAATCACCTAGATCCAATGAGTGTTAAGTGTTCCATTTATTCTCATGAGAGATGGATTAATGTTGAATCACTGCTCATGAAACATGGGTCAATAAGTTTGACTCAAAATCACATAGTTAAATCTTGATAGCAATATCACAATTTGACTTGCTTTGGAAATTATCTCCTATTTATCAATTTATAAGCTTAAGGGGCTTTCTAATGAATGGTTCATAAGACACAACACTTGGTGAAGGTTTTGCAAATGGGGTTGCAAGCTTTGGGTTTAACTATGGAGGGAACTCCATAGTGAAGCGCGCTCGGGCTGGAGTAGTATTGGGATGGGTGACCTCCTAGGAAGTCCCAACGCTTCACCCCTGTTAGAATCACCTAGATCCAATGAATGCTAAGTGTTCCACTTATTCTCATTAGAGATGGATTCATGTTGAATTACTACTCATGAAACATGGGTCAATGAGTCTAACTCAAAATCACATAGTTAAATCCTGATAGCAATATCACAATTTGAGTTGCTGTGGAAATTATCTCCTACTTATCAATTGATGAGCTTAAGGAGCGTTCTAATGAGTGGTTCATAAGGAACAACACCTGTTGAAGGTTTTGCAAATGTGTTTCCAAGCTTTGGGTTTAACTATGGAGGAAACTCCATAGTTAAGTGCACTCAGGCTGGAGTAGTACTAGGATGGGTGACCTCACAAGAAGTCCTGGTGCTTCACCCCTGTGAGCATCACCTAGATCCAATGAGTGCTAAGTGTTCCATTTATTCTCATGAGAGATAGATTCATGTTGAATCACTACTCATGAAACATGGGTCAATGAGTTTGATTCAAAATCACATAGTTAAATCCTGATAGCAATATCACAATTTAACTACTTATGAAAATTATCTCCTACTTATCAATTAATGAGCTTAAGGGGCTTTTTAATGAATGGTTCATAAGGCACAACACTTGGTGAAGGTTTCGCAAAAACATGGGTCAATGAGTTTGACTCAAAACCATATAGTTAAATCCTGATAGCAATATCACAATTTGACTTGTTGTGGAAATTATCTCCTACTTATCAATTGATGAGCTTAAGGGACTTTCTAATGAATGGTTCATAAGGCACAACACCTGGTGAAGGTTTTGCTAGTGGGGTTGCAAGCTTTGGGTTTAACTATGGAGGAAACTCCGTAGTTAAGCACGCTCAGGCTAGAGTAATACTGGGATGGGTGACCTCCCGAGAAGTCTCGATGCTTCACCCCTGTGAGCATCACCTAGATCCAATGAGTTTTAGGTGTTCCATTTATTCTCATGAGAGATGGATTCATGTTGAATCACTACTCATGAAACATGGGTCAATGAGTTTGACTCAAAATCACATAGTTAAATCCTTATAGCAATATCACAATTTCACTTCTTGTGTAAATTATCTGCTACTTATCAATTAATGAGCTTAAGGGGCTTTCTAATGAATGGTTCATAAGGCACAACACTTGGTGAACGTTTTACAAATGGGGTTGCAAGCTTTGGGTTTAACTATGGAGGAAACTTTGTAGTTAAGTGCGCTCGGGCTGGAGTAGTATTGGGATGGATGATCTCCTGGGAAATCCCGGTGCTTCACCCCTGTGAGCAACACCTAGATCCAATGAGTGCTAAGTGTTCCATTTATTCTCATGAGAGATGGATTCATGTTGAATCACTACTCATGAAACATGGGTCAATGAGTTTGACTCAAAATTACATAGTTAAATCTTGATAGCAATATCACAATTTGACTTGCTGTGGAAATTATCTCCTACTTATCAAATATAATGTTGTTATGTGAAATACTCAGGATCAAGATAACCCAATGTCCCTTTCACTTCAGTTGGTATATAACCATCAGAGCTCTCTATCAATTTTGATAGGCCAAAGTCAGCTAGCATGGCAAGCATTTTGTTATCCAGTAGCATATTACTGCACTTTATATCTCTGTGTATGATTGGAGGATAGCAACTCTGATGAAGGTAGAGCAAACCTACATAATGTTTGGTTTTTCCCATTTATTAAAAAGGATTAAATATAAAGTAATTGCTGCAACCACAAACACCTTACCATCTGTAGCCTGTCTAGCAATATTCAATCTCGTAAGCCAATCAAGTGGACTTTCCAATTTGGCCATGCCTTCAAATAGAAAAGAAAATTTATAAGCAATAGATGTTTTTCATAGTAAGTCAAATTGTGATATTACTAGAATTCAATTTTCTAATTTGTTTATCTAACTCATTACTTTGTATTTCATGAGTACTAGTTCACATGAACTCATCTCTTCTCAAAATAAATGATATACTTAACACTCATTGCTTTTAGATGATGGTCACAGAGGTGGAACACCAGAACTTCACTAGAGATCACCCATCCCATTACTACTCATAAATCACACATAATTAAATTTATTTCAAAAAATTATACAGTTAACAACATCACAATGTAAAGTGAAATACCATATAGATGATCAATCAATGTTCCACATGGCATGTACTCATAGACCAATGCCATAATGGGTTGATGGCAATACCCAATAAGATTTAAAAGATTCTTGTGATATATTCTTGACAGGATAGCTACCTAAAACCACGGATAACACTTGTTAAAAGAGAAATTGGTACTGAAGGGAAAATAATGGCAATCTTCATAGAAAATTTGTTGTTGAATCTATGTAGGAATACTAACCTCATTCTGGAATTCTTTTTGGCCTTGATTAGAATCAGTCTTGTGTATTTTGACTGCGACCTCATATCCTGAAAGTATGCCTTAAAATACGGATCCAAAGATTCCCTTACCAATGAAAGTGGAATAGTTATTGGTGGAAGTTTTAATATCTTCCTCTGTGTATTCTACAGAAAGCCTGTGATAATCGTTTTCATTTTCCTCATCTGAGCAGGAACAAATAAAGAAAAATTACGCTCTCTATAAAGGTCCCGAGCAGGGGAAAAGAAGAAGAGAAAAGCATTTCTATGCATGTTTTTTTTAGCAGACCACAAATTGCAAAAGCACCTGCAATTACGTGTTTTTCTGATGGAGTTGGAGAAACATTTGTGGTCGGAAATGGGTGAAAAAGGTGTTTGTGCCTCCACGAAAAAATTCCAGAGAAGATGACTAAAACTAACAACACCGAGCACCCAATTGGAAGTCCGATCACCCAGCCTTTATTTTTGTGGCTGCCTGCCGGACTAGCATTTTGGGGATCAACGCTGAATGTACAGTTCACAATAAGAATGTATATGAGATATTAACAA
This sequence comes from Cupressus sempervirens, assembly GCA_028749045.1. Classification (NCBI taxonomy): domain Eukaryota; kingdom Viridiplantae; phylum Streptophyta; class Pinopsida; order Cupressales; family Cupressaceae; genus Cupressus; species Cupressus sempervirens. The sequence continues at coordinate 271,866,005 of CM053786.1, read as the reverse complement.
TTCAGTCTCCTTTTGGAAGATAACATACAAGAACATAAAACATCTATTGCATTGATGATGAGGAAAGAAAATTGGTATACCGAATTTCCAAGTTGGTTCTCACTAATCCTTTTGAGACTGTTCCCTCCAATTTATTATCCTATAAAAATCTTTTCAATAAACCGAAAAAGCTCTATAAGAACACCTATTTAATAGCGCTAAGCTATATCAGTTATATAATGAAAAGCGAGGATGAAATTAGATAGAGTAGCTGGTAACCATACAGTTGATTTAGCTTTTGAAGCTTCTCCAATGATTTTGGAATTTCTCCGGTAAGTTGATTATTCTGCAGTTGCCTTTGTGAGGCCAACATAAAATATTAGCAAAGATACAGATAATTTGGTTCTCTCATTCACACAAGGTATTTCAGAGGTGTCTTACAATATTGTGAGGTTGTTCAAAGAGCTCAGGTCTGGAATATGGCCGGAAAACTTATTGTTTCCTAGCAACTATAACCGAAAGCATAGAGTTAGCAACATTATATAAACCACAATTATTTGTATCAAAAGATCGATTAGCCTTCTGACTAAAAAGGAAGTTAGTGAACGGCAAGTTTGCATGGGTATCCATATTCAAATTCTTAGAATGTCTATGTATGTATGTAAGTATTCAGGTATATGTATTTGGGTATATATAGTTAAGTACTAGGTACCCAGTGGACAGCACAGCATCATAGTTAAAGATGTTGATTAAGAATTGTACTATTTGTTAGAGTTTTTTGTTAGCATATTAGCTTGTTGTTTATCAAATTTAATTCAATACATAATCAGTTTGAAACTCTTGTATAACAGTGATTGCCAGTAAACTTTACCATTGTTTAAGTCAGAATATTATCATTTGCAATATGTCATTGCTATATGATTTTTGATTTTCTTGTTCTTGTTTAAAGTCTACCTTCTCTGTTATACATCTAAACATTTAACATATATTATTATTACACATATATTACAAACATAAAACTAAAAACAATACATTACATCTCCAAACTGTATCACTACTAACAACTAAAATTCCCCTATTTTTGAAAAAGGCGTACTCATACCAATACCCAAAGTACCCGTATAACCCCATCCCATGCAAAGTCTTACCAGCTGTTGTAGTGCTGTTAAGTCCGCTATATTTGAAGGTATTGTGCCTTCCAGATTCATGCTTGTTAGATCTCTACAAAAAGAAACAAGGTACTTCCAATCATTATAGAAATTAATAGTAAGGTACATGTTCCAGTGAATTGTAAAAATACAAGGTAGTTTACATGATGATGACTCTGGGAGGATCATCTTGGCTGCAGGTTATCCCCGTTGATTGATAACCAGCTGGCAAACACAGAACTCCTCCTGTCCAGTCGTTTGGAACATTTATTGCCTCTGCTATTTCTGATTGCAACAGCTAGATTCACCAAATTTTAAAAAAGAGGAGAAAACATTTATTAAGACAGAAAAAATTACAATAAAGAATTTTGTCCTGATCAACAAATTCATCAAATTCTTACAAAAAAAAAAATAAAAAAAAAATAAATATCACTCAGAACAAATAAACAGAAATTACCATCTCCTGAATATGTGGTTGTCTTCACATCCAATTTCATGTACATTTCTGCTCCATTGATGAATGGTTCCAACTCCGATTGAGAATTGGGTTTCAATGTTATGTTAATGGGATCGGAAGTCACAAGTTTTAAATCATAGTCAGCTTGCCAACATTGCAAAAGATTAAGTTGTATGAAATCTGATGATTGGGCCCCGTTTATATAAGCAGTAAATTTCTGAGTGAGGTTTGTCTGGTTGAGGTTGCAGAAATACAGCGCAAAATAGTAATCTCCTGGATCACTAGAGAGTGGCACAAATGCGTCTAAATCTTTGTTCACTGCAATAGCAGTTCTTAAAACAGCCACTGGCGGTTTGTTCACTAGTTCGCTCCCTAAATATTTTATCCACCCATCCTCAACGGCAATGTCCTCTGACTCGCCAGCAGCTACAATCGGTGACCACTTGCGGTCAAATGGATCGTCTGAGAACCTGCTTATTCATATTGCCATCACAGTTCAGCTTTGAGTTAGACAAGTTCAAACATGGCTACCATTCACCGGTTGGAATTTGAATAATGCATCATCTAAGGTATGTATGGTTTAAATATTATGTACTAACGTTTAAGAACATATACGAAAGTTTCATTTCTAAATTAAAATGTTAAATAGTAAAAATTAATTTATATTTTCAAGATTATTTTTTCTATTAGTATGTGTTTAAGGAACATCATACACTAAGGCGATTGACCCATTTTGTATGCTCCACCTGGACGGGGACTTTTATGGGACGGGGACATTTATGGGACGGGGACTTTTATGGATCAAAGTCAAAATTTAGAGGATGGGATCTAAGGAAACAACGATTAAAAACGTAGGAATTTTTTTTTTATATAGTCAGAATTCAAATATGCATATCATAACATTGATAAACCATTTACCATAGACATTTTAGAAGATCAATACATGAAATATTATCAAATGACAAATACTAAGTACTTTTATTATAACAATATCACATACATATATAGCAAAAATCAAAATGTCTAAAAGCTCCAAGTATCATGATGAAATTAGAATGAAATAGAGAGAAGCCAACTAAAATAGTTAGTAAATACTAAATGCAAGTTTTCTTCACTAAACACAATATTTTCTCACTGCTGCTATTGCTCTTATGTTTTTCTTCTTCCTCTTAGCAAATATGTCAAATCTAAAAATGATTAGAAGAGTTAGTGTTTTAATGTACCAAATATGGGTTGCATATTTTTATTATGTCTTTAAGACGACTAGAGGTCACGCGTATAACAAAAATTAGAAAAATAATAATTTTTTCTAGGTGTTTTGCCTTTATCAGATTGGCTTAGGGACAGATAGGGAATGACAAAACTTTCTCCGGTACTACTAGCCATCCCCAAGTTTCTTGCCAAAGAAATTGGTCATTTCAGAGATGTTTCCGAATTTGTCAAAAAGGGGACGACTCAGGGGACGGCCAAAATCCTTCCTCGTTTATTTTTTCAAGATTAATTTTTCATGTGATGTTTTAGGGTGGAGGACTTAAAAATCACACACCAAGGCTTGAATCTTAGGCTAAAAGCGAGCGACTTATCCGACACATGGATGCGTTGAATAATAGTGTCTTCCAATGGACTCAACCACTATTAGCCAATACCCTACCCCCAATGCATAATAGTGGTCCCAAGCTATTGGCTAAGAGTGGCTGGGCCCATTGGAAGCCACTATTATTCAACTCTTCTAGTGTGCCAAATAAGCCTAGCTGGCTAAAAGTGTTAAATAATCAAAGTTTACTTATTTTTAGAAGCTTAATTTTTCTATTAGTATATGATGTTTAAGGGCCCACACATAAACATCACACTAAGGCTTGATTCTTAGAGTAGAAGTGTTAAATAGTCAAAATTTACTTTTTTTTGAAACTTAATATCTTCCTTATGCCTGTTAAAGATGCCATCTTATTGTAAACATTTTTTTTAAAAACACTTACTTTAAGTTAGAAGATGTGCTAATCTACCAAACTCAAGGCTTGCTTTTGCAAATCCGTTGAGCTATACATGGATGATTCGAGTGGGCGCAGCTCAATGCTTGAAATGAACACAAAACGATTTTGTTCTGTCTGAGCATTGTGAGCGAGGCATAAACCCAGATTCTCACTTTTGGCGGCCAAGATGATCTCGTAATCATAAAATGTTTCATTGTCTAAGTCAGATAAGTTGAGACTCCTCCATTTAATTCCCTCGATAAGTAAATCGATGAATCTTGCCCAAGGAACCGTGGAATCAGGAGCGAAAGATGCCCTTACCAGATAATTCTGTTGGGGCTTCACAGGGATCATGTAGCAATATTTCTTCAGACAGATCCGGAAAATAGGACAATGTCAAATATTGCACGTAGCGGGTATCATCTGAGTGCACCATAGAAACGTTGCGATCCCCTTTAATGAAAGGCGAATCAGAAATCCAGTGTTGAGAGTTATCATCTGTGACATTACCATTGGCGCCACATCTGATGTTAAGAAAACCTGCACAGAATTATAAGCATCTGTACTATTTGAGTGTGTGAAATATGGAGAAGTGAGAAAAGGGGACTACCGTCTGGATCTGACTCTGCGAAACTCAATAATCCAATGAACGATGCGATGAGCAGCAAGCACACGCGGCTTGTTAATTCCATACTCACCATCATTCGGACCTCCTCAATTTGGAGAAACAAATTTCTCGTTAAAAACATTTAAAAAAAAATCGATGTCAGGTTGAACACATAATAGTTCAACAAAAATAATTTTACTCTTACGAAGATAGTTTCAAAGAAAATTTCTTGCTTTCCAGGTTGATAGAGTGAGGTCTATAAATGAGAGAACAGTTATCGTTTTATTCCTTGTTGGGTGAAAATTGGAAATTGCCTCCAAGACGTAGGAGAAGATTCCATTTTATTTCCAAGTGACAATAATTGCTAGAAAACAAGTGGGGTATGATTCGAAGAACAGTACACAAGAGCTCATTTAACTTCCATCATTATTTACTCTAAAATGTATGGTTTTGGTCAAACATATTGTTTAATAATACATGGATAAATAAGAGTTTTTATTTTTATTGTTATTTTGAATATTAGAAATCAAATGTATAGTTTTTAGTCAAACATATTGTTTAATGGTATACCACTTCATTAAATATATCATAAGTTCTATTTTTAAAAATATTTGTTTGATTGGGAGATCAAATTTGATCTAAACATAAGTAGAATAAGAGAGAGCTATATGATCGAGGAAATGCACTTCACTTAACCATTTTTTAAATTTATCAATTAATTTAAAAGTAAAAAAACTATTGTTATGCAACTTTTAAATTAATTAATAAATTTACAAAATACTTATTTTAGGGATATTTTTTAGGTTGTATAGCCACTCCTATAGTACCTACTCCTGTGCCTATTCCAACACTCCTAGATTGGAGTAGGGCACCTAATTGACCATGGGGCTAGTCATAAAAGACCCAATTCTAAACATTGTAATGCCACCCTTGTGACATGCTTTGAGATTTATTATGAGATACTTGATCTATGCTTATGATAGAGATTGGAGATATGATAGAGGTTGAATTCCTTGAAAAGGGATTGACTTTACATATGCGCAAGTATACGAAACATATATATAGCCCTGCATATAATCATCGTTGTTGACTTGTATACTTAAATGGATTGCACTTCTTGATAAATGTGATGCTTAAACAAATGTATAGATTTGCAAAACATATGTGCTATTCTACTATGTGAATGCATTGCTTTATAAATGCATTGATCTGCTTAATATATGAACAATTCTAATAGATGAATGTTAGGCACTAGTTGAGAATTTACAGATGCACAATTATAAAAGGAATATTTTCCATGCTTCTTGATATATGGACATAAATAATCAAAGTGCAACAATCATGGTCAAAAGTGCAGTTATAAATGATGAATGCACCGCTTCATAATTACTTGCCTCACTACTATGTTGATTTGATATTTTGGATGGCTCACCAAGTTATTTCCCATACAAGTATGTATTTTTGATTGTTCAAGCTGATCAAGGGCCTAGTTGTGTTTGAATGGATGCTTGTATTGAAATTTCTTGAGTAGGATAGAAACCCTAGGTGAATGGCTCATTATAGGTAATCGGGCTCAGAAGTTGTAGCTAGGGATCCTATATTTGAAGCTTAGAGCCTTGCATAGGATGTCTCTATTAGAAACTATGATGGGAAGAAGATTGAGAAACTTAAGCATTACCAAACACAACAATACAAGTCGAGTGTCAGTAGTAACTGAGTGCAATGGATGCTGAGTAACAATAATTGCCAAGTAAGCCAAAATAAGATGAGAAAGTTAAAATTAGTGATGACCAAGTAATCCAGTGATGATCGAGTTGAAGAACACAATGAAGGCCGACTGTCATAAAAATAATAGTTTGTAAAAGAATCAAGATTTGAGGCCGACATAGTTGAATCTATAAAAGAGTTAAAATGTGTAAATGATAAGGATGAATGAGCTGCCATATTTAATGTACGAGTTAGGTTTAGAAAATGATCTAAGGAAAAGATTCAAGAGAAATTTCCAGAAGTTTCATAAAAAGATTTAAAAAAGACAAGTGATGGATAGATTTAATGAATTCTATCACGTCCTAAGATGTACGATCATGTTTGAGTGGTGAAAGATTAAACCTTCTATTTAAGGAGACATAAGAGAATTTTTATGTGTTTGTTGAACTGGATAATTTGTGAAAAGGGAGAATAACATAGCTTCATGAGAAGGGGTGAGAGTGTGATTTCTTGAGGAGTTTCCAACAAGATAGGATATCAGAGAATAAAGATCAGAGATGGCAAAAATGATGAATCCTAGTCAATGAACCATAGAATGAGCTGAATGAAGATTTGAAAATTGTTAAAGTGAGTTTTGTTTTACTAGATAAACCTAGCCATTAATTTCTAATCTTTATGTCAGTAAAATACTTTAATCAAGGTTGACCTAACAATCATATGTAAATCCTTTAATCAAGGTGACATTCTAATGAAATGATCTAAAGACCTCTAACCAAGCCACTCCTAATAGCGTGATTAAATCCTTTAATAGGGTCACACCTAATAGTGTATTTTATAACCTTTAATAGGGTTGGCTCTTAACTGTACTCACTTCATAAGAGTGAAACATTTGTAGCATGTTACTTGGTGGATATTCCCAAGTTGGGTTTCCACGTTAAATCCTTGTGTCATACATATGTGTGTTAATTTTATGTTGCATGTAATTTACTATTATATATTTATGTTAGTCAACATATACTAAAAATAGAGTTAGGTAGCGAATAACTTATATTACTAATGAAATGTTATCTTGACCGAGTGGATTTATGAGTTTGATTAAGCTATTTAAAGTTGTTAATTATAGATTTGGTGCATTTGGAGCTGAGGATAATTGACTCACCTCCTCCTCCTAGTTATTCTAAACATTCTAACTGTTGGTATGAGATCTGTGTTTCTTACAAGGAAAGTTAAAAGGGACTTAAGCTAAAAGATCAAGATGCTTAAGAGAGAAGTACCTTAGCTAAACAAGGAGAACTTCCTAGTATGGAAATGCTTGATGAGATTGTATCTATCTGGAGTTGGATACTCTACATTTTACTACTTGGAAAAGCAGTACATAGAATTTCCTAGGCCCATGAGAATTGAAAACATCAAAGAGAAGTAGGAGCACAATCAAATGATGATGGATTTGGCATCTTCCCCAAGTAATGTTGAATTTGATGATGTGTAGAATTGCACTACAAAAAAGAAAATATGGGATAAGTTGGCACAAATCTAGGTGTTGAGGGCTAAAGCTAAAAGTATGAGAGGCAAGTTTGATGACATGAGAATGAAAGAAGGAGAAACTATTGCATAGTACTATGGTTGAATCAAAGAAGTTGTGAATTCTATGAGAGGTGCTAGAGGAGCCATAACTAAAGAGACTATGATAGAAAGGTATGGATAACTAAAGTTACTTCATATTTATGTTATTAGAGTTTCTACAATACAAGAATTGAGATGTACACCTAGTAATGGTTAGATCGGAAATAGTCTTGTTGGTAGACTCACTGCATTTGAGTTGTCAAAATTTGATAATTATACACTTCCTACTATTGAAACTACTTTCAAGGCTCAACTTATCCTTGGCGGATCTAAAAGAAGGAAGAATTCAAAGAGTAAGTATGTGGATAGTGATAGTGAATCAGATGATGACCTTGATGATCTAGAAGAATTAATGGAAAGAAGGCTACCAAGAGACACAGGAAAATTCAAAGGTAAACTTCCTACAATCTATTTTACATGTAACAATGTTGGTCATAATGCTGCAAGGTTCATTGGCAGAGAAGATAAGTATGAAAGGAAAGAGAACAGATATAGAGGAAGGAGAGATGATAGAGACAACTGACGTACAAAGACTACAAATTAAAAGGTAAGAATTCTTGCTACATTTTTGAAGAAGATGGTTCTGAAAGTGATTCTAATGATCATGATAAAGAAGTTCTTTATGTTGCAATGAAAGATGAATTTGATGAAGAAGGAAAGATTGAAGAAACTACCCTTCTTTCACATGTTAGTAAGTATGATAGGTGGATAATTGATAGTGGTTGTTCACATCATATGACTGGTGATACAAGTAAGTTTGAAAAGCTACAACATCATAATGGAAGTAGTGTTAAGTTTTGTAATGATGCACCATGTAATGAAAAAGGTAAATGATCAATTATATTGAATGAAAAGATCAAATGTGACAATGCATATTTGGTTAATGAAGTAAAATATAATTTGTTGAGCATACCATAATTGAACAATTTAGTCTACCGAGTTGAGTTCCAAAACAAGAAAGAAAAAATCTATCATGCTGCTAGTGAACTAATTGTAAAAGGAGAGAAAACAAGAGGTAACTTGTTCTATCTAGACCTATATGAAGATGCATGTTTATTTGCACAATGTGAAGAAGTTTGGTTGTGGCATAAGAGGCCACATCATGCGAACTTTGATATTTTGGTAGACATTAGTCAGATGAAAAGAGTAAGAGGATTACCAAAATTGAGAAAAACTGAGAAAGTGATGCCCAAAGAATGTCAAATGGGAAAACTGACAAAGTCTAGTCTCAAGAGAAAGACTTGTTCTTCTAGTGATATTTTGGAGTTGGGTCATACTGATTTAGGTGGACCTATTGGAGTCTAAAGTTATTTTGGTGACAACTACTTTATTATATTTGTTAATCATTTCTCTAGAATAATGTTTGTGATGAAAATTTTAGAAAGAAAAATATGATGATTTTGAAAAATTTAAGTGGTATTTGGCTAGAGATGAAAAGGAAACGTGTAGAAGTCTAAAATTCTTGAGATTGGATAGAGGAGGTGAATTCATATCACATGAGTTCAATACATTCTACAATGACGGGTGAATCAAGAGATAAATATCTACACCAAGGACTTCACCAAAGATAAGGGTAGTTGAAAGAAGAAAGAGATCAATTATGGGTTCTGCAAGAATCTTGATGATGAAAATGAGTGTTACACAAAAGTACTAGAGAGAAGCTCTAAGTAGTGTTGTCTATACATTTACTCGAGTTCAAGTTAAGAAAGGTACAAATAAAAACCTTTTTGTACTATGGTATAGATATACACCAAACATCAATTATTTTGAATTATTTGGAAACAAGTGTTACATACTAAAAGATGCAAGGAATGGAAAACATGATGCTAAAAGTGATGAAGGTATATTCATAGGTTATTCCACTAAAATAAATTAATACAAGTATTTGAATACTAACACTAACAAAGCTATGGAATGTGAAAATGTTAGAGTTGATGAAATTGTAGAAAAGAATGAAGTGGAATGCAAGAAAAAACTTGAAGAGTACATAAAATTTGTATACATATATGAAGGAGAAACAAGAAATTTATCTGAACCACTAATGGAGACTACCGATAAACAATAGTAGTAGTAGTAGAAGCAAATAATTATTGCTAAGTCATAAAAAGAAAGCTTTGTCGAGCCTTAGCAAGTTGTCAAGCATCAGACTATAGTAGTTGAGTCATAGATATAGAATTCCAAACACCAACCATAGGAACCTAAGTTACAAAAGGTATTTCTTATAGAAGCTAAGCAAGATGAACCTAGTGAACCAAAATAGAGGGCAAGAAAATTTAAACCTTTCCTAGCAAAATATGTGAGAAAGAACCACACACTTGATCAAATCATTGGAGAGAAATCTTCAAGAGTCATGATAAGAAATAAATTGAAGAATGATACCAACCTACTATGTGAGTTTGACCCAAAAATTGTTAAAGATGCATTGGAGAATGAAGATTGGATTGAAGTAGTGAATGAGGATGTTGATCTAATAGATAAGAATAAAATATGGACATTTGTACTAAGGCAAAAGAACAATAATGTAATTGGAACAAATAGGGTATTTAGAAACAAGTTGAATTATTGTTGGAATATTCAAATAGGAATAATGCTTCTGAGAGGGGGGGAGGGCGGTGAATCAGAAGTACTGTACCTTTTTAACCATTAAAACTTTTAACTAAAAGTAGATTGCATGTATATAAACATATCAAACAATTATGTAAAATACATAAGCATCACCACATAACACTTGAAATTTTGATAACCCAGAAGCCCTCCAGGAATAAGAAGGTAAAACTGGGGTGGGGATGATACCCACAAAATCACTGCAGTAATAAAGTTTAACCACTGTTGATGGTCTGCCTATTAAAGGTCTGCCCTATTAAAGGCTTTACACTATATCAATAGTGACTTGGTTAAAGGATTTCAAACACTTTACAAGAAGTGTTACCTTGTTTAAGGATTTCATCACCTATTTATAGGATTTACAAAATAGCTGCTAAGCTAACCTGTTACCATAGGGTTTTCTTTCTAATACAATTGCTAGAGAGTATTAGGTATAATAAACCTGATAGCTTACAATCCTTCGATTTGCTGAATACAGGCACTTGATCTTCTTTTTCTGATCTTGATCCTCTATGATCTAATACTCTTCACTCTGAGAATTAGTTTTCCTTACACACCCTTGTCCATTCACCATAGGGTTCAATGAGAATTTGTCTTCCTTATAAAGACATTCGAAGACTTAGGGTTAGGAATGGATCTACGATCCACATTGAATCTCTGTTTCCTACTCATTCTTTGCACATTTACAATTGGTTGCATTCCTTCTCCTTTTTTCTTATTGGCTGCATGTTGGTTGCATGGGAAATACAAAAGATTCGATCTTATCTTTTAATCCTTCGAGATTCATCATTTGTCAGCCATAAAAAATGGTTTACATCTGAATTTGTAATGTTACAAACTCATATGTGCATTCTGTGTTGCTCGACACTTACTGATCTCTGATGCTCGACACTTATATTAAACTGGCTTACTCATCACTTTTTGCATTTTTGTATTGCTCGGAATCATCTATGACTTGGCACTCAAATGTCACTTGGCACTTGTATCATGCTCAGCACCTAAAGTCATTTGACACTTGAACTTCACTTGGCACCTAAAGTCTTTCCTGACTTGGCGCATGTTGTGGCTCGACATACATGGTGTACTTGGCTCCAATATAGAAAGTGATTAAGTATGTTGGCACTCAAGTGTCAAAAACCATTTTGAGACTAACAGTTGAATGAGAAAAGTGAAGTCAAAAGGAAAAAAGAAAAAATTGTTTGTAAGGGATATTCACAAGGGGAATGGATTGATTATGGAGAGAAATTTACCCGAGTTGCAAGATTGGAAGGAGTAAGAACATTACTTGCATATGTTACTTACGAAGAATTCAAGGTATATCAAATGGATGACAAGTTTGCATTTTTCAATGATATCTTGGAAGAGGAAATTAAAATTGAACAACCTAAGGATTTATGGAACCTAGAAAGAGAAACATGGTATGTAAGTTGCACAAACCACTGTATGGTTTGAAACAAGCCCCTAGAGTATGGTATGAAATATTACATGCATATATGATAAAAATTGGTTTTGGGACAACTAAAGGAAATATAAATTTGTATTTGAAATCTGAATACGAGGATAGGATACTTTTGGCTAAGATATTTGTTCATGATATCATACTTCAAGGAAATGATTTAATGTGCAAATCATTTGCTAATGAAAGGAAAAAATAATTTGAGATGTCAATGTTTGGAGAGATAAAGTTTTACGTTGGTTTCGAAGTTTATCAAATGAAAAGAGGTATATACATAACATAATAAAAGTATATCAAGAAGATACTAAAGATCTTTGGAATGGAAGATTCAAGACTAATTGGAACACCTATGGTCAGTAGACACAAACTTTCAAAACATGATGATTCTACAAAAGTAAATTAGACATTGTATAGATCAATGATTGGAAAATTGCAATATGGTATTCGTAATAGAACTAACATTGCATTAGCTATTAGAATTGTTGCAAGATTCTATGCTAATCCTAAGGAGAATATTCTAATGGATTTGAAAATAATAATGAGATATCTAAAATGAATATAAGAATATGGCTTATGGTATAAGAAGATTGACAAGTTTAAACTACAAGTTTGTATAGATTCCTATTGGGCTAGAAACTTAGATGATAGAAAGAGTACAACTAGAGGTGCTTTCTTTCTAGGAAAGAGATTGATTTCATTTACAAGCATGAAGAAAGACTGCATTTCCCAATCTACAATAGAAGCTAAATATGTTGTAGTAGTAGTTAATTATTCAAACACATTGTGGATCAAGCAATTGTTGAAAGGTATGAAGAAAGAGATTATTGAACCCATGGTGATATTGTGATAAGACAAGTGCTATTAACATATCCAATAATCTTGTGATGCACAAAAAGATAAAGCATATTTAGATCAAGTATCATTACTTGAGGGAATTAGTGGAGGACAAAGAAGTGAGACTAGAATATGTGAATACAAAACAATAGATAGTTGATATATTCACTAAGTTATAACCTAAAGATGTACATGTGTATATGAGAGGTAAGTTAGGAATCATTCCCCTTTCTAAAGTAAACTAAGAAGAGATACAAAATTGCATCAATTATTCTGATTAGAATATATTATAGATTGATGTGGGAAAGCACACTTTAGGAGTTTCCTAAAAATGTAAAGAGGAGGATAATATTATGAGTAGATGAAGCTAGAAGTATAAGATGAAAGAGGGAGAAGTGATTAAAAGATTAGTTGGTAAGTGACAGTGAAGATGGAGCCTTTAGAATTATTGTTAAAGAGGGAGATTTGTACAATTATTATTCAATCAAGGGACATATATGCTAAGTTACTTTCTAGTTACAATAAGAGGAAGATAGGGTTCACTGTAGTGGTGAATGCAAAATGACAATTGTTATCTAGTGACCATCTTCAATTTGGCAAAGTTTTTACACATATGGGGGTTGGCGCATCACCCCAAGTTTACCAAATATAAGTTAAACCCATGGGCCCATTGCCAGAGGATTTATGTCATTGTATCTCATTTCATAACTAATTAGGCAATCAAAAATATTTTTGGCAGACAACAAATTAAATGCATTCGCCTATGATTTCCCAAGCAGATATTTTTGGACAACCTCAATTCACCCTTGGTTTTAAAAGAAAATAATTGTGAGGGATGAAATTTTCCCCCTAAATATATGGATGCATGTCCACAAAAATTCAATTTTTCCATCTATATTATGCATGGCCATATAATGGACAAATCATATTCTCCTTGGAAATTTCAAAATATAGGTTTTTCTTATGCGGGCTTCACCAAATATTTGGTATACACTATAATATTTCTGCAGATTTTTTCACAAAAGAGTGGTAAAAATACCTTCATAGTTCAGTAGGTTGTCTCAATTCCAATTAGTATTTAGTAGTGAAGTTCGAACTTCTCATACTATCGAGATCATTATTGGGTGAGTCAGGAGTGCAATGACTAAATTTTAGCCAAAGGTAAGTAACTCAAACCCCTATTTGTCTGTTCTCTATAATTTTAGTTCATTCTTTTATGTAGTTGATACAAGTTAGACTATTAATGGTTAGTTATCAACTGGGACCAATGACCAGTACCACTGAGTCATAGTGCATGCCATAACTAGGGAGACTTAGGAAATCTATATTTTAAAGTGTAGGTCTTACAACCAATGAATACTATTTAGATAAATATATGTAATAGACTATAGTTGATTGTCACATTTTGAATAACTTGAATTTTATGGCAGCCTATATTTCTTCAGAGATGTCAAACATGAACAAGGGTAAGAGTCCTATAGTTACTAATTGTTTGTTCATGTGATGTACAATGTACCTAGTATAATTATATCTTATAGGATGTTTTAGACAATGAATATTGAAAATCATTTCCAAAATGTTCGTACCCACTTTCTAATTACTTTCCAAACCTAAACATATTGACAACAAAGATACAGTATCCTAAACCCACTGTGAAAACATATCCAATTCGTAAGGAGGTTTATGATCACGAGGCAAACTGAATGCATCTACTAACCCTTTGATATAAGAATTCTTTTTATCTGAACCTAACTTGTCATATGTTTCTGCCAATTTTTCTAGGTCAATGTGGGTGTGGTTTTGTTCTTTAAACCCTAGGTCCAATAGTCTACGGAATTCACTCTGCATGATAGGCAAAATTACCTCCTATGTGTTTTGATTAACAATTTCTCTTATGTTTTCATCATAGTTTCTAGCACAAACTATTACAAATTTTGGAAAAGGGAATACTTGAGGGAACCCCGAGTGGGCAATTCTACCAGCCCATGTTGCAAATTTGTTTACAATGCACCCTATCATGATGTTCGATTTAATATATTTTGACTCTTTTTGTACATCATTCCACTTATTTTCAATTACATATCTAATTTCCTTAACACTCCTTCCATAGATAATAGGATCCAAAATATCATGGAATTCATTAGTAAAACCTGGTGTTTTAACATGTTTGTGCATGTCAAAAAATAATTTCTCAGTCCCCTTTATTTTCTTTTCGATTGCAATTCCACTGCCAGTGCCACTCCTTTTGTATGTTTTCTTCATCATTAAAATTTTTATAGAACTATACACAAACATAAATTACAATTTACAAACATGAATAACATTTAAACCCTAAATTGTATTTGTTATTTTTAACTTTTCAAGTTACCTAGGCACTAAAAAGTAAACAATTTAGGCTTACAATGCATGATAAATTGGAAATTAAACCCTGAATTTTATAGCCAATACTAAATACTAAACTATTAGTAAAAAATGTGTTCAAGAATCAAGATCCTACTTGGAAAGTTGAAACTCTAATTAATAACTATTTACTAAGAATCAAGTTCCTACTCAAAAAGAAGGCTAGGTTTCTGATGCTAGCTGATGCAATCCTTTTATTGAATCTTGGTCTTTGGATTGGTAATTTGTGCACACTAAAGAGATCCAAGTTTGAACAATGAAAACTAAACATTACAGTATGCACAAAAGAAAATTACTCGAGCATGTGTTTGATATTAATTCTAACGTACATTGTACAGTGGACAATCGATATTATAATTATTCATAAAACCATAAACATACAATGTTATAGTATAATTTAGGATTAACTCTAGTAGTTATCACTAATTTGTGAAGAATTCTTTTTCAAGGAAATTTTGAAAAATAATTGAAGGTAGCCAAAATTGGCCCAAAATAAATCTCGAGCCATTAATCTTTGATGCTCCAACAGTGCTAGCCATTGATCTTTACATGTCTCCTTACCATACCATGGTCTACATCAATGGAAAATGCCACGTGTCTTCTTTCTAACCTGATTCATGTATGGCACATGTCTTCATTCCGCAACATTTGAGAAAGCAAGACCACTCTAGCCAAAATTGGCCCAAAATATGACTACGGCCATTCGATCATTGTTTATCGAACGATGTGTTACATTGTGAAGGATGTAGATGTTGCAATAGATGTTACATCAAGTATGCCACATGTCCTCTTTCTAGGAAATATGTGAATAAAAATCAACTATTGCCAAAATCAACCCGAAATTCATTTGGAGTTGTTGATTTAAGTTGATTGAAGGATGACTGGCTTGATTCGCTATCTCATGTGTCAGTATGATATCTACCATCCATGTCAAAATGATTATCGAATAGTGATTAGTATTACATGTTTGGCACATGTCTTCTCTCTAGAGTGATATGAGAAAATGAGTTGAGTGCTACCCAAATTGGCCTGAAATACATCTTGAGTTGTTGATCCTTGCTCATCCAATAGTAGTGGTACTAGTGACATCCACTTAATTATATTAACGCTTTTGTAATCATATTAAATTATAATTCTAATATTGTTGGTTAACAGTTTGTTCTCCTATAGCTTTGAATTTCCATCATTGATCTCATATCAATGGTCAAGGTTAAATCTCGTTAAACCTTCTTTGTTTCTCCCTTTTCAATTTCCTTCATGAGTCTCTCTCTGTATACATGTCACACTATCATTATGTTGCTTTGGTTATTCTTCACGCAACTCTTTATAGTGACATAATGAGCATCGTCGATCTCCTTAAATTGGATAGATGAATGCATCTTGCCTTTTCACGTTATATCTTTACTCATCTAATGCCTTGATTTGATGCAATGATTGATTGTCACTATTTTGTTGTCCTGACCCACGGTTATTCTTAACCTTATGCGACTGTGTGTTTCCTTTGTTTTTCCTTCTTCTTAATTTTAACCAGGGTTTACCCTTTACTCCCTGCGATGATAAGATTCTTTATTCTCCATGCTATTGCTACCTTAACTCAAGTTTGTTTCAACTTGCCTGTGATGATGTGTTTACTGGATTTTGCCTTGGCATTGCCTTAAGCCTACATTTTCATTAATCATCAATGACCATGCGATCTTCATTTCCTTTGTCACTTCACAACTTAAAGACTCTTAACTATGTGATTATTGTAAATGATGCGGTGACTATCTGGGTTAACTGTTACTATTCCTCACAACTTCATAACATTATATTTAACTACCTTTAACCATGTACGACTGTGTGACTATTGTTGATCTTAAGGATTGAATGGCTAAGATTCAGGAAACTCAAGACATTGACACTTTGATATGACTCTAACTTAAAGCAAAAAGACATGAACTGAAACTTGCGCAACAAACATTAATTATTATTATATTATAATAGTAACAAGATTCTATTTACACTTGTGCATTGAATTTCAAACTAAAGTATTTACATTAACAAAATATTTATCTTATTTTATGCTTTTGACAATGCTTAAAAAATAATTAAGGACCTAATACAATATAGTTAAATTATTCTAATTCATATAGCATACTTAAGGTTTTAATTAAAATTAAAGTTTTAATGAAAAAGTCATTACAATATGAATAGTTGAGCATTCTTATATAACATGTTTATTACTTATTAGAGACTACAGATGACGCATATCTTTTTCTAGTCGCATTTATAAAAATGGTTGAGTGTGCCCCACATTTGCCTGAAAATCATCTCTAGTCATTGATCTAATAGTGCTACTATGAGCATAGTGATTTTACAATGGATCATGTTTGTCACATGTCTTCTTTTTGGGTTTTTTGAAAAGTTAGTTGGCTATTGCTAAATTTGGCCTGAAAATCATCTGAAGTCATTAATCTTTCTTCATCCAATAGTCCTTGTAGCATGACCTTTATAATATTACTAACATGGTTCTTAAATATATTAGAATATTTCTAATTTTAAAATGAAATAGTTTTTCAATGATACTTTAAATTTGATTTTAAAATAAGCCTATCCAATGGAGAGTTAAATCTGATTATAAGAGTAACTATGGATTATGTTCCACATATTCTATTATTCTATACTTCTAGTGCTGAAATCAAATACTAAAGTAAGTGTCAAGTGATTTATTAGTTAAATTTATTGTTAAATGTTATATTTTGTTTCTTAACAATTTAATAGAAGAATTAGAAAATGATAAAATATTGCATAAGTCTAGAAATTTCATTGATATTCATTGTCACTTGGAAATTATAATCTAAGATAGAGTCTAGATGCATGTACAATGATTGTAATTTGATTAAACAAAATAGAAAGTGAAACCATACTTCAGGGATAAACCCTAGTACTACTATACTAGTTATTGTAGAAAGCACAAGACCAGACTAAGGTTATGAATTCTTCTAGCTAGGGGTGGTCCTGTGTCACTTTGTCCAGGTTATACCATTTTTGGAGAAAATACAAGCCCATTTCTTATGGTGCTTCAACTTCCCAGCAGTCAAACCCAATAAAAATGATTATAGGGCCAAATTCTAGCCAGGTTCCAAAAGCTTGTGGATTTCACCCACCCAAGGGATCTCCACCCCTAATTCTACATGAGAAAAAATATCAATGTCATCACCCAAGTATTCTACTTTAAAAGTCTTCCTTAGGAGCAAAAAAATGTTGACCCTTGCTTCTCTGACATCAAGTAGAGAGGTTAGAAAATGGGACATAATATTTGTGTTGACACAAAACCTCTTCTCATTCTCCAAAAATTGATGCCCTAGAACCATTTTCACAGCATGAATAATTAAGTTCATACTAGTAGCAGGAACAACCCATTACAAATTGACAAGAGGTTTTTTCATGGACTTTACATAAAAACACCTTCTATTCCTCTTCCAATTTGCATGCCAAGAAAATTGGATTGGCCATCTTGTCTCCAGAGCAAGGCCTACTGCTCTACCACCAAGTAAACCAAACCAAAATTAAACAAGCACTAAAAGTATATACCTATTACCACACTATTGACCACCAAAAATGAGATGAGCAATAAGAAGCAACTCAATTGCCTATAAATAAGCTAAGTGGCTAAGAAATGGTCCCGACTCCCTACATATTTGTTCATCCAGCTTCTAGTTATATTATTTTAAATTATTAAATCTTCATAAATCTTCAACATAAATGCAAGTTCATGCCAAAAAATTTGTAATGCATGCAAAGATGATGGAAGAGGGAATGCCTCTAACAGTGACAAGACGTGTATTTACTATCCACTACAAATGGTACAAGCTAGAATGAAACATGTCACCATTTTTGAGCCTTGAACAAGGTTGAGGCTTCATTCGAGACATTTGGCCCAAAATAAACCTTCAACCATTAATATATTATCATCCGATAGACGATATTTTATAAATGGATGTTACTTATTATACATGTATGTTGGAGATATGAAATGTTATTAGAAACATTTCCCAAAATCCATTACTACATACATCAATTCCTAGTCACATGTGACATGTGTAGTATGTATTATGTACTACTACTAACTAGTAAGTACTTACTAGAAAGTGAAATTATGACTCACACAAATTTAGAAAGTAAATTTATGATTATTGTAAAATAACTAGAGCCCAAAAAAAAAACACCATGCCCACTAAAATATCAAATGTCAACAAAAAGGGTTTTACTTTCCATTATATTCCTGGCATCTGCTTTACATTTCATCTTCATATACATATATATATATATACATATATATATATATATATATATATATATATATATACATATATATATATATACATATATATATATATATATATATATATATATATATATATATATATATATATATATATATATATATATGTATGTATGTATGTATGTATGTATGTATGTATGTATGTATGTATGTATGCATGCATGCATGTATAGTACCAATAACAATTGTGGTTTCCCTCCAAAAGGGAAGCAACAAAGCTTTGATCCATTACATTTCAAATTCATACACTTTTGATAATATTTTTTTAAAAATAAACCCTAACTAAACTAATGATTCTTTGTATAACACTTCTTTTATCCTTCAAAACATCCCAACAGCATTGAAGTTCCAATTTTGATGTTCCATCGCATTTGTAATTTGATCTTCAAAATTAGTAGGGTCAAGACCCATTTCAAAAAACATCGCTCAAAGGTCTTCCTTTTCCTTCTCATTTTTGAGCTCTTTGATTATGTCTCCAAGATTAGTAGAGAGAACTTGCGAAGTTGCAATAAGCCTAGTAGTAAGATCACTTTGTTCCTCATCCTCCTCCATAGACAAATCTGGGTTGACAATAGGGCTTGGATCTTCATTTGATGATCCCTCTTCCACAAGAAGTCCCATTCTTGGCAACCAACTACTGTTTTGATAATGGCAACCACTAAGCAGGATGTCTGCAATTTAAAGAATGTTTTTTCAACCAGATTCCACCGTGCAATAAATGCAATAGGACATTCCACATGCGTGTCATCCAGCCACATTCACCAATGCATTATATATGTTTTTTTAATAGATAGGAAAAATCACCTAATAAATTTTTTTTTTCCAACAAATGGGAAAAATCACTTAATGCAAAGTGAATTTTGTTTTACGAAATCAACCTAGCTATTACTTTCTAACCATTGTGGTAGTAAAATCCTTTAATCAAGGTTGGCCTAAAAATAATTTGTAATTTTTTTAATCAAGGTGGTATTCTAATGGAATGGTCTAAAGACCTCTAAGTAAGCCACTCATAATAGGGTGATTAAATCCTTTTATTGGGTTATAACTAATAATGCATTTTATAACCTTTAATAAGGTTGGCTCTTAACTACGCTCACTTCAAAAGAGTAAAAAATGTGGTAGCATGTTACTTTGTGGTTTTCCTAAATTGATTTTCCATCTTAAATCCTTGTGTCATACATGTGTGAATATTATTTTCAGGTTACATAATATTTACTTTTATATGTTTATGTTAGTCAACATATACTAAACAAAGAGATAATAGGTGAATAAGTTGAATTACTGATGATATGTTCTATTGACTGAGTGGGATTATGAATTTGATTAAGTTATTTGAAGTTGTTAAATGATAAAATGGTACATTGGAATGAAGGATAATTGATTCATATACCCTCTAAGTTATTCTAAAAATTCTAATAGAATCTAGTGTAGGTTAATTAGCAAGTAATAATATAATAAAAATGCACTTGGATTTGGGTTGGTTTTTCACACATTAATAAGATAATTGAGGTAGTATTGCTATAGTTCTAAGGGAAGGGACATCTTGTGTAGATCATAAGTCTCTAACCCATGTGGTTGATCCCAACATTATTTGAGCCTGCCTATCCTTGTTGGAGTACTCAAGGAAAAGGTGTCCTATGTGACATTATGACCTTAAGTCCACATAGTTTATCTCAACACTTTGGGAAGGTATGATGACACTCACCTAGTTGAGGTTATAACCCCTTACTCAAATATTTTACCTTGATGGTTATTTGCTTCATTTTATTTTGTGTCACTTTCTTGATTTCCTCAGTAATTGAGACCTAGCGTCTTTAATCTTATTTGGATAATGGTTTTGTCTCCTATCTTAGGGGGTGATTCCTTAGTGTCCACATGGTTGGGTGGGAAAACTTAAGGCTTGTTCGTGGCTTGACAATGGAGTCCTTTCATGAAGATTCTTAGATAGTGCTTATGAGGATATTTGAAGATATTCTTGATTACTTTGTACTTGATGTAATTTTAAAATGATGTATATTGTATAAGGAAAAATTATTAATTATTTATAGAAAAAATCCATGTAAAAGAGATGGGTAGATAGGAATATGAAATGTATATTGAGATCTATGAAATGTAAAGGTTGGGGTTGTTGTTTCTCTCTTATGTAATATCAATCTTGGTATATGTTTTATGAGAATTCCTTGAAAATAAAAGATAATGTTATGTTTCACTTATTTAATGAGATTCATACATTACTTGTACTTATGATCCCTATTTATTAAGTGTATCATTTTATGGTTAATGCATTTTAATAAGATAACTTATATATAGGACATCATTAACTAACTTATATGTTTAAAGGAGTCAATATAAGGAGTAATCATAGGGAACATTAAGCACATTAAAAAAAAAAAAAAAAAAAAAAACCAAGTTAGTAGATTTAGGATTAGTCATGTCATCAAGTTCTATGATTATGCATTACATCTGGTATCAGAGCCCTATGTCTCTACATTGTGACCTACAAGGCTTACTATGTTAGGAAAGCTTAAGATCAAACACATCTCTCACCTTACCTATAAAATTTTGAAATTCACAATGCCTCTAAAGACATGAAGATCTACAAGGGGGAGATTAAACAACACACTCATTAGATGTGAACATGTAAGCTCTAAAGGAGAGCTAGGCAAAAGAAATAGGCATGAAGGGAGTGGGGTCAGGGCTTGACAAGAAGAAATAAGTACAAAAAAGGAGATTAATGCAACTAATGATGCAAGGAATAGATAAAATGGAAAGTAGGATGAATTAGGAAGAACCTAATCATTCTCATACTGGTCTCCATATAGAACATAAATGAAGAGCTATGAGAATAATTGTAGAATATCACTGAATACCTTTTCCACCTAGATGAAAGATTTAGTCAAGTTTCAAATGCCTAAGTTATATGGAAATAAAGGAGGTTTAGCCACACAAACTTTCCTTTTTGACCTAGAAAGATGTTTTACTATGCACCCTTTCAATATAGTAATGTAAAGGCAATATGTGTCATAATACACTTAAGAAAGAATGCATCTAACATGTGGCATTAGGAAGAATAGAGGTTACAAATATGGACAAATGACATATATTGGGAACTATTCTTAGTTTCCTTTAAGGATATATATCTCTCCATTTAATGGAGAAATGGTAGAGAACAATAGCTCCATCAATTGAAACAAAAGAACATTACTATAGAAGAGTATGAAAGGAAAATTTATCTGCTCAATTTTTTTTCTAGTTATAAGGAAGATGGTCCTATTTTAGTACAACACTTCATCAGGGGCCTCTGTGAATGTATATAAGAATGATTAGCAATTTTTGAGTCAAAAACCCTAACAGAGGTAGTGGCTAGAACATTTTTAGTTGAAATAAAAGTATTGATAGGAATAGAAATACATGCGGGTAGTTAAACCACTCAAAAAAATAATAAGAATAATCAAGGGGTTGCATATTCTCAATAAAACTCATCCTTTATGAGAGGAAAAAAAATTAAGAACAAAAAAGAAGTTCCAAAACCATAAGGGGAAACAGTCAAATGAAAGGTCAACTAGGAAATTAAACTCATTGTAAAACTCTCAAAATGACAAATGGAGTGTTTAAAAATCTAGTGCTCTTCCCTCCCATAACATTGGTAGGAGTCCAAGTTGTTTTTTTGGCATGAAACAAAGACACCATGCATTAAGTTTCCCATAAGGAATGAACTAGAAATGCTCACAAAATAATATAGTGTCATAACCCATGGTAGGAGATGTCGGGTTCTCACATCACATATTTGCAATCATGGACCACCATTTGGAAATTTTTTTGGGGATAATAGTGGAAACCTTAGGTGTGTTAAAGAACAAATAAATTTCCATCTTATTTGATTTAGGAGCTTGAGATTCCTTCAATTTTCTTACTCTAGTATATTTTTGTGGATTAGAGGCTAAGGGGCAATGTGACAAGTGGAAATCTTAATTGGCTTTGGGAGCTAAAATATCCACAAACCTAGTAGTAGAAAATAATGAAATAAACCTATGACCTTTCTCAACAAAGGTAGAACTTCAAGTTATTCCTTTAGGTTCTTATCAAGTAATTTTGGAAATGGATTGGTTGGCTTCACATGAATCAAGCATAGATTGTTTAAAATAGGAGATCCTTTGTATATATGATTCAGGAAAGTAAAGAAAAATAATAGGGATACAAAGATCCATTCCTTTAAAAATGTTATCAGCAATGTAGTTAAAACAAAACGCAAGGAAAGGATGTTAAATTTTTGAAGTAACAATTAACAACACAGAAGGAGATATAGGAGAACAAAAAATAACCATCCTTACTTATGAGAATTCATGGATGTGTTTCTAAAGTAAATCATAGGGATGTAACCAAAAAGGGACATATATTTTTATATTGATTTGGTACTGGGGGAAAAATCAATGTTTAAAGCATCCTATCAAATGACTACCCAAGGGTTAACCGAATTAAAACTTTTACTAGAGGAATATTGGATAAAAAAATATTTATTAGGCCCAATGTATCTCCTTGGGGAGAACCAATAATATAGGTCAAGAAGAAGAATGGAACATTAAAGTTGTGCATTGATTATAGATAACTTAACAAAGTCACCATTAGGAACTGATATTATTTACCTAGAATTGATGATTTTTTTGAGTAGATGAAGGGGGGTAAGATCTATACAAAGATTGATTTAAAGTTTAGGTATCATAAAATCAAAACATATGAAGTTGAGATTCATTGAACAAAATTTCTCTCCCAATATGGCCACTATGAATTCACAGTGATACCATTTGGATTAACAAATGTGCCTCCAATATTTATGAGTTTGATGAATAGAGTCCTTAGGACTTAGTTGGACAAATTTTTCATAGTATTTTTGGATGACATACTTGTATATTCAAAAACCATTGAAGAGCTTGAACAACATTTAAATAAATTCCTTTAGTGTCTTAGAGAAAATCTATTATATGCAAACTTGTAGAACTGTAAATATTTCCAAATAGAGGTTAAATAATTGGGACATGTAATTTATAGGGAAGGAATTTCAATGGATCCCACTAAGATACAAGTGATCCTCTACTAGCCAACCCCTACCAATGTCTTAGAAGAAGAAGTTTTATGGGATGGGTTGGGTATTATTGGAGGTTTGTGATGGGGTTTTCTAATATTTCCCATCTAATAATGTCTCTTGAAAGAAAAGGGAAACAATTTGTTTGGTCAAAAAGGTGCAAAGCAGATTTTTAATGCCTTAAACAAAAATTGACCAATGCTCCAATTCTTGCAGCACCCAGTCCTAAAAGGGATTTTGTAGTATGTACCAATGCATCTTTAGAAGGCATCTAGATAGTTCTCAAGCAAGGGGGAAGGGTGATTTATTATGAGTCTAGAAAACTAAAAGATCATGAGCTCAACTATCCCACCCATGACTTAGAACTTCTAGAAGTAGTGCATGCTTTGGTCAGATGGAGACATTTCCTCTTTGGACATAAGTTTGAGTAGCATACAAACCACATGAGCCTTCAATACATCTTCACTCAACTGAATTGCAATGCAAGGAAACAAAGCTAAATGGAATTCCTATGTGAATATGAATTTGATGTAAAGTATATCTAGGGGAAAGAAAATGTAGTAGCAAATTCCCTTAGTAGGTGAAGACATGAAGTCTCCTTCCTTAATCTCAATGTTGATATACACAACTGAAAACTTCTAGGGTTACCCTTAGATAGGTGGTATCAAGAAGTGAATTTAGTAATAAAATCTAGTATGAACCCAAAAGGAAAATTTTCTAGTTACCACTTAAAGAAAGATGGGATATTAAGACATCAACAGTGAACAAATATGTCCCCAAATGGCTTAGGGGGTTCATTTGTCTAGAGACACATAAAGTAGCATAGCCATCCCATGCAAGAGTTAAGAAAATATATGTACACTTTTAATAACAATATTTTTTTGTAGGCCTCAACAGAGATATAGTTGACCTTATAGCTAGATGCTTAGAGTGTCATAAGGTGAAAGTAGAACACTCACACCTGATAGGTCTCTTACAATGTAACTCTATACCCAAATTGATATGGGAAATTATCTCTATGGAAATCATAGTTAGGTAACCCATGACACCTTGAAGACATGATGTTATCATGGTGATTGCGGATAGCTCATGAAGGTAGCACATTTTACTCCCATTTACTCTTCTTATACAACTAGTACAATGGTCAATATTTTCATGAAAGATATTGTCTTCCTCCATGGGGTACATAATAAGGTCATCCCAAAAAGAGATATGGTGTTTATTTCATAGATTTTGATGTCACTTTGGAAGGCTTTGGGCACACAACTAAACTTCAGTTCAACTTTTCACATAGAAAAAAAATGGACAAACAAAAAGGGTGAATCTAGTTTTGGAGGATTTTCTTCGAATGTATGTTATGAAGCACTAGAGCCATTGGGAGGATTATTTATATCTTGTGGAGTTATCTTACAATAATAATTATGATAGCTCAATTTGTATGGCACCCTTCTAGGAATTACATGGTCATCCCTACCATACTCCCTTGAGTTAGAATCATTTTGAGGATAGAGTAAGCTCAAGGCCAAAGATGCTTAAAGATATAGATGAATATGCACTTAGGATAAGAGAAAACTTGGTAATAACTCAATATATAAATATGCAGATGCACATAGAATTGATAAGAAATTTTTAGTAGGTAGAAAGCTCTTTCTATGAGTGAGGTCATGAAAGAGCTCGATTAGATATAGGAAAGGATCTAAGTTGGCACCATTGATTGTTGGACCATATGAGATCTTGGAGGGGATTGGAATTTTTCTGTACAAACTTTCCTTGCCACCTAGACTTGCTCATATACATGATGTTTTTCATATCTGTTTACTAAAATAATTATCTCTAATGTTTATCGTATTTTGGATTGGCATACCTTACAAGTTGTAGATGGAAAAATGGCTTTTGATCTAGTGTATATGCTTCCCTAGAGAACCCTACACCTTGAGGGTTGTATGAACATGTCATAGTTTAGTGGGACCCCAAATGATGAGTCCTTTTCCACTTGAAAGGATGCTAAGAGATATAGGACGTATCCATATTTATTTGTTGGCTTTTAGGAGAAATCCTAGTCCTAAGGGAGAAGGATGTAATGCCACCCTAGTGACATAATTTGACATTTCTTATGAGATACTTGATTTATACCTATCATGGAGATAGGAGATGTGTTACATTACATTATGTGATTGAGATACATTTCTTATGGTGTAGTTTACAAGATTTTATATGTGGATTATGGGTGTTATGGATTTATAAACCTGCTAACCCATTTAGTCCTTAAACTATTATATGGCATATCATGATATGATATATAGATATATGTACTCATTGGTGATGCTGGTATCATGATATGATTAGCTTAGGGATAGGCAAGTGGATGGCATTTAATGAGGGTGGGTGAAGGAGGAGATATTTGTTAACTTTGGCTTGGGTTAGTAAGTCTTAACCCATGTTTAGGGAATGTGACAAGGTTAGGAGGGGATTAGGATTAGGTTTAAAGACATCTTCTAGAAGAGTCTAGACTTTGGATGAGGATAAAGACTTTCTAGAATAGTCTAGAATTTCCTAGGATGAGGATGAAGACTTTCTAGAAGAGTCTAGAACTTCTTAGGATGAGGATAAATTAGATTTTTAGGAAATAAATAAAGTTTTATTTATTTCAAGGGTTTGGGTTGAGGAGATATTTATTAAAACTTTTTTAATAAACATGAGGATTAATATTTAATCTTAATTAAATATTTTGAGTTGGGATTAGGGGTAGGAAATGATGGGATTAGCCTTTAATCAAAATTAAAGAA
The DNA here is from genome assembly GCA_028749045.1 of Cupressus sempervirens. Classification (NCBI taxonomy): domain Eukaryota; kingdom Viridiplantae; phylum Streptophyta; class Pinopsida; order Cupressales; family Cupressaceae; genus Cupressus; species Cupressus sempervirens. The sequence goes on along the minus strand of CM053786.1, from coordinate 271,839,030 downwards.
GGATTAGAAGATTTTGGAAGAGGTTAGTGGTCTTAAGGAAATTGGCCAAATTTTGGGCAAAAAATAAATTTTTTATTTATTTTGGGTTTTTTGGTCAATTTATTAATTAAATAATTAATAAATAAGGAAATAATGTTTAAATAAGATTTAAAGATTTTTGTGAGGGATTCCTTAATTAAATATTTTTAATTAAGATAAAGGGATTTAATGGCATAAAAATAAATAAATAAATTAAATAATTAATTAATTAATAAATGATGATGTCATCAGGAATTTTTCAGAAAATAAAAATACTTTATTTTCTAAAAGTTTTTAGGTGTCTACACATACTACCAATTTTCACTCTTCTGAAGTGATGCCTTGTGAAAGGCCAACCTTGTTAAAGCTTACAACACACTTTTAAATGTGACCTGGTTGAAGTATTTCAATCAACTTGTTAGGAGTGATCCTTGTTAGAGAACTTTAGGAAATTCTATTAGAATGTGACCAGGTTAAAGGATTTACAAATGACTATTAGGTCAACCTTAATCTAAAAGATTTACCCAAAATGATACAATTGTTATAAAGTAATAGTATTACTTGACCTGATAACAAATCATAACTCACTTGTAGATTACAAATCTCTAGTTCAGTCCTCCATTTTGCTTGACATTCATACTCTTCATCTCTGAGAACTTGTTCATCGTTCAAGAATTCATCCCCTTAAGCCTGCTTGCTTTGTCTACCAATTGAAGACTCTTCTATTTGGCCACCATATGAAGAAACACCTTAGAATCCTTGTCTTACTTGGGTTCTCACACATGACAACAGTTTCTTCTAGCCTTGTATCCCCTTATAAGGAGAATTATGATCTTTTTCCGCTTAATCACAATTGTCCATCTTAGGGTTAGGTCAGATTCATTGAATCCCCCCTCTTTCCATTTAGTTCCCTCTATAAAATTCTCTTACAATCCTCCTTAGAGTCACCTCAAAATGGTTTATCTTGAATTCTGTGCCTCCATCTCATTAAGCTTATCTTCTACACACTTCACACAATTCAAGAAATCAACCTTGTCAACTTAGATTTAGCAAATCTTTGATCAAAATCTTATTGCTATCACTTAGCAATAACTTTCTTCTGATAGTCGACACACATGGGATTTGTTGGCATCGACTAAATTTTACTTAGCACATAATTTTTTTTTTAATGTCACTCAACACATACTAAATTTACACTACATACACTATTTCTTCACTTTGCTCGACACTAACTAAATTTTTGCTTGTTTTGATCTAACATCGCTTGGCTCCAACTGATCACTGAGTCAACCTTAGCAGACACATTTTGTTTTCCTTCTTCTTCCAGACTTAGTTAGTGTATCGATCTACTCCACCCATAAATAGATAAAAAATACACAATATCATCCATGTCTTACTTGGTCTTAGTGCTCCTTTTATACATCAAATAAATCAACCTTTCTCTGGGTACTCTTGTTATCATATCTTTTCAAATCCTCCTCATCAATCAAACAAATGATAGCATTCAGACCAAAAATAATTTCTCTTACCTGTTGGAATAGTTTAGAATAACTGAGAGGGGGGGTGAATTAGTCATTTAAGGTCCAAAACTACCAATAATACTTTTTAGTGCTTAACAAAACTCATACATATATCTTCGTATCATGTATCTTGCATGCATCCATCATATCATTCAAAATTTAAACTTGTAGGTTATTATCGTAGGTCAAAATCACTTTTTAGAAATTTAAACATGAAACATAATAGAATCATTCACACATATGACACAATGATTTTACATAGAAACCCAATTTGGAAAAAACCACCAATAACATGCTACTAATTCTCACTCTTATGAAGTGATTCCCTATGAAAGGACAACCATTTTAAAGGTTACAATACACATTGTTAAATGTGACCTAGTTAAATGATTTCAATCACCCTATTTGGAGTGAACCTTTTTAGAGGACTTTAGACCATTCCATTAGAATGTCACCTAGTTAAAGGATTTACAAATGACTGTTAGGTCAACCTTAATCTAAATTGATACAATGATTAGAGAGTAACGATAAGCCTTGATCTAATAACAAATTACAAATCACTTCCAGATTATAGATCTTTTTTTCAGTCCTCCATTCTACTTGGCTTCATTCACTTCAGCTCTGGCAACTTGTCCACCCTTCAAGAATTCATCCTCTTAAACCTTCTTTCTTTGCATGCTAATAGTAGACTCTATAGTTTGGCCTCCATATGAAGCAATACCCTAGACTCCTTTTCTTCCTTGGGTTCTTGCACATGACAACTATTGCTTCATGCCTTATATCCCCTTATAAAGAGAATTTAGGTATTTTTCTGCTCAACCACAATTGTCCATTCTAGGGTTAGGTCAAATTCATCGAATCTTCCCTCTTTTCCATTTTTCTCCCTCTATAAACTTCCCTCTCAATCCTCCTCCAATTTTCCTCAAAAAAATTTACCTTGAATTATGTGCAACCAGTTCTTGAAGATTATCTTCCACATGGTTCACACAATCCAAGAAATCAACCTTGTTGGCGCAGATTTTTCAAATTCATGATCTAACTCATAATGTTGTCACTTGACATTAACCAACCTCTTATGCTTGGCACACAGTGTGTTCCCTGATATCCACTAATAGTTCACTTGGCACATACTAAAGTTTACTAATGCTTGATACCACCTAAAATTTACTTAGCTTACACTGTATTCACTTGTCATACACTGAATCTTGACTTTACTTAGCTTCAACTAATTTTCTGCTTGGCTTGCACTAACATTGCTCAACACCAACTATGCACTCAGTCAAGCTTAGCAAACACAATTATTCTTTCTTGTTCTTCTAGACTTAGTCAGTGTATCCATCCTTTGTAGCCTTAAGTAGATAAACAATACACTATATCATCATTGTCTTAACTGATCATTGTACTCCTTTTTCATACCATAACTCAACCTTTCCACTAGGTGCTCTTGTTATCTCATTTGATTAAATTCTCTTCATTACTCAAACAAATGATAGTACCCAAATTAAGTAAGCAATTATCTTACCAACAGGTAGCAAGTTTGACATCAGTGACAAAACAATGATTGAGACGCATTCTCATACTTGCATCAATCTTTTCTCAAAATTACAAATAAGTAGTAGGCTTGACATCATTAACAAAACAATGAATGTTCCATGATAGATTCCACACTTCAAACAATCTCTTTTCAATAATCTCTCTCTTTAGCATTGATGGAAAACCAATACCAACAACAATACCAAAAAGAAAATTAATACCTTTTATTGAAATCTCTCCCTCTATTAGTATGTGTCTTTCCTCTATGTAGGGTAATGTAAACTTTTTCATTCTCCTTCAACATGTCTCTAACTTTGACTTCTATTAGAATAGTCTCTCTTATATCTCCCTTATTCGGATCTCTTATATCTCCCTCTTTCTAACTTCCTTTTATATCTCACTCAATCAAGCTTAGCAGACACAATTATTCTTTCTTTTTCTTCTAGATTTAGTTAGTGTATCCATCCTTTGTAGCCTTAAGTAGATAAAAAATACACTATATCATCATCGTCTTAACTGATCATTGTACTCCTTTTTCATACCATAACTCAACCTTTCCACTAGGTGCTCTTGTTATCTCATTTGATCAAATTTTCTTCATCAATCAAACAAATGATAGTACCCAAATTAATAAGAAATTATCTTACCACTAGGTAGCAAGTTTGAAATTAGTGACAAAACAATGATTGAGACACATTCTCATACTCACATCAATATTTTCTCAAAATTACCAATAAGTAGTAGGTTTGACATCATTGACAAAACAATGAATGTTCCGTGATAGATTCCACACTTCAAACAATCTCTTTTCAATAATCTCTCTCTTTAGCATTGATGGAAAACCAATACCAACAACAATACCAAAAAGAAAATTAATACCTTGTATTGAAATCTCTCCCTCCATTAGTACGTGTCCTTCCTCTGTGTAGGGCAATGTGAACTTTTTCATTCTCCTTCAATGTGTCTCTCATTTTGACTTCTATCAGCATAGTCCCTCTTTTATCTTCCTTATTTGGATCTCTTATATCTCCCTCTTTCTAACTTCCTTTCATATCTCCCTCATAGTGTCTATCTCCCTCTTTTGCTTAATATTATCTATGTGGATCTCTCTATCTATCTCCCTCTTTGTCAATAATGCCAAAGACTTTTCATCTCAATATGAAGATATTATCAATTTAGGTTCTCCCTATGTCACCTTGCTTTTGACTGTAAATCTTCTATTTCAGCTCCTTGATTACTTTAGGCTACTCCTAAAGTAAGATCCACTACATAAAATTCTAAAATATGACATTCAACTCAATTGATACAGGATACTACTCTTTCTTCTTAAGTAGCTTTGGATAGGGGTATCACCCCTAGTTTACCTCTTAGATACTCATGAGAATCCTTAGGTAAAGCTTTTGTGAATATATCAACTTTTTCTTCTTTTGTATTCACATATTCAATTCTCACTTCTTTTTCTTGAACCAACTCTTTAAAGTAATGATACTTGATTGCAATGTGCTTTGTCTCTGTATGTGTCACAAGGTTCTTAGATATGTTTATAGAACTTATATTATCACAGTAGAGTATCATAGGTTTAGTAATTTCCTCCTTCATTCCTTTGAGTAATTGTTTGATCTATACCACATTTATAAAATTCACTGTTAAAAACACATATTTTTCTTCAGTAGTAGATTGTGATATACAATTTTGTTTCTTACTAGTTCATGAGACTAATATTTCTCCTAAGAAAAATGCTCCACCACTTGTACTTTTTTTGTCATCAATATTTCTAGCCAATCAACATTAGTATAGGCTTTCAATTCAAAATTGTTAGTTTCCTTGTAGTATAGACCATAGTCTTATGTTCCTTTCAGATATCTCATAATCCTCTTAATAGCCATCAAATGATTCTCTTAAGGATTTGCATGAAATCTTGCAACAATCCCAATAGCTAGTGCAATGTTAGGTCTACTATGAACTACATATTGCAATTTTTCAATCATAGAGTTGTACAATATTTGATTAACCTCAGCAAAATCATTAGTCTTGGATAGTTTGTGTCCTATGACCATAAGAGTAATAACAGGTTTTGAATCCTCCATACCAAAAGTTTTCAATATTTCTTTTACATGCTTGGACTGAGTGATGTAAATACCATACTTCATTTGATACACTTGCAAACCAACAAATAATTTAACCTCTCTAGACATAGACATCTCAAATTCTTTTATCATCTCATCAGCAAATGTCTTGCACAATGCATTTTCCCCTTCAAATATGATATAATTAAAAAGAAATGATCTCATAAAATACCTTTACCTCCTTTTGTCTTCAATTATAGGGTTATGTGCAGGATCATGATCAACCAAACTATGCCCTTAGGTGGCAATGAAAAATCAACAAATCAAGGTGATGTCAACTTGAAATGCAATTTTCAACTTGTTATGAACTTTCTATCAAAACATTAATAGAAAATAATATCTAGGAATTTGAATTTAGTTTCTAAACTACTACAGCTTATCTGAAAAAAATAAAAAATTGATTGGTCAAAAACTTGAAATATAATGCAATAGTTTAAAAATTTTAGGACAAAAATAATAAGTAGATGTATGTCTAACCACCTTAATCAAATTCAAATGATTATATTTTTTAATAAGATTCTAGATATAACAATTAGACTCATTCATGGATGTGATGCATATTTTTGTGTATTTTTATTCTCAATAAATAATTAATTATTAATTTTCTACAATATTATTTTTGAAATAAAAAAAACTCTCATGTCTGACCACCTTAACTAATTCAAAACTTTGAAAATTTTAATTTTTTCTTTTTATTCCTTGACATTGTGCAAGGTTAGTGAATCCCCAAAGGAGATGTCCTAGCCCCCAACAAATAACCACAAAGTGAAAATACAAAAGCAAGAAGAAAGAATGCAAGATCTGATACCAAATTACAATACTTGATTTATAAATAGATAGATAACTAATTACATGCAATATGTCAGGCTGTAAGGCCTTCCCAGTTATGGCCAAATACAAAGAAATTAATAGTTCTGCAAGATCTCTCAAGATCCAATCCAAACCCTAGCTAGTCTAGATCCACACTCTAGTAGAAACCACCAAGGAAGATCTCAACTTGAGCTAGCAAGCCCACCAAGCAGTCTCCTTGTTTTCCAAGCCATAGCTACTAGCTCTTCTTCAAATTCACTCTTCCAAGCTCCTCTACTTCTCCACCATAGATGAATAATGACTAAAGATTTCCCTAAAACCCCTAATTATACCAATCTAAGCCACAAGTCATCCTAGAACACAAATAAAATACAAATACATAAATTAAATGCCACAAGTCGGCCAATAACAACAATTAAATGCCCAAAATTAATGCCTTAGATAAATTGCGATATCTCCTAGTTCAGAATGAATTAGAACTCATGCTTCAAACCATAGTTAGTAATCTAGGCCCTCTTCCATCCCTACAATTTTCATCCTCTAACACCTTTTAGAAAATTAGATACACAGCCTACAACATGCATAAAATTCCTAAGAAAAGTCGAGCTCCTCCTAGAACATGTCGAGCAACCAAAAACCATGTCGAGCAATCATAGACCATGTTGAGTAACCAAAGACCATGTTGATCTCCTAGAATATCCCGAGCACCAATCCTTCCTCAATCAAGTACTAGTCCAAGCATCCTCCAAAGAAACTATCCAACCTCCTCCTAAGAACTCCAAAGTAGCTACCGAGAAAACCCAAGATGCTCCTGCATCAGACTCCCTTGGTAAATAGAAAAGTGTGTCCCACACTTTTATGCCCAAAGAAATATCAACAAACTTCATCTTCACCAAAGGAATCCATTCAAATAGGGACAAGAAAACCAATCTACACATCATCCACATCTGCATCACTAGAATTTTAACCAACCAATCAATATGCTCACTCCCAGGAACAAACTGAAGATAATGCTTCAACATCAAATCCTCATCCATAATAGCAACTAGTGAATCCACACTAATTACAACAAACTACATATCAGCCACAAAATCTACATCAATAGGAACATGTAGATCTCCATCAACACATGCCAAACTCACAACCCATCAATCTCATTGCTCAAAACAAGATGCTCTGCAATACATAACTCACCACCAATAACAACTAGATCATCCATGACCAAGCACTATACAATTTCCATGTTAGACCCAATCGACTAATCATAAAAACCAATGTCCATCCTAGCATCAACAAGCTTAGGAATAACCTTAGGAACAACCTCTAGCTACTCTGCAAGTTTTGTATCAAACTCCACAAACTGATCAACAAAACCAACCTTAGCCTCACTATGCCATCTTCTCTCATGAACAAGTCTCTTAACTAGCCAAAAAAATCTCTTTCAGATTGGTAGACTCAAGCTCCACAAACATCTATAGAATTCCTTTCTCACCACATCCTTAACTCGATCAGCCAAGCTAGCTTCAAACTAAGTAGACATCTTAGAAAAATTCCTCTCCACCACATCATGGAGATTCACAATCATCTTAGGGTCCAATCCTCTCGGAGCCATCTTCCAAGATCTTCGTAAACCCTCTATAAAAAATCCTTCCTACACTCCTTGTGACAACCTTGAATTATTTTCAAATTAGATTTGCAACCTACCACCTCACATGAACAATTGTGAACCACATCACAAGTTCAGGACCACGGATTTGCAATCCACAAACTCTCTATGATCATGCCTCAATAAGATTAGTCATCCATCTTCAGATTCATCGATCCATCTATAAGCCCTCTAAAATTGCAAGCCAGAACCACAATCTACCACCTCACATCCAAGAGATCTAGGACTCTAGAATGAAAATCCACCACCAGATCAAGATCAACTCAGATCTACTTCACCAACCAAGTCCTGGTGCAAACTGCCTCAACTTCGATGATCTATCTACACACGTAGGGACAACTTTTTCTCTAATACCACCTAATGCAGTGCAAGTTCAGTGAATCCCTAGAGGATATGTCATAGCCCCCAACAAATAACCATGCAGTGGAAATACAAAAGCAAGAAGAAATAATGCAAGATCTGATACCAAATTACAATACTTGATTTATAAATAGATAACTGATTACATGTAATGTGCCGTGCTGTAAGGCCTTCCCAGTTATGGCCAAATATAAAGCAAGTAATAGTTCTACAAAATCCCTCAAGATCCAATCCAAAACCTAGCTAGTCTAGATCCACACTTTGGTAGAAACTCCCATGGAAGATCTCAACTTGTGCTCGCAAGCCCACTAGGCAATCTCCTTGTTTTCCAAGCTGCAGCTACTAGCTCTTCTTCAAATTTTCTCTTCCAAGCTCCTCTACTTCTCCACCATGGATGAATAATGACTAAATATTTCCCTACAACCTCTGCTTATACTAATCTAAGCCACAAGTTGGCCTAGAACACAAATTAAATACAAATACATAAATTAAATGCCACAAGTTGGCCAACAACAACAATTAAATGGCAAAAATTAATGCCTTAGAAAAATTACGATATCTCCTAGATCCAAATGAATTGGAACTCATTCTTTGAAGAATAGTTAGTATTATAGGCCCTCTTCCATCCTTAAAAATTTTATCCTCTAACACATTTTAGAAAATTAGATACACAACCTACAATAGGCACCAAATTCCTAAGCAGAGCCAAGCTCTTCCTAGACCATGATGAGCAACCAAAGACCATGCCAATCTCCTAGACCACATCAAGCTCCCAGAGCATCCCAAGCACCAATCCTTCCTTTATTGAGTACTAGTCCAAGCACCCTCAAAAGAAACTACTAAGCCTCCTCCCAAGAACTCCAAAGTAGCTACTGAGCAAACCCAAGATGCTCCTGCATCATTCCTTATAGTAGAAGAAGCATAAAATGTGGTACATCTTTTGGATTTTAAAAATCTTGTACCATTTGAAAGTTATAGTTGTTTTTCAATTAGTGTGTTAGTCAACACTTTATACATAACTCCATTACAAAATAAATAATAATTGCTTACTGATCTTGTAATTTGATAGACATTACATTTATGTAAAGCTAAGAATAATATTAAGAAACCCTTTTCATTTCATCAAATTTGGGTGAAAAAAAAGTTGTTAGCTACATGTTTGAGTAAAAAACACACAAAAATAGGCCAAAAATATGTTTTCGAGATATTTTTTAAGTTGACCATGTAGGATTGATATCTAAAGATATAATAGGCCTTATAAAGGTGTTTTTTTTTGGTTTGGTATGAGGATTGGTTGGAAAAAAGTTGTAATAGATTTTGCAATGCCCTTAGGCATTTTAGAACTACATAATTTTCAAGTTGCCACTTTTTGGCACACCATGATTCTGCACATACCCATAGGTTGTTGTTGTCATCATTCTTCTCAAAACAAATCTTCAGAAGATAGTTATGAAGTCTCTCATACCATGCTCTTGGAGCTTGCTTCAAACCATATAAAGCTTTGTGTAATCTACATAACATGTTCTTGTTGTTTGGATCAACAAATCCTTCTAGTTGTTCAATGTAAACCTCTTGTTCTAGTATACCATTCATGAATGTTGATTAACATTGATTTGATAAGCTTTGAAACCTTTGTATGTAGAGTAAGAAAGAAGAGTTCTTACTCCTTCCAATCTTGCAACAGGGGAAAATGTTCCTCCATAGTCAATTCCTTCTTCTTTAGCATTCCACTTGAAAACTAATCTTTCCTTATTCCTTGTGACTTCACCATTCTCATCCACTTTATTTCTGTACACCCACTTAGTTCCAATCACATTCTTGTTCTTTGGACTAGGTATAAGTGACCAAGTTTTGTTCTTCTTGATATGATCAATCTCTTCTTTCATGGTTTTACTCCAGTCATCATTTTCTAATGTACCCTTTACTAACTTAGGCTCATGCATGCTTAAAAAACATGTATCACTTCTCAACTTATTCCTTGTCATTGGTCTAGCTTATTTTTATACAATAACTTTTCAGCAGGGTGATGTCTTCTGACATACTTTGACAATCCATGTTCTACTATACTTTCTACAATGGATCTGTCAACTTCAAAATCAGTGTGCACTCCTCTATTAGGTAACTCAACATTCCTTTCATGTACACAAATCTTAGTATTAGAATGTACCTTGAATTTTCATTGCAACTCAACTCTTTAATCCAACTTGACATTCATTGTATGTGACTCGACAGTCACTGATACTTGTCATTGTTCATTTATAACTTGGTTCTTAGCTTCATCATCATTCATGTCTTCATAGAAGTACATAAATTTTTTGTATTCTTCATGTTCCATCTTAGGTTCAACTTCATGTACCTCTTTATATTCATCAAACTTTACATTTGCACTTTCCACAACTTTGGTAGTGTTAGTAAACACTTATAAGCTTTAATTCTTATGGAATAGCCTAGGAATATACAATCTTCACTTTTAGCATCAAAATTTCCATTCATGTTGTCCTTAATAATGTAACACTTGCTTCCAAATACCTTAAAATATTTTACATTGTGTGAGTATCCATACCATAGTTAAAAAGATGTGGAATTTTTAACTTTCTTGACTTGTACTCAGCTCAAGGTATAGAAAGTTATACTAACAACTTCTCTATAGTATTTCAAAGAAACATTCTTCTCTATCATCAGTGATCTACCACAATCCATTATAGATTTTTCCCTCCTTTCAGCAATCCCATTTTTTGGAGGGGTCCTAGGTGCAAAATTTCATCTCTTGGTTCCTTTATCATTACAGAATATTTAGAACTCATTTGATGTAAATTCTCCATCTTTGTTAGATCTTAGACATTTCAAGCTCTTGCCGGTTTCCTTTTCAACTCTTTTTAGATACCACATAATCATTTTAAAAGCATCACATTTTTTTTCAAGAACATAATTTTCATCATCCTAGAATAAGCATGAACAAATAGAATAATGTACTTGTCACCCTTGTAGCTTTGCACATTAACTATCCACATAAATCGATATGAACTAATTCTAGAATTTATCTTGAGGAGTGAGTCGTACTTTTAAAACTTGATTTTTTCCATCTTTCCTAACTGACATTGTTTAAAAATTATATTATTTGGTTTCTTCAGTTTTCACAATCCTCTGACTCTCTTCATCTTACTAATACTGACCAAATTATCAAAATTTACACAACATAGTATTTTGTACCATAGCCAAACATCATCAAATTATACAACAAGACAAGTAGCATCATTCATGTAGAGATAAAATATATTACCTCTAGTCTAATCACCATTTCCAATTAGTTGTCCATTTACATCATAGATCTTAGCATTTCTATTTCCAAAATCAACCTTACATCTAGAACTATTCAACTGTGATACACTCAATAGATTATAGTTAAGTCCTTCTACATAGTAAGCATTGTCACACATGATTTTGTCTATCAATATTATTGATTCCTTTCCTTTGATCAAACATGGTGCATCATTAAAAAATATAACACTATTTCCATCATAATGCACAAGAGAATTGAACCTAATTTTGTCTCGAATCATTTAATTAGAGAAATCATTGTCAATGATCCATCTATCACTCTTGTTTACATAAGATAGTAATGCAACTGCCTCATCTTCATCAGAATCATTCTGTATTGCCACATGGAAAAATTTATCATCATGGTCATCAGATTCTTTATTTGATTCCTCTTCAGCAATGTAGCAAGCCTTCTTTCCTTTTTCCATATATTCTTTGCTACTCTCATCTCTTTTACCTCTATATTTATCTCCACTTTTATTATTCTTCTTCTTTGGACACCTTGTAGCACTATGACCAACCTCATTACAATTGAAACATATGATAGGTAATTTACCTTTGTATTTTCCTTTGCCTCTGTGAAGTATCCTAGCCAACAATGCTTCAAGCTCTTCTGCATCATCTTCATCTATATCACTATCACTAGAAACATGTTTGACCTTTTTCTTTTTCTTTCCTTTAGGCTCTTTCAGTGACAATTTATCTTTGAAAGCATATTCGACATTTTCAAATTTGAAATTATCAAAATTAGAAAGTTCAAAGCAGTGAGTCAACTCATTAGTCCTTCAAGGATTAGATCATTACTAGGAGTACATCTTAGTTCTTGTATGGTAGAGACTTTAATAGCATAGATAGACAACAAGGTTCTCAATACTTTTTTGATCATAGTCTCATCTTCAATTATACAAGTTGCTCCTCTAATAACACTAACAACTTCTTTCACTTTTGCACAATACTAAACTATATTCTCACCTAATTACATTCTCATGTCATCAAACTTACCTCCTAGAACTTTATATAATTTGGCTCTCAACACATTCTTATCTCCTCCATAGATCTTTTCTATAGCATCCCTTATCTTCTTAGTAGAATCACATCCTTTTATGTCATCGAACTCTAAGTAGCTTAAGGCAGATGTAATCTCCAATATTGCCTAATTGTTTTCTTTCTTCTTTTTTAGATCATCATCAGTAGGGGTTCCAGTAGGGTCAACATGCCCAGTGGTAATGGTATATTGTGGATAGTCTCCAAGTCCTCCTAGATGTAGCTTCATCAAACTTTTCATGCAAGAAAGTTTTCTTTGTTAAGCTTGGGTACCTCTCTTTTGGACATCTTTATCTTTATCTTTTAGTACCTTCAAATTGTTTCCTCACATGCACCAATGCTCTGATACGAATTGTTGGAATTCTTTAGAATAACAAAGAGGGGGGGTGAATCAATTATCTAAGCTCCAAATGTCTAGATAAAACTTTTCAACACTTAACAAATTCATATCCATATATCCTTATCATGTATTATGCATGTATTCAATAATTCCATAACTTAGTAGATTATTGTCCTAGGTTAGAATAACAATGCCAAAATGTAAACATTAAACACCACAAAATCAATCACACATTTTGACACAATGATTCTATGTGGAAACCCAATTTGGGAAAAAACTACAAGTAACATGCTACCAATTTTCACTCTTTTGAAGTGATGCCCTATGAAAGGCCAACCCTATTAAAGGTTACCATATACTGTTAAATGTGACCTAGTTAAAGGATTCCAACACCCTGTTAGGAGTGAGCCTTGTTAATGGACTTTGGAGAATTCCATTAGAATGTGACCGTGTTAAAGGATTTACAAATTAATATTTGGTCAACCTTAATAAAAAATGATTTATCCAAACTAATATAATTGTTAGAAAGTAACAATAGGACTTGATCTGATAACAAATTATAACTCACTTGCAGATTATAGATCTCTAGTTTAGTCCTCCACTCTACTTGGCATTCATACTCTTCATCTCTGACAACTTGTTCACCCTTCAAGTATTCATCCCCTTAAGCCTTCTTGCTATGTCTACCAATTGTAGACTCTTCTATTTGGCCACCATATGAAGCAACATCCTAGACTCCTTTTCTTCCTTATGTTCTCGCACATAACAACAATTGCTTCTAACCTTGTAAAGAGAATTATGATCTTTTGCCACTTAATCACAATCTTCCATCTTAGGGTTAGGTCAGATTCATTGAATCCTCCATCTTTCCATTTAGTTCCCTCTATAAAATTCTCTTATAATCCTCCTTAGATTCACCTCAAAATGGTTTATCTTGAATTCTATGCCTCCATCTCATCAAGCTTATCTTCCACATGCTTCACACAATTCAAAAAATCAACCTTATTGGATCAGATTCAATGAATATTCAATCAAAATCTTATTGCTATCAAGCAACAATAACTTTCTTTTGATAATCGACACACATTGTATTTCTTAGCATCCACACTAAAATTTACTCAGCACATACTATCTTTTTATTGTCACTTGGCACATACTAAATTTACTTTGCATACCCTATTTCTTCACTATACTCGACACTAGCCAATCTTTTGCTTGTCTTGAACTAACATCACTTGGCTCCTACTGAACACTCGATCAAGCTTAGTAGACACATTTTGTTTCCTTCTTCTTCTAGACTTAGCTAGTGTATCCATCTATTCTAGCCTCAAGTAGATAAACAATACACAATATCACCCATGTCTTACTTGGTCTTAGCGCTCCTTTTATACATCAAATGACTCAACCTATCGCTAGGTACTCTTGTTATCATATCTTTTTAAATCCTCTTCATCAATCAAATAAATGATAGCATTTAGACCAAAAACAAGTTGTCTTACTACCAAGTAGTAGGTTTGACATCATTGACAAAATAAATTCAAACAATCTCTTTTCAACATATATGTATGTATGGCTAATTATTTTATGATATATAAAACTTTATTTATCTGGGCTTGATCTTTGATTTTGGTGGAAAAAAAACTTTCATGATATGTTTGAGTTCTTTTTGATTTACTTGCAGTTCATGATAGCTTTAGAGGAATTAAATTCCTTGAAAAGGGATTAATGGGGAAATTCTTAGCCTAGAGATTTAGCCTATGAATAATTATAAGGACTCCACTTGATCATATCCATTCTATAAATTTAATTTTATGTGTGTGTGTGTGCGCGCGCAGAAAGAGAGAGAGTCTCTAGAATAAATGCACAGTTATACCGCACATATATGTATGTATTCCTAACTTATGTGTTTTAGTCCCTCTACTCATTGTTGGTGATCAGTCTTCTTAAATGCATTGTACTACCTTATACATGTGATGTTTAAACAACTGTATGATTATGAAAAATATATGTGTTATTTGATTATGTAAATGCACTTCTTAAAAAATGCACTGATATGCTTAATATATGCACAACTATAATGTACGAATGTGAGACATTGGTTGAGAATTAATAGATGCACAACTATAAAAGGAAAATGTTCCACACTACTTGATAAATGCACACATATAATAAAAGCATAGAAGTTATGGTAAAAAGTGTAGTTATAAATGATGAATGCACCACTTTATAGTTTCTTGTCTCACCACATTTTTTATTTGATATTTTGGATGGTTTACTAAATTATTTTCCATCCAACTATTTCTTTCTATTTTATCAAGGGCCTAGTTATGTCTATATAGATTCTTGTGTTTAATTATCTTGATTAGGGTAGAAACCCTAGGTGAGTGGCCCACCATAGGTGTTGGGGCCTAGAAGTGGTGGCCAAGGATCCTATGTTTGAAGGTTAGAGATTTGTGTGGGATGAATCTAGCATAGGTTAATTAACAAGTGATAACATAATAAAAATGAACTTGGGTTTCAATTGGGTTTTCATACATTAAAAGTATAATTTATGTAGTATTGTTGGATTACTCAGGGAAGGGACATTATGCATAGTTTATAAGTCTCTAACCCATGTGGTTTATCCTAGCATTACATGGTCATGCATATCCTCATTGGAGTACACAAGAAAAATGCATCCTATCCATAAGATGACCTTAAGCGTGCATGGTTCATCCCAACATTTTGGGAAGGTATGATGACACTCACCTAGATGAGTTTATATCCCCTTACTCAAATCTTTTCCCTTAATGGTTCTTTGAGTCCTTCCACTTTTTTTCCATTTTCTTTCTTTCCATGGAAATTGAGCTTGAGTAACTTTGACCTTATTTCGATCATGGCTTTATCTCCTTGCTTAGGGGATGCTTCCTTAGGGTCCACATGGTTGGATGGAAAAACTTGAGGCTTGTTTGTATCTTTATAATGGAGTCCTTTCATGATGCTTATATAGTGCCTATAAGGATATTTGAAGATATTCTTTATTGCTTTGTACTTGATGTAAATTTCAAATGATGTATATTATAAAATAAAAAATTATTCATGTATTATGGAAAAAATCCATGTAAAAGGCATGGGTAGATAGGAATATGAAATGTATATTGAGATCTATGAAATGTAAAGGGTAGGGTTGTTATCTCTTTCTTTTGTAATATCAATCTTGGTATATGTTTTATGAGAATTCCTTAATAATAAGAGATAATGTTTTTGAAATAAAAGTAGCCAAAACAAGGGGGTTGGCCTATTACAAACAAGTTGGATGACTACCAGTAGAAAACCATTAGAACAAAACTAACCCCTAATGCTTTTTAAAAAATAAATAGAACTTTATACTATAACTATAAAAGTAACTACAGGCTTTAAACAAAATGCATGTTAACAAGTTGAAGTCACTTAACAAAAAAAAAGGCATGACAGCCTTAAAACTAAAAAATTTTGTAAACTAGTGGATTAATAGCATGCAAAAAGAAGAAGTGGGGAGCCCTTATGATTTCTTGACCTCCTTCTTTCCTAGAAGGACATTCACCCAGCCTTTCACCAGGAAGTCAAAAAGTAGGTTGGAGTCCTCCTTGGGCAGGTTCCCTTTGGCATCCTTCAATAGGCACAGAGTGGTAGCTGCCACATGAGTGACTCTAACTGTAAACTTGGTTAATAGTCCCATTCTTTCCTCCAATGCCTAGATTCTCTCCCGTAGCTCATTACCAGCCTTATCTAAATCACCCAGATGTACATCCCTACTAGCCTGAGTATCCTACACAACTAGGGGGTTAGTGGTATTTATGGAACCTACGTTAACAAGGGAGGAGATCGTAACGAGGGAAAGCATCCTATCCACTATTTCAAGGAATTGATCTTTTCTTAGGTCCACACACCTGGGCACAGCTGTCACCAAGACATGTGACACATCCTTATTCTCCTTGCTATTACCCAAGTTTGACTTGGAGTAAACAAAAATCTCCTCTTAAACCTCCTCCATACCTCCCATTCCAAAGCTAATAGTTTTCTCCTTCCTTCTTCTTTTGTGGTAGCTTGAATCCTCAAAATATGACTCCTCTTGCAAGGCTTCTTCCCTTAACTTCCTCTTATCCTAAAACTTAGCCAACCTCCCCGACCTCCTCCATTGCCCTCTCCCCTCCTCCTCTAACTCCATCTACATTTTCTCCTTACCTTTTCCTTTTTTACCCCTAGGGGAGGGATTCACTAGGGACCCACTAGGAGAGGGCTGAGGGGTAGGGGCTCTAGGACCCATAATCCTTAGGGTCCACATGGTTGGATGGAAAAAATTGAGGCTTTTTTGTAGCTTTACAATGGCGTCCTTTCATGAAGATGCTTGTATAGTGCCTATGAGGATATTTCAAGATATTCTTTATTGCTTTGTACTTGATGTAAATTTCAAATGATGTATATTATAAACTAAAAAATTATTCATGTATTATGGAAAAACTCCATGTAAAATGCATGGTAAGATAGGAATATGAAATGTATATTGAGATCTATGAAATGTAAAGGGTAGGGTTGTTATCTCTTTCTTTTGTAATATCAATCTTGGTATATGTTTTACAAGAATTCCTTAATAATAAGAGATAATGTTTTTGAAATAAAAGTAGCCAAAACAAGGGGGTTGGCCCATTACAAACAAGTTGGATGACTACCAATAGAAAACCATCAAAGCAAAACTAACCCCTAATGCTTTAAAAAAACAAAATAGAACTTTATACTATAATTATTAAAGTAACTATAGGCTTTAAACAAAATTCATGTTAACAAGCTGAAGTCACTTAACAAAAACAAAGGCTTGACAACCTTAAAACTAAAAAAGTCTATAAACTAGCGGATTAATAGCATGTAAAAAAAAGAAGAAGTGGGGAGCCCTTATGATTTCTTGACCTCCTTCTTTCCCAGAAGGACATTCACCCAGTCTTTCACCAGGAAGTCAAAAAGTAGCTTGGAGTCCTCCTTGGGTAGGTTCCCTTTGGCATCCTTCAATAGGCACAGAGTGGTAGCTGCCACATGAGTGACTCTAACTGTAAACTTGGTTAATAGTCCCATTCTTTCCTCCAACACTTGGATTCTCTCCTATAGCTCATTACCAGCCTTATCTGAATCGCCTAGATGTACATCCCTGCCAGCATGAGTATCCTACACAACTAGGGGGTTAGTGGTATTTATGGAACCTTCCTTAATATGGTAGGAGATCGTAACGAGGGAAAGCATCCTGTCCATTGTTTCAAGGAATTGATCTTTTCTTAGGTCTACACACTTGGGCACAACTATCATCGAGACATGTGACACCTCCTTATTTTCCTTGCCATTACCCAAGTTTGACCTGGAGGAAACAAAAATCTCCTCTTCAACCTCCTCCATACCTCCCATTCCAAAGCTAATAGTTTTCTCCTTCCTTCTTTTGTGGTAGCCCAAATCCTCAAAATTTGACTCCTCTTGCGAGGCTTCCTCCCTTAAATTCCTCTTATCCTGAGACTTAGCCAAGCTCCCTGACATCCTCCTTTCCCCTCTCCCCTCCTCCTCCAACTCCATCTGCATTTTCTCCTTACGTTTTCCTTTTTTACCCCTGGGGGAGGGATTCACTAGGGACCCACTAGGAGAGGGCTAAGGGGTAGGGGCTCTAGGACCCATAATCCTAAGGGGGACTGTTTTGAGCCTAGGGTTCAGGTGAATATGAATATCAATTTCCACAATCCTAGTGGGGACTAGGTCAAGGTGAAATTGATACAACCTAAAAGTTAAGACCTAGTGTAAAATAGTAAAATTAACCCCCTTCTCATTTTATCTTTCACATCAACAATAGTAACCTCAAGATCATGCATCAAGAAGAAGGGAAGTGAAAGAAAATCATGGTGTCCAAAATGATTAAGAAGAGGAAAATGGTAGTAGTAGCAAACTCCATACCTTCCATCTAGGGTAAGATATTTCATTAGAGTTAGACAAACCACATTCCATGGGTCAAGTAATTTCTCCCTCATGAAACCTCCTCTATGTCAAATTAGTTCCTCACCCTTCACAAAGAAATGTTGCATACTTGTTTCATCAGTCACCCATGTCACCTTCTACCATTTTCTGCCCTTCATCACCACACCCATTGCCATAGCAATCATCTCCTTTGAAACATGAAATGAGATACCATTAATTGTCACTCTACGATTCTCCCATGAGTTAACAAACTACATAGAACAATTCTATGAATGAGACAAAACCACCCTCCTTTAGTAAGTACCAGACAGAGGGCTTCCTCACACTATCATCAATCATAGTTTGTTCAATGCGCATTAGGTCACCTCCCATCTCTGTAATTTTTTTCTCTCCTCTCTCTCTATTCAAACCTCAGTCCCTAAAAAATAATTTACTCTTAGAAAGATAAAACCATAAATGAAGATGATAATTACAATTACTAGTAATAATGAATCCTACCAAATTGGTGAGAAATATCACGTGTTGGCCGCCATGATCTATCCCCCAATCCTTTCCATCATTCCCAACACACCACAAATCTTTAAAAGATAAAAAAAATTCTACACAACATATGATGACCCATAAAGGGAAATGAATAAAAAATCCCCCATTTCAAACTTCCAATTTTTGGGCCATGAGTTATAATTATTGCCCATACCCAAGCCTTTTCTCCTTACCACATAAGCATCAAGTACATTTTGTCCCCGCCAACTCAACAACACTATACAAAGTAACTAGCTAGGATTCATCATTTTTTATTTCTTTATTCATTAACTCCCTCACCAAATTTGACAAAAGTGTTCAAATTCATCCAACCTCTTAGCCCTTCCAACTTAAAGCCAATCACTACCATACCATCAGCTGCACTATTTCCCTCCCAAAAAATGTGATTCAAATCAAACCTATTAAGGATGGCTAATAGGTACTTGATATCATCAATAACACTTTTGATAGCCCATCCCTCCTTCATATTGCCTTTAACAGTCTTAATAATGAGTTTAGAATCACCTTCAACTTGCACATCCCGCCATCCCACAATTATGACTAATTTTATACCCCAGTACAGAGCCATCACTTTTGCTACATTATTTGAAACTTTCCCTAATGGACCAACATAAGCCAACAACATTCTTCCCTTATAGTCCCTAATAATCCCTCCCCCCACCGATCCCTTCTTTCTAGAAGCACCATAAGAGATAATGTTATGTTTCACTTTTTTAATGAGATTCATGATTTACTTGTACTTATGGTCATTTCTTAATAAGTGTGTCATGTTATGGTTAATGCATTTTAAAAATCATAACTTATAGGTAGGACATGGTTAACTAACTTAGATGTTTAAATAAATCAATCTAAGGAGTAATTGTAGGGAACCTGTTGGACAAAAATAATACAAAAAAAAAAAACTTAACCGACTTAGTAGATTTAGGCTTAATCTTGTTAGGTTCCTTCAAGGAGCATTAGAAATATGACAATAGTTATAAAATGTTGAGTAGAAAAATGCTATCTATGTTGACTTATTTCTACAAATGATTTAAGACAAAAAAAAAAAAAAAAGATTTACTGCAAACATTTATTTGATTGATAGAAGCATGTAGTTGTAGATATATTTGTCAAATAAATTGCTTGTTTCATTTTATATGAATACAAATTTTATTGTCATTTGAGGATATCTAGTGTTGGTATTTCAAATAACTCAAAAGTAAAATATATAAGAAGAGTTTTTAAAAAAATTGTTGCTTTTGGCAAGATATGTGTGTTTTTTTTTTTGTCTAGATGTTTTTGAAATATATCATATGAAATATACACAAGGAAACACCTATGTATATACATTATCCCTTTGGCATGGAACATAGGTTTACCTACAAGTTAAGATTCCTTAGAAACACATCATATCAAGATTAATTTAAAATTAATTTCAATAAAGTGAAGGCCATGAAGTGAGGGATGAATGAGGTGTGGATTGTTCTCACTATTCTTCATATTGTAACTCACAATGAAATAGAATAACTTGGAATATTCAGCAAACAATCAAAGTTCAATATTACCCAAAAAATTCTCCTTCATAATAGTATGCCCAAAGTGGGGATAAGTGGATCCAAGCGAGAGAAATAATTCTACTTTCGAGAGTTTTCCCAAATAAATCTCCTATCTCATTCTTAGGTTGTCTTTTACTAAGGTTTTGGAATGAAAATTTTCAAGTTTGAATTTCTCTTCTAAATGAATTTATTTGACAAAATTTAATTAAAAAATTTAAAAATTGGAATATCTTATATGTTTTTTTTATAAGTAGGAGAGAATCTAGTAATTAAGCATCTTACCTTTATATTTGTTTAAATCTTATGTGGAAATTTTCAATCACTCCCCTTTTTAACAATCAATAATAATATCTTGATTGTTGCCACTCTGCAATCTTGCTGCTCTTTTTGAATTTGAATTTTGAATGATGGCAGGCCCTAAGCCTTCAGATTTGCCATCGTGCCTAGACCTACAACTTGTGCTTGCAGTGTGCAGGGACATGGAGGAATTGTAGGTTGGTTGTGGGTCCATTAGGGTTGACGAGTTGACTTGTGCTGATACTGCTACTTTGGGTAGTGGAAGCCCTACTAGTTGTCCACTAGAGAGTGGCCAAAAATCAAATGATGGATCACTATCAGGGTGGAAGAATGTGCGCGTTGGCACCTCGATGGCCAGTTTCCCTATGGAGAATCTCATGGTTACCTATGGCCAGGAGGGTCCTATGATTTCCCTCCCTAATAGTGTGGTGGACAATGTGATCGCAGGCCTCAAACTTTGTGTTGTTGGTAGATTTGTTGCATTCTGTCTAACTATTGAGATGGTATATCAATGGGTGAGTAAGAAATGGAAGGTCAAAGGGAGTGTAAGTGTTTTTGCTATGCCTAGTGGTCTCTTTTGTTTCAAGTTTATCACTGAGGAGGATTTTAACTCCATTCTTTTTGGTACTTGGTATTATGGGAAGCACCGTCTTGCCCTAACAAGATGGCATTCGGGCTTTTATGCTAGCGTAGAGTTGAAAAAACTTGCCCCAATTTTGGTTAGGTTACCTAGGCTCCTCGTTGAATTTTGGGATGAGAAGATCTTAAGGTGGGTGGGGAATTCTTTTGGTCATTTTGTCACGGAGGATAAAGTGACTATGCAAAAAATACGGCTGGTTTATGCAAGGTTCTATGTGAATGTAGCCCTAAATAGAGAACTCCCCACTATAGTCATGTTGAGGACTAAATGGGGTGAGAAAATTCAGCCTATAGAATATGAGAATGCTGGTCCATTCTACCAAAGATGTGGGAAATCCAAAAACCTTATCGTGGATTGTAAAACCCAGATACAGAAAGACAAATAGAAAGAGGGCTCTCTAGGGATTGTTATTGAGTCCTTGGGTGAACCCTCAAAAATATCAAAAAAAGTGATAGAGACTCCTCCTAGGGCTACTCCCACTATGCTTCCCACTTTGGAAAAAAGTTTAGACCCTAGGGGGGAGTGGTTTTGGAGGACAACATGAACTTGGAGGAATACCCTTTCAAAAGGGATTTAGAGGAACTACTATGCTCACCTAAGGAGGGGCCTATTACTGGTGTGTTATTGGAGGAGGGTGAAATAGATGTGACCCACCCTTTCCCAGGATCCCTAATAACCTAGATGGGTGACAACTAGTAGGAAATTCTGTCCACAGGATGTGACATTATGGAAAAAGTATGCACCCCTTTGAGGTTGGTTAAAGCCTCTCCAGTAGATATTGCAACAAAAGTAATGGAAACTATTGAGAAGGTGGAAATGGAGATTAACCTTACCTCACCATAGAAGGAGGATAATAGGGAATGGGAGGTCCAAAAGAAGAAGAGGAGGGGGAAAAAAAATAGATGTTGGTACCTCTGGGACAACATGACGACCGTCTAGCAGAGCAACCAGGACAAAGCAAATAGCTAGGGATGTAGGTAGTGGTAAGAAACTTACATTGAAGATAGTTACTAGAGCTAAGAAATGAAATTCCTCTCCTAGAATTTGAGGGGGTTAAATAATCCCCAGAAGCAATATGCTCTAAAACAATATATTTTTTAGAAAAAAGTTGACTGTCTTAATATAGGAGACTAAAATGTCTTGTGCTAGTTTTGATAAAATAGCTAGTTATATTTGGCTAGGGGCTAGGTATTTACATATGGATGCTGATGGAGCTTCGAGGGGTATTGCCACCATTTGGAATCCAAACTCTAGGAAGGGTACTGAGGTCTGGAAGGAATTTTTTTTTATCATTACTAATTTCTAGTCTAGAAGCCAATGTTGGGGACTGATCAATATCTATGCCTCTAATAGGAGACTTTGGAGGAAGGAAATGTATGATAAACTAGCTAGGATTGCTGAAACTATAAAGGGTGAGCAATTGATGTGTATGGGAGACTTTAAAACCCCCATTTACCATTCAAAGAAGCTGGGTGGTAATAGAGAATGTCCGAAAATTTTGCAAGACCTCAATGACTTCATGACTAGGTTGGAATTTATGGATGTGGAGTTGAGAGGAAAGCCATTTACTTGGACTAATAATAGGAAAGGGAAGGACCTTATTCAGGTGAAGTTGGAAAGATTATTGGTGTCAGGGAACTAGAATAGACTAGGGAACTCCCACCTTGAGAACCTCACTAGAACTATTTCAGACCACTCCCCTATATTATTCCATTGGGAGGATGGTTTTAAAGGTAGACATAAACCTTTTAGATATGAAATAATGTGGCAGTCTCATCCGAAATTCAAAGAGAGAGTTCAGGATTGGTGGAATATAAGGATAGATGGTACCATAATGTGAAAACTTACCCAAAAACTAGATAATATTAGGAGGAATGTCAGGGTCTAGGCTAAGAGTTCATTTGGTGACTTATTCAAAGTTAAAGGTGAAGTGGAGGAAAAGCTCAAAAAACTCCAAGGAGAAATTGCAGTTAGGATCAACCTGGAAGGTGAAACTTAGGAAGAGGAGGAGTATAGAAAAAAGTGGAAGGATATCCTACTGAGGGAGGAAATTTTTTGGAAACAAAGATCAAGAATTCAACGGCTTAAGGGGACAAGAACACTACTTTCTTTCATAGGTCAGCCTCTGGCCATAAAAGAAGAAACACTATCAATAGGCTGAATGATGAACGGGGTTCTTAAAAGAGTAGGAGATGGGAAGACGTGGTGGAACACTTTAGTAAAGCTTATGTTAAAGACAATTTTGTAGGGAACCTGGTAATTAGAAGAAGCCTAATTAATTATGTCCCAAAGATACTTGGTGTGGAGGAGAATAACCAGTTACTTGGCAATATCACTGAGGAGGAGGTGAAAAGTGTAGTGTTTTCTATGAAAGCTTATAAGGCTCTAGGCCCAGATGGGTTTCCTCTAGCATTTTTCCAACATTTTTTGGAGGTGGTTAAATCGGAATTGATTTGGGCCACTAGGGATTTCTTTAGAACTAGAAAGCTACTAAGGAGGATTAACAAAACCTTTATAGCTCTAGTTCCTTAAATCCCTACTCCTTTGAGCCTGCTTGACTTTAGACCTATAAACTTATGTAATACTATTTATAAGATCTTTGCCAAAGTTTTGGTGAACAAAATTAAGCCTTTCTTGGAAAGAATAATTGGTAGCCCTCAGAAAGGGTTTGTGCCAGGAAGACAGATATTGGATGTGGCTATAACCTCACATAAGGTTATTCAAATTGGAAATTTCCAAATCTTATGATAAGGTCAATTAGGAGTTCCTTTAGGATGTGTTGGAAAGAGTGGGATTTAACAATAAGATTATAAACTTGATCATGATGATGGTTGGCTCAGTGCAATATTCTATCCTGCTTAATGGTTCCTGCTGGGGCAACTTTTCTGCAGAGAAAGGTTTAAGACAGGGTGATCCACTTTCCCCTTACCTCTTTATAATGGTTGCCAAAGCCATAGGGAGGTCATTCTATAAATTAGTGAGTACGGGCTATGTCAAAGGGGTTAAACTTGCTACTACTACTAAAACTGAGCTCATTCAGCAGTTTGTTGATGACACTTTCCTATTTGGAGAATCTTTAGTAATGGAGGTAGAAGCTTAGAAGATGATATTACATAATTATGAAGAAAGTTCAGGGCAGCGAGTGAATTACCACAAGAGTAAGATTTATTTCTTTAATACTGAAGCCTTATTACAAAGGAGGATAAGGAACATTTTGGAATGCCAATCTGCTAGCCTCCCAGATACTTGTCTTGGATTACCACTTACTACTAAGGAAGTGAGTAATGATTTCTAGAATACGATAGTGAAGAGAATTAAGAGGAAGCTTGCAGGGTGGAAAGGGAAGATATTAAGAAATGCTGGAAAATTACAACTACTCTCTAGTACTCTTCAGGGTATCCCTATTTACTTCTTATCCATTTTCAAAATTAATCAAATCATGGTAGAGAAATTTGAGAGAATACAAAGGAATTTCCTTTGTTTAAGGATAGAGGAGAAAAATAAATTGAGTTTAGTTAATTGGGAGGAGGTGTGTAAACCAAATATTAAAGGGGGGTTGGGCGTAAGAAGGCTTCAGGACCTTAACAAAGCTCTCCTTATGAAAATTGGTTGGAGACTCGTTGAAGAGAATACGGATTGGGGCAATATCATGAAAGCTAAATATTTGTCTAATACCTCCTTTAAGTGGAATCTATTTAGTAATGACCTTCCAGGAGGTTCAAAAATATGGCAGAATATTGTTAGGAATAGAGGTTTATTAAGAGAAGGTTTGAGGTGGATTGTCGGGAATGGTTTTAATATTAGATTTTGGGAAGACAAGTGGATGGGTGGGAAACTGCTAGTCTTTAGTAAATTCAAAAGATTAATGGAATTACTTAAAGAAGACGTGGGGGGAAAAGTCGAAGACTATATTGATTAGGGGAGGAGGTGGAAGAAGCTTTATAAGGAAGATTACTCCCAAGAGGATATCCTTCTCCTTAAGGATTTGGAAGAATTGATAAAGGAATAGAGACTCCCCTTACTACCTCAAGAGGACACTATGGCTTGGGACTTACTCCAAGTGGTAACTTCATGGTCAAATCAGCATACACATTCATGTTTATTAAGGACCCTTGCTCAACATTGTGGCATAAGGTATGGATTAATGACCTTATTCCTAAAATTAATTTCTTTTGGTGGATGGCTCAACATGGTAAAATCTTGACATTGGACAACTTGAAAAGAAAGGGTTTTTATATAACAAATCGTTGTTGTCTTTGTAAAGAAAAGGAAGAAAGTATTTCTCACCTTTTCATAGAATGCCAGTATGCTTTAGGGATTTGGACTAAGGTCTAGGAAAGATTTGGCTTGGATTGGGTTATGAAAGATAATCTAGGATAGTTTATGGAGAATTGGTGATGTCCCTTTTATCACCCTAGATTAGTTTTTCTATGGAAAATTGTTCCTCCATATGTTTCCTAGCACATATGGAAAGAAAGAAATAATAGATTATTGAGGAAGCAGAGTAAACCAAAGGAAGTGGTTTTTGGAATTATGGAGAAATTGTTGAAGGAAAATTTAAGAGTGGCTAAATGTAAAATGCCAAAGGAGGAACTAGTTAGAAAGGAAGGCCTAGTTGCTGAAAAATGGGGTTGTCATGAAGACTTTTTCCTATTTGAGAACTCAAAAATGATAATGAAACAATAGATGAGATGGAGACCGGCCACCCTAATGCAGTATAAACTAAACTTCGATGGTGCTGCAAGTGGAGGATTAGGAGTAGTAGGAGGTGTGCTGCTGGATAGGAATGGTGATGTGTTGTTGGTGTATGTAGGAAAGGTGGGAAATGGAACCAATAACTTGGCTGAGGCCATGGCGCTATTATGGTGCATTTAGCTAACTAGGGAAATGGAAATTAAGGAGTTAACAATTGAGGGGGACTCTAAATTAACCATTGACTTTGTCAAGGGAGTGGCTAGATCGGGTTGGAATATTCAAAATACCATTATGGATATCAAGCAAGTCTTGAACAGAATGGAAAGTTCCACCTATAAGACATTTATAGGAAAGGTAATAAGGTGGTAGACACTATAGTAGCCATGGGGTTTAATGCAATAGCAATCATGTGCTGGAGAAATTGGGTTGATCTCAATGAAGATATTAAGTTGTTGATAGTCAAGGAAGGACGCGGGAATAATATATGATGATGACTATAAATTTCAAAAGTAGGGCCAAATTTGGCAACATGGCGATTATGTTCACTAAATTTAACAATGTCTTTTTGGAAATAAAGGGAAGACGTGGCCATACAAATAATAATCAAAATGATTATGAATCAAGAGAGATGTCATTTCATAATTATGGTAACCCATTGTGAGTTTCAAATTAATTCCCAATTGGAAGTACAAAAGATATCATTAATCAAGTTGTCAAAAAATGTCAGGGTGTAAAATTTATGATTATATACATTCACGAATCCCATAATAATCTCGCATGGGATTTTGGAGCTCATCAAGCATAGGTCTGCAAATTTTATTTGCTTGTGGTTAAAGGGTTTAAGGGGGAGAGTAGTTGCAAAGAGATTGTAATTGAGAAAGTTTAGATGTGTATTACTGAAGAAGGGGAGCCAGAAATTGGTGAAATGGCTAGAACCCACGAAAATAGAGAATTTTAAAGATAGGATGGCCACCTGGTTTCTTCTGAATGAAGGGGGCTTTTTTCCCTACATGCGATTGGTAGGGTACGACAAGAACTACGTGCTCCAATTTTTTAATGGATGGAATGATAGAAAGGTCACCATTAATGGAATCACCTTCCTTGTCACTAAGGAAGTGATTACCATGGCGACTGGCCTCTCAATGAAGGGGGAAAATTGGAGAAAGGTAACCAAATTTACTGATGAGGCCAGTATGAATAGATTCTTCGCGGAAGATGAGGAGCCGATTTGTTATAGAGGAGGGTTTAAAAGAGACAAGTTGCCTACCCCATGGGATGATGTGTGCCTGGTCCTTATGAGGTATCTGACATTGGAGGGAAAATTTGGTGTCTGTTATTACTATCATTTCCCTTTGTTAAATCATTTTAGGAATAGGGATTTCATTTCTATCCCTTTTTACCTCCTACATTCTCTTGAGGATATGGTTGCTGATGTTAGTGAAAAAAGGAGTAAAGGTTTAAATTTTACCATAACTCATCAAGGTTTAATCTTTTGCCTCTATTAGTTTCACCTTTCCCTATGCTCCCCTAGGGTGATGGTGGTGGATAACCAGTGCCACCACCTAAATTTACCCCCAAGCTCTAGTACGGGCACTAAAATCCACACCCGCTGACCCTCTCCTAGTAGGGAAATCAAGAAAAAGAATAAACCTGATATAACAGTGGAAAAAAAGAGAAACACGAAGTTAAAAATTGAAAAATTGATTGAGGTTGATGGAGAGGATTCATATGAGGATATCGGGGGTAAGGCTAGGAGGAGATCTAGTAGGCTTGCACAATCTCAAGCTAGGTGCAAATAAAAATCCATCAGAGTTTCGGTTGAGGAGGGTGAGGAAGATAGTTAAGAAAATAATAAGGAAGAGAGGGAGGAGGAAGATAATTCCAACTCCAAGAAGGATGATGGAAAGGAGGAGGGGGAGAAATTTTTTAACTTAGGGGATAACTCGGTGGTTAATGCTCAGACCCAGGCATCTACTGGTAATGTTGTGAATATGGAGATCACCCATGTGACTACTAGGTTTTCCCTCAAACCCATTACCTTTTGTGAAGAGAGCAGAAAGATGGACACCTCCCCCATAACTATTTCCTCCCTCGTTAAAGATAATTCTAAGGTTTCCTCTAACCCGAGGGTTTTGCAGGAAGATATCTAGGTGCAAAAAGCTAAGGAGGAATCTTTAAAGGTGGAAGTGGAGATTAAGGAAGGGACTGAGATGCTGGAGGAATGATATACTAAATTGGAAAGGAGGATTAAAACTTTGGAGGAAGGTTTTTTTACCTTCTCCAAATTTGGCCTCAAAGTCACACATGCTGTGGCCACCACCCTCTAGTTATTGGCACAGGAAAAGGAGGACATGGGTATGGACATGGAGGACCACAAGTTGCTCTTCAAGTTCCTTGCTGATGACTAGGCCTGGATCCTGCTAGACATGAAGGGGAAGGGGAAAAAAATAATTAAATTGTTTAAATTTACTAGGATCCTTGGATCTAAGACATTTTATGTTTTACTATTGGTTAAGGTTTTGCTGGTATATATCTGTTATTGGAACTCGGGTTGGCCTATTATGCCAATTTTGATTATGTTGAACTTTTGTAGTTTGCTAGTTATCTCTATTTGGTTTTAGCTTAGTTGCTCTTTTTCTCTGTTTTTTTTTACAGACTTTTGGAACTATATGATTAGTTAGTCTTTTGTCTGGTAGTAATGTGCTGGTTACCAACTTTTTTCTTGTATGGGCCAACCCCATTGTTTTGGTCACTTTTAATTTAAAAAAAAATCAATAATATGGAAGACCCTACTAAATAGGATTTTAGAATAATGTCATAAAAAATGATACCACTTTAATTGGTAGTAATCATCAACTAAAAAAACTATAAAGTTATAATAGTTTGCGCAATATTGTAAAAAATATTAGATATTAAATTCACCTCACACCACTTATCTTCGTTGCTTTTAAACTACATGAAATCAATATAGTTCATTTAATATAAATCAATATAGGTACAAATCTTGTGACTATACTTCACATTATAGATGATAAGCCAAATTTTATTTAATGAAGAAAGTAAAGAAATTTTGAGTGGTAAAACATGGTGTAGTGTAAAAATTTATAGCAACTTTACTAGAAATGGGTTTTATGAATGTATTAAATTATGGTTTCTAAATAAATATTGTGTAGTTAAAAAATATGCTATCAATTAATTAATCATATAGAAAATGAAATTATTGTTTTTAGAGGCAATGGCTCTTAATATTGTGTTAATTTGATGTTATTATTTTTGGTACCAAAAGCACATGTTTGTCTATTCCACACCAGAAACCTTGGTAAAATTGGATAAACAAATTTCTTATTAAAGAGAAATAAATCAATCCCACATTCAAAAAATAATAGTTTGAGAATATGTCCACTAAGAATTATGTTACTCTTACAAAAATAATGTCCATGAGTATTCATTTATTTTAGGATTTACTACTATAACGTATCAAGCATTTCTTTGTAGCTTGATGGAGCAAGATATATAAATAAAAAATAGTTTTTGTTTTTTCCCCTTTTGGGTGAATATTGACAATTTCCTCCAAGATGTATGAGATTCTTCTATGTTATTTGAAAGAGACAATAATTGTTGCGAGCATGTGGGGTATGACTTGAAGTATATCCCATAAGAGTTCACCTTACTTTTATAATTATTTCACCTAGATAAATAAGAGATATTACCAAGTTAAATTGTAATATTTTTATCATAAATCAAATACATGGTCCTTGAGTCAAATTCATTATTTAAGTAGATTATATAGACTAATGAATACATCAATTTTCTTTTTCTTTTTCAATTCATATTTATTTATATTTTAACATTGGAGATATAATTCAATCTAAATGAAAGTATAGTACCTTCTCTCTACCTCTTTGGACAACACTTCAAGATTGGACTAGGGTGCCTAGTTGATGGTGGTGCTAGTGATTAAAGGTCCAATTTTGAATATGATAAATGTTGGGAAATGGTGAGTGGAAAAATACTATCTATTTCATCTTGCTTCTAAAAACTATCTAATATGCCAAAAAAAGATTATATTAGTAAATGAACAAATAAAGTGAAGAAAAGATTTAAAAATTATAATAGGTAATCGACCTATCCAATTCCATCCCTCCTAAGGTTGGGCTTATATTAAACTAAGGGGTGTTGAAACAGTGTGGTTTAGGTGGAAAGGAAATGGGTCGTACTATATTTTAGGTGAAACTAATCCCTCCTCTTTAAATTCAAGTTCCTTCTCCTCTTTACATTCCTAACCCCTTCCTGCTAATCACCCTAGCATAAATTTTCCCAACTATAAAATATGCTTCTGAAAGTGCCATATTAATTGAGAAATGAACAAGAGATGCATTGCATCATGTCCTTATAGTATTTCAAATAATATAGAGTTTTTTATTATTGTAGTTAGACTTGTCAATTATATTTTAACAAAGTCAATCATTTTAAATTTTATGAGCATACATTCATAAAGTTGATAAACTCTAACAACCACCACTTGTAAATTTCAGCAAAAAAAATTAACATAAAAATATTACAAAATTGTATCAAAGTAGATTTAATGGTTCAACTTCATGAAAGTATTAGAAAATATAGTTATTATGAATTTATTTATTATAATTATTATAAATTTTTTTGGTCAAAAATAATAAGCCACATATAATATATTAACAAGAGCTCTATAGAGCTATAGTCCCACCTTCTAGTGGAAAGAGGATGTATGGAATAATTTAATAGTCTTTTGAATTGATAGTTAAAAAAATGCAAACAAGGATAGAGCACCAATTAGCAATATAAGTTGTACCATGTTTGTACTAGGCATTTCAAACCTATAAGGAAAATATGGATGAACTGATAGGGTACTTAGAGTAAAGTGTATGACATATGCCATCACAATAATTACAATGATTAAAAAAATCAGTTAAATAGATTTCTTATAAAACTTTCAAGAAAATGCAAGTATAACTTTAAATCAAAATTCGACAATCTTTGGCTTCATTACTAAGAGCTTTGGTGAAACTTTGGCTGAAAGTAAAATAACTATAACATTCAAATAAACTAGTACATCTATTCAAAATGATTTATTAAAAATTAAAATATACGAAACAAATCCAAACATCATTTTTAAGCGGCCACCATATCAAAGCTTTACCAAAATAGTTCATTAGGTGAAAAAGTAACATCATTTATTCCCAATTCTATACTAGGCACATATTAGTAATTATTGATAAACATAATCAATTATAATTAATATTGATTATTATAAATATAGTGGCATTAATTATTATAGGGTCACTTATTCAACTACCAGTTTCCAACACTCTCGGCAGTGAGTAAATTTGGCATGCATCTATTTGATGTTTTTGCAAAGAGGTACAACAAGGAATATTGCATGATATTTTTCATTACTTTCCTTCTCCAATGGGGTTTCCTAGATCTCCTTCATAAAGTATAGCTTAGAATACAAGCATGAAAGTCCCATGCATTATCTAGGCCAAAATTTCTTTCTGCATTTGGATAGCAAGTGGAAAGCACACACCCAATATTCCAATGTACCATTTTGCAGCTATATAATTTCCCTTTAACTGGCCACTAATAATGCACAAACTTCTTCTTTGCAGCGTGCACCATCATCTAAATAATGTCCATCTTGTCAAACAGGACCGTAAAACAAACTCATCCCAAGCATACCACTTATCTAGGCACAAATCATCACCATTCTTTGGGGAAGGGTATCATTATGTGTCTATGTCATTGATATTTGAATCATATTAAATGATCATGATGATGGTCCTTATACTTTCTATTAATTTGTTAATGAATTATACAATCTGATAAAAAAATGAATGCAAAAAATAGTTCATACAATTGAATCTTAAATAACACATAAGTATCCTATAAATCGTAAAAATCTTACTTAGAAAATGATTATCTTGTTCATATGACCACTAATGTTATAGTTTATAAGGAAAATATGCACTGGTGGATAGAATAATTGGTTTGTCATTTACATAATCATTCTAGTTAATTCATGTACAACTGATTTAACATTGATTTGTATAATTAATTCAAATGCTGAAGCACCAGTCACAAATTTCATCACACTCTCAACTACTTCATTCTTGTAATATTCTCTTCTACAATATCTGATCAACATAGCCAAATCCATAAAGATCAAAGTTTATATAATAAATCAGCGACTGTTGCTAGAAAATTGAACATCTAAATTGAATAAAATGAAAGCAATAAGGTAGATAAATGTTAATTTACCAAAGCTGAAAATGTATTTAAAAACTTTTGCATTGAAATAAATAGACTTCGAAGTCCATATCATCACACACACTACACTTATTTGTTGTATATTCTTCCTCTAGAATTATGGTAGTAATATGCACCAAAAAGAGCATACAGTAGACTAGGCATCAAATTATGGTTTCCAATTAAATATAGTTACTTGTTAAAACTGCTCAAGTATAGAAACAATCATAGCATAGCATAAATCTAGATACCAAACCTTCTTAGTAGCACACTTGGAAGCTCTTCAATATTCATCTATATAGACAAGAACTTAGTTGTTCCCCACCTTCCATTTTATCCACAACTACACACACCTGCTCTTCAGCAACAAACTCTTATATTTGGCTGGTTTAACCAACAAATAATAAATCTTAAACTCTGAAATCTAAAACATGGACCATTCAGACCTGTGACAAGATTATTCTAAAAGAAAGATAATACAATTGCACTGATTCATCTCATCCTGGCTGCTGCAATAATTGAGGGCTCTTCTTGTTGCAAAAGCCATTCAATCATTTCACTGTTAGATTTATCCCTGACCTCTAGCCTGAGTTAGAAAACCCTAACTATGGTGGAACTACACAAAACAAAGAAAACAACACTTGTCCATCATGCATAATGCCTATAGAAGGGAAAAAAAAAAAAACTTGTCCAACATGCATAACCATTAGACTTCTGCAGTAGACACGTTACAGAGGAATGACATTCTCAACAACCTTTTTTCAAGCTAACTTTTTGAGTGAGAAAATACAAAATACTACTGGAAAAAATGAACAGAACCAATGAAAAATGAGAAATTTAATTTCAAAAATTCTTTTTAATAAAAACTAATCTAACAACTTTAGAATAGAGAAATTGTTTTGTTAATTTCATAGTTTTCAAAGCAGCCACTAATATAAAGCAGATGATTGAAAACTATAGTCTCTGCCTATAATAGGCAGGACTAATAATACTAGTCTTAAATCTCATGGAAGGAAGAACCTCAAATAAACCATCCAATTATTACCTATTACAAGAAGGAGAAAGAATATGAAAGGATAAAGAATATTTACATAATTTCAATCACGGTTGAAAAAGAAAAAAACCTTATAAATTTGGGTATATAGTAAATTTAGCTCCATGATATGCATCAATACCCAAAAGATGGAATAATGCTCCAAAAAATAAAACTAATTATGCCATAGTTCCCAATATGAAGTGAAGGACCTGATTTAGAAAATCAATGGTAAAAAATAAACGAGAATGCTGGACGGCCATTGAACAAATGGCAACCATTCAACCAACTATAGCATCATAAAAAATTGGGAGCCCAAGAATTTACTCGTCTTGGGCCCACCTCAGAGATTTGACTCTTAAATAATTTGACAATGGAAGAGATAAACTCCACATAAATGGAATGACTTAAACATCACAAACTAAGCTTAATTCCTAGATCAAAAGTGTTAAATAGTCAAAGCTGACTTTATTTTTCCAAGCTTAATTCTTCCCTTAGTGTGTGATGTTTAAGGGTGGCCCAAATAAATAGCTTACGACGATAATAAAGACACCCCCTTGATACCCTGCGTGATTCAACTAGCCATCCCATCAGACATTGTCATTGGTTACTCTCTCAAAGAAGATTGAACTAACACCATTATAACGCTTGAGTAGTTAATAATTTACCATTTTACATGTTTAACATTGAATTAATTTGTAATTTTTATGAATTACAAATTGTATAAGGTTTGACAATTAAAATAGGATTTTTTCTATTGATTAGAAAATTACAATTTATAAGAAATTTTATTTAGAGATTTGACCAAATATAAATTGTACTTGATTTTAATTAATTGTGATGTACACAATAGTTAGGTTGGTTAGCTTTTCGTTTCATAATTGGAACTCTATTCAACATGTTAGTTTTAATATTATCTTTTTTAATAATTTAATTTATTTAATTTCATTCTTCTTAAAATACAATGTTTCTTTTAAAAATAGTAGATTGAGTTATAGTAAATGTGTACATTAGTATCCACTTTCATTTATTTATTTTTTGCGAAAATGAAAGTATTAATTTATTTAAATAATTTTAAGATAATATAAATGTAAATAAAATATTATATTTTGGTTTGTTATAATTCAATTTTGTAATATAAGATTGTTATTTAGATGTAATTAAAATATTAAAATATAGTTATTATTTTTTTATACGAAAATATTTACTAGGACAAATTCAGAATGTAATATATTCATATTTATTTGCAAAGGAAAAAAATTATATTAATTATCTCTTTGTTAAGATATTTATTAATTGAACATGTTAGATTAGGTGTTTGAGTTTATTTTATTGAATTTTTTTATCAATAGTTGTGAAAGAATTATGCTTTTTAATTTAGTTTAGCTATAATGGACCATACTGAATTTAGTAGGAAAATGAAATAATAATAATAATAATAATAATTTAATTAATAAATAAATTATTATTAAGCCGATAGGCTTTTTCCCTAGCAATCTTGCATCGGAATTTTCTGGTTTTCCGGCCTTGTCAGACGCCAGAGAAGGAGATATCAGACACTGCAAATGATATCTGGGAATCCATGTGTCAATTACATCGCCCTTCATTCTTTACGTATTTGAGTCTCTTTGCCACCTGTAATTTATGTTTGATATGATGAAAACGTGAGCAGAGGTGGCAAAAATGACTCTTTGCAGAGCAACGAACGCGGCAAACCAAATAGGTCATCAAACAACCAGCAATCTAACTAATTTGTCAGAGATACTATTAGTAAAAAAATATGGAAAGACTACTTCAAAACTCATAATTCAGAAAAACGGTCAACAATAATTTCTTTAGCAACTCAAATGGCATGTTCTCCCATTAATTCGGTGGAAGGTCTTAGTAGCGTTTGGAGGTGTAATTTGAATAAACTAAAATATATTTATATCCTTTACATTTGGTGATTTTTAAAAGAAAACAGTCGATTCAAAACTTGGTACCATTTCTTGGATATGATTGAAAATATGGAAGTTGCGTTAAAATAAGTTTTGCCAAAACTAATGTTTTTCTTTCCACCTATCGAAATGATTGTTCACACCCCTTTCAGAGCAGAGTAACAGTAATTATGACTGGGTATATATTAAATGTAGTGATCCTAACAAGTATGCTAATGGATGTGTGGCATTTCATCCGGTGTTTGATCCATTTAATTCGTTCATAATATATCATCCAGGCAACGTTCATTAATCAGCTGCATTAGATCCAGAAGAGAAGGTATTATGTATTGAAAGACTAAAAGCAACACTCCAATTATTTTAATACTTTTTGGTCTCCATTTGATATTTAACCAAATATAGACGCAAATAAAATTAAAAATCTATAAAAGACACATAAAGCGTTAGAGCCGATGGCTGGTCCAGTTGTTACAGGAATGGTTTTGTAATTTGGTTTATAAACAAAACTTCCTTAATGGAAAATTTGATTCCATATCTCCCTTATACAAGCTACACACAAACTTGTCGCTCCATTACTCATGGCATGGTTGAAGTCTTGATTTACTATCTTATTCAAAAGGCAAAGAAAACTGACCATAACTATTAGTCCACTGAGATGACCGTATTACTAATAGTTACAAACTTATTCTTTTCAACAGTTGAAGAATAAATGGAAGAACACATGATACAGACATGTGTCTCAATCAGTAGGCAGAGTTCAACTACCAACAACTAAACTTATTCTTTTGAAAAGTTGAAGAATAAATGGAAGAACACATGATACAGATGTGTCTCAATCAGTAGGCAGAGTTCAACTACCAAAAACTATCTAGCAACAACTATTAAATACAACCCAAACATTAGTAAATAATGTTAACTACCTAACTATAAAATGATGATGCATAACTTAACTTAAGCATGAGGAAATAGGAAAAATCTATATTTACTCCAACACTCCACCTTAATTGAGACTTAGAAATATATTACTATGCAATATGAGCAAGTTGCAGTATGGGTTTTGGCTACAAACAAGTTTAGGTACCTATCTACAATGCAATGCAATCTTTCACAAGTAGAGAAAAGGAGAAAATTCCTCTTCATAAGATGAGGATGCCATAACCTACACAAAAGACAAACATCAATATGTTGCTGTCTAGGAGCAAAAATGACACTTATTGGCTTGTTGAAACTGGCAAAAACTGACAAAATTCTTTAAAAACTAGTAAAATGAAAAAAGTGCCCACTAGGTGTGTAGGATGTGCTAATGCACAAGAGACTAGCTTTTGAAGTTTGTTTTCAACTTGGCGCATGTTGAGCAAGTGCACAACTTCGCACCAGTAAATTGTGCACTTGTGGCAAGTTGAGATGGTCCAATCTTCATAGTGGAAGGCACACAAGTATAGCACCAGTGTTGGAGACTTTACCTTGTCCTATAAGTGTTATGAGGATGATGAGGTCACAATGGTGCACCAATTGAAGGATCATTGCAAAAAATGAGTACATTTTTTTTTGGGGGGGGGGGAGGCGATCGCCATTTATAGGCACAAAATGGAAGTAGACACACTTAGTGCACATTACTAAGGTGTGTACATGCGCTAGGTGTGCTAGTGTGCACTTTGGCACTTGGTGACTAGGATGACTAAGTAAAGGTTGTGCACCCCACGTAGGTGCACACAAGTGCAAAAGGTGGGCCCTTTGACCTTAGTGCATGCAATTTTTTTTTGAGCTACTAGACCTCAAACAACACTAACTTACCTAACTCCTAAATCTAGCTCATAGTAGTTCTATTCCCCGTTACACCTCAGAAGATACCTTATTCTAAGCAACAGGCTTTTGTGAGTCAAAAGAAAAAAGGGGGTCCCCATTTTTGACTTTTCAAAGTAAAAAATGGGGTATCTATTGTGAAACCACAACGGGAACCTTTAGTGACTTTCCAAGAATTTGAATTAAAAAATGGATGATATCCTTGTGCAAAAGGATGACTTACAAAAATCAGATTTTGTCTCAATTTATAGGAACATGGAAAGCATATTTTAGTAGTCATTGGCCTCCTCCTTCCAATTGAAACATAATGTCACCTATACTAACTATCTCACAAGACTCATCATCTCCAAGAAATACTTCTCCAAATTGTCCTTCTTGATAATTTGTGAAGTAATCCATACAAGAGGTGGAATGAAAAGAGGCTCCAAAATCTATCACCTAAGAATCTGATTTGGTCTCACTTGTTTCTTAAACATTTTCTTCTACTAGAAATAATATTTTTTGAATGTGCAATCTTACTCTAACACTGTTAATCCCAATTTTACTTCAAACACCAAATTTGTAATTAGAAATACTATAGTTTATATGACAACTATCCAAGGATAATTAGCAATCAGAAATAATGAATTCTTTCTCACCTAGATTTCCCATAATCGACTGTGGTCTCCACCAATCCCCATGATACATTATCTCCTAAGCAAAGACTAGCACTCTAAATAATTATGGAGCATGACAACAATCAATCACATGAACCATTACACATGATTGTGCAAGGCACAACAAGCATAGGAAAATCCTATATAATTGCATCCATAAAAGAAATGTTCAATAAGAAGGCACACCAAAAAAAGGTGCAATTGCTACTCTTAGCTCCCATAGGCATTTCTGCATTCAATATACATGCTACAACTATACATTCAAAGCTTAGGATTCCTATTAAGGATATGCAACCATTACAAGGTTAAGCATTAATAGAATTCCAAGAAGAATTGCAATATATCAAGTATTTTATTATTGATGAAATGAGCTTCTTGGGTCCAAAACTCCTACTTAAAATTGATAACCGATTACAAAAGGTGTTTCCTCATCAACAATATGTCCATTTTGGTGGAGTATTAGTTATTCTGTTTAGCGACCTCACACAACTATTGTTAGAGTAATATTTTTTTTTTTACTACTTAAATCATTTTGATTTAATAATTAGTTAAGTTATTACTCTTAAGTGCCTAAGCTTTCTCTTAGGTGCATTACTAATTAATCCTTATATTAATTATTAATGTGCAACCTAGATTTTTTAGGCTTTAGGGTTTTGTTCACCTTTAATGTTGAATGCCTCTAATTTTTTTTTCATATTTTGGAATACATTTTTCTCACACCGTTGAGATTTTTCAAGCTCTATTTTTTCCTTCTCTGATTTCTCTTCAACACAGGTTTTTTGCATGCAAGTATTCTTGGTGATCTATGAAGTTGGTTTTCACAACTTCTACATGGTATCAGCGCATCCCTACCTCTTCCTAGTTTGTAGATATTGAAGCTACGATTCAGAGACAGAAACCCCCACTTTTTTGAGGTTTTTTTCTTCAAACGAGAGGAGGTGGATTTTTTTGGTACACTTTGGAAAAAAATGGATGTCACCATTGCACTTAGAAGGCCTGGTATAGTCAAACATCATATAAAAATTGTAATTTTTGGCTACCATAACCTCTAGAAAAAAAAAAAATTGGCCTCCCGAGGGCTGTACAGACATGAAAAATAAGAAAAAAATTATAAAAAAAAAAAGAATTTTTGGGTTGCTCTGCCTAGCAGCCACTCGGTTTCCACCTGTGCACCACCAGAGGGCACCTACACTCAGTCCAGCCACCACTGTAGTAAGTGGAGCACCAACCACCTACCATTGCCATCGATGTAGTGATTGACAGTAGTGTGATGTCGGCATCTCGATCACTAATGTCAATAATCTAATCGTTGAGATCAGCATCTTGACCACTAACATCATCATTAAGGTTAGCCATTTTTTGTAGCTGCTAACATCACCTTTCTGATTGCTAATGTCATTTTTTGATAGCCAAATTTTTTTCAGAGATGGGCATTTGATGGCCATACGACTGTCAAATTTTTTCCCATCTCTATAATTTTCCAAAGAGCTTATTTTTGGAGGAGTGGTTCATTTTTTGGCCATAACTTGAGCATACAGAGGTCCTTTTTCAATCCAAAAGAAGCACTAAAAAGCTAGTTCCAAGTCACAGATGATGACGTAGGTTTGATTTTGTTATGAAGCTATTTGAGTTCCTAGTTTTTTGTGTTAAAGTTGAGGCTTTTGTTTCCTCCTTTGCAGCTGGCTTCTAAGTTTTCTTCTCAATTTTTGTGCTTTCATTAGTTGGTTCTTTGGTTGATGAGGGATACATTTATACATTGTGGGTGATGCATTTTCATTTCTATCATTTAATTTAGAAATGACCCTTCTACTTACGTCTTCTTCTCTCAATGGAGGACTCTTATGTTGCCATCCTTACACCTCACAACTACCATACTTGGAAAGGACATATGACCAGATTGGTTATGGTAAAGGGGTTATGGTCATGCCTTGATGTGGCTTAGCCAGTTCTATAGAGGCCTTGTGAGTTTCTCATGTATTGCAATAAGATGGATGAGGCAATGGGCCTCATTGCAATGAATATTTCAGATGGGTTACTGTTTCACTTGGATGGTTTGACTACACCCAGGGTTATGTGGGACAAGTTTTCCACCTTGTTTGGCACAATGAATCAATTTAGGGTTCTATAGATAGATGCAAAATTCACCTCCTTGGTTCCTGAATCACTCATCGGCATTGAGGATTTCTTGATGAAATTCAAGTCTCTTCGATCTATTTTACAAGTTTCTAGAAAGACAAAGTCAAATGATAAGTGTATCTTTTTGGTACTCTCAAAGCTTTGAGTTCCTTATTAGATTTTCACTTCTACCTTCTACTCCACTATGGATGCTGTAGGTGCACAACATGTTATGCCCTCTTCTGAGACATTATGTGATAGGTTAACTCATGAATAGTCCAAGCTCACTCAGATGGATTCATTTACAAGTTCATAGTCATAGGGATTGCTTGCCAAGTCACCTCAGTATACAAAAAAGTCAAAGTTGAAGTAGATATCAAATTCCTCTCCTCAGAACTCTACTGGTCCATCATCTTCTTCTAAGAAGGAGAAAAAGAACACTGAGACTCCTACCTATTCCTATTGTTGGAAGGGACCTCATGATGAGTCACATTATTTTCAGAAGAGATTTGATTGCTATGAGAAATAGATTATAGATTTGCAAGCTCTTCTTTAGAAGAGCACTATATCCTCTCCATCCTCTTCTACCTTACAAGGGTCTACCTTTCAGTCTTCTTCCATCCCTTCGACATCTCCACCAAATTTTGGATAGGGTCATGCATTACAAGAATCCATTGCATCCCCTTCCCAAGTCCCTTGGATACTTGATTCAAGTACTTCTCACCATATGGCATCTTCTCAAGGGGTCTTCTCCACTATTGAGGATTCTCCCATTCCTTGTATTCTCATGGGGAATAACATTGCCTTATTAGTCTTCAAGAAAGGTTAAGTTGGAATTCAAGGTGACACATTCAATGATGTATTGTATGTTCCATCTCTATCTGCAAACCTTCTCTTGATTTATCAGATTATATGCAGTGGATCAAGGAAGATAGTTGAGTTCATTGTAGATTCAATCTTCATTTGGGATAGTGCAATAGGAGGCCTTATTGCTATAGGGACAATAGATCATACCACCCATCTTTACACTTTTTCACACTTTGGTCCACCATCTCCACTGTCAGAGCACAAATCTTCTCTTTCACAAGAGCATCATGTGGTGTAGTCAGGACACTTGAACCTTTGTATTGTTCCTGAGATCACTGTTTTGACTACCACACTGCATCCAGTTTAGGTCTTTTCTCTTTAGCAAGATTCTTCTTTCACTCTGCCTGACCCTCTAGCTCCATTCTTCGAGCCTCCAAGTGCACCTTTTGAGGATTCTATAGAGGACATTCATCTCCTCCTTCATGATAGTGTTAGCACACCTATATTGGGGATTCCCTTTTAGGATCCTCATGTTTTCTCCTTTAAGCATCAGTTAGGCCTTCTAGTCATTCAGGGGTTCCCTTGTTCTATGCCCTTGTTTCTTCCACATTGGAGTTCCATTGGTTCATTCATTTCTATAGGGGCTCCATCATTCTGGGGGGGGTTTGGTGTCTCTTCTCTCTCTCATGGGGGGATTGGTTGTACTTATGGTTTTGAGAGAGTCTCTTGAGCAATTTCTTTTTGTTGTTTTTTCATCTCTTTTTGGAGAGAAGTTTTTCCCACTAGGTTTTGTCCTTTGTCTCTATTTTATAGAGATTTCCTTTATGGTTTTGAGAGAGTCTCTTGAGCCATTTCTTTTTGTTGTTTTTTCATCTCTTTTTGGAGAGAAGTTTTTCCCACTAGGTTTTCTCCTTTGTCTCTATTTTACAGAGATTTCCTTTATGGTTTTGAGAGAGTCTCTTGAGCCATTTTTTTTTGTTTCTTTTTCATCTCTTTTTGGAGAGGATTTTTTCCCACTGGGTTTTTCCTTTGTCTCTAGTCTACAAAGATTTCCTTGTATTGGGTACCTGATCAAGCCTTATTGTCAAGGCCCATTTCCTAGTTTCATAGCTGTGCTAGGTTAGCTTTCCCCCTTTGCTTAGCTTAAGGGGGGGTGTTAGAGTAATATTTTATTTTTCTTACTACTTAAATCATTTTGATTTAATTACTTAAGTTATTAGTCTTTAGTGCTTAAGTTTTCTCTTAGGTGCATTAATAATTAATCCTTATATCAATTATTAATGTGAAACCTAGCTTTCTTAGGCTTTAGGATTTCATTCACCTTTAAGGTTGAATGCTTGTAATTTTATTTTCATATTTTGGAATACATTTTTCTCTCACACTATTGAGATTTTCTAAGCTTTGCTTTTTCCTTCTCTAGTTTCTCTTCAGCATAGGTTTTTCGCATGTAGATGTTCTTGGCAATCTCTGTGGCTAGTTTTCACAACTTCTACAACTACCCCCTGTTATGGAAAAACCAATCTATACATCACATTCAAGTGCTAGGTTGA
This sequence comes from Cupressus sempervirens, assembly GCA_028749045.1. NCBI lineage: Eukaryota > Viridiplantae > Streptophyta > Pinopsida > Cupressales > Cupressaceae > Cupressus > Cupressus sempervirens. Next base: position 271,796,438 of record CM053786.1, on the reverse strand, counting down.
TTTGGGAGTAGTTCACTATAGTTTTTACCTTGCAAACTATCTTCCAACAACAAGGTGAAACTACCACACAAGCAAAATTTTGTCAGCTTTTACACAATATACGAGAAGCAAACTATACACAACATGATTGGGATCTCCTAATGAATCATACAAAAATCCACTTACACACAAATGAAAATGAATAATTTAATAGGTCTATACATCTACACGCTACAAATGATGCAATGAAACTACATAATAAGAAAATGCTAAAATCATTAAATCATCCAATTGCCACAAGCACAAAAATACATTCTGGATGCAAAGGTAAGAGCGAGGTGTATGATGAACAATTGGAAAAATATGTACTCCTCTATATAGGACAACGTGTCATGCTTACAACAAACATTTGGATAGAAGTAGGACTCATCAATGGAGAAATTGGTGAAATCATTGATATTGTCTACAGAACGGGCACCAAGCCACCAGACATGCTCATGTATGTTGTTATACAGTTTGAAAATTACATTGGACCACCATGGAATAAGGATGAACCAAAATGTGTACCAATAGTGCCAATCACATTAGGTAGCCAAAGACAACTACCACTCACCATGTCATGGGCTATCACAATACACAAATCCCAAGGACTCATGCTACAAAAAGAAATGCTTGATATCGGTGGAATTGAAAGACAAGGACTCACTTTTATAGCTATATCTAGAGTAAAAACAATAGATGGTCTTTGTACCTAACCTGCTTTCACTTCTAAAAAATACTCAAAAATTAAAAGCAATTCATATACAATTATACACAATAAGGAGGAGGACCACCTATATCAGATGGCTCTTCAGACAAAGCATTTGTATTCTGAGTGTGACAAGAAATCAAAATGACACAATCGAATCAAATATTTTAGATAAATACATACTCAAGAAAATATTTTAAAGCATGTAAGTCTATCGACGTAATCCCTTGCACCATCAAAGGTGCAAGTGCTAGTTTAAGTTTTGAGTTGGGAAATTTAAGCTTATAATAATTACAAACATGAAACATACTTTGATAAAATATTTGAGTTAACAAATGTAATAAAATAATTGATCATTTATTTATTTAAATAATTTAATTGAATTTAAATAAAAAATAATTATATAATAATAGAACATTGCTAAAATGAATCAAAATATTTAACTTTGTAAATGATAAGGAATACTTTATTTTATTATTTATATATTTTAGGCTATTTTAGGAGAAGATATTTTATTATCTATGGTTGGAATTTGATTAAGTAATGTTGTAAAATATGATTTCCATTAAAATATGCATATTAGAATTATACTTATGTATTTAGAAAATTTATTTTTATTCTAATATGCATATTTTTTTATTGTTTTCTGAGAAATAACTTTTCACCATATTAATAAGTTTTACATGTAACTTTTAGAATTAAAATTAAAATTGCAACCTTTGCAATTTTAATATATTTATTGTTCAAAAAAATATTTTAATTTAACCATTTAATTATTTAATAATTAAAATTCTCTTAATAATATTGATTTAATCTTTAAGTTGTTGTTAATATTACTACGAGGTCAATATGGTTGGTAAGGAAAGCAGATGCAAGACAATAGAAGTTGGTGGCGAGAGGGAAGTGGATGGGTTATTGGAAAGAGTGAGAGGAAGAAATAGAAGCATAGGGAGAGAAAGACAAGTTGAGGGTTGGAAAGGTGAAGGTAAAGGGATAAATGAGGAGGACGGTTGAGATTAAAATTTGTCAATGATCTTCAAGATTGATGCGATAAACGCCTAAGTTGAAGGGTCACGAACATTTTCCTTTGTCTTACAATAAATTATCATCTCTAGCTTGAGAACAAATGTCCAATAAGATCCATAAATTTGGCCAAAGAGCTAAGGATGTCTCATGATGAAGTGGGAGGAAATCTAAGCTGAGAGAATGAATCCTCTTGGACTCATTGACTCTTATCAAGAGAGATAAGCTTGTCGAGTAGGAGATTTGTTTCATGTTGTGGATCCACAAGTGGCAGGAGATTGACACAAAGAATGAATATATAGTCATTGACTAGCAAACTAAAAAATTGAATTAGTATAGTTATATTTAATACGTATAATGTATCAAATTTAGACCATTATTTCTTTATCATCATATCTCTCTCATCCTTTACACATTTCTTGTTTCTCCTTCTTATCTTTAGATCTACATTTTTCAAACACACATGCACACCTTATTTTTTCCTACTAATTTTTATTGGTATATTTTTATTTTGCGGCTTTGCATAACTTTTTCCTCTTCCTCTCTCCATCTCTCTTCCCCTCTCTACATTATCTATCTTTATCACCTCCCCTCTCTCTTGTCCTACATATTTTCTAACTTATACAAATCTCTATGGCTCTCCTTTTGATCTTGATTCCTTGTCTCCCCATCTCTTTTTATCACTCTCTCTTTCTAAAACTCTCTACTCTCAGGCCTTTGTATTCCTATCCCCCTCTCTATCTATTTATATCTATCTATATTTATCTCATGTATGTGCACCTACACACACAATTATTATTTCCCCCTTTTTCTATATTTGTATTTATTTCTATATCTATCTATCTTTCCAAATGGGAATGGATAGAAATAAAAAGATAGATATGTCAAAGTAATGACAAGAACATATGAATGAAAGTGTAGAGGGATGTACATTAAGAGATAAAGGGATGAAACTAGAAAGGGAGAGAGAAAGAAAGAGAAGATATAAAGATAAAAGAGTGGTATAGGATGAGACATGTATTAGGAGATTTGGAAAAATAGAGATCAAAATATAAGAAGGAAGAGAGATAAATACAAATATATAGTGAGATGGATTAATAGAGAGATAAAAAGATAAGGATATATATATAGGGAGAGGAGGAGGGAGGTATAAATAAATAGATAGATAAACAACAAATATAGATAAGTACATACATATACATGGATATCGAGATTGGGAGAGATAAAGAGCGGGAGACAAAATTAGGGATGATCGATGCAAGAGGGAGAAAGAGATAGAGATGAAGATTTATGTGAAAATAAAGATAAAGATGTGTGGCCATCTAATTATGGTGGATATATTAAAGGTATATAGAGAAGATGGAAAGATAACAAAATAGATATACATAGATACAAAGATATACTTGGAAGAAAATAGAGATGTAGAGATTTGAAGGTATATGGAAAAGGGTGATGAGAAGAGATGGATGGATAGAGAGGGATATATTTAGATATGGAAGGGAGAGAGGACAATATAGATGGAGACCAATATAGAGATATAATATTGAAGAAAAAATGATAGATAAAGAGAGATCTAGAGATGGAAAGATAGAAATAGATTTAGGGAGTTAGATAGGAAAACATAAAGAGGGAGAGATAGAGATTATAGATAAAAAAAAGAGATATAAATGGTGAGGTAGATAAGTAAAGGTCTAGAGAGGATGAGAGGGAGATACCAACAAAAGGAGAAATACTTGGCTGACCTTCCATACATCTATGATATACCCATTACACACTAAGGTGCGACTGCTAGTATATCAACTTGCAAAGTATTATATTTTGTAAACTTTGATATATTAATTACATTGACATCGCCACTAACTAGATTGACATTTTTAAACCACTTGTAGTCCAAAAACATATACAAGATTTATATAATGACGCAAGATGATGATGCCACAACTTGCAGTTAGGAAACAAAAATACAATAGTCCACGTAGATCCTAGATTCCACATTGACAAAAGTTACACCCATTTTGAAAGGCCCATCGAATTCGATGAATTTCACATCAGACAAGAAGAATATTGTAAATCATGCAAGCAAGTTTTTAAAATGAGTTTTGCCTGAATTATGTCCAAATCGCCCATAGTTTGTACGGTACTTGTAGCCCACACACTAAATATTTCCAAAACTGGAAGCCCACTGACCATTGTCATTCTTTCATAGGTGTAGGTTCAGACAAGTCCTTGAGAGATAGAGCACCCAGAAAATCTGTTATTGCCGCCATGTGATCCTTCTGAGCGTTAAAATGTTTTCCTTACAACATCGTAAAGCTTCTCACATAATTGGGACACTCCATGTTGAATGTAACGCTGAGCAAGTCATCTGATAGAAAACCATCAAATGGTCTCTCCCGCCTATTCACCAGATTGTATACTTTGTAAATACTTTGGCCATACTCCATGTTTAGCCGAAAAATTCAACTAGCAGATGTGCTCAGCACACAAGTTAGGTAGTTCTTAAGTAGAATTGAGCAATGGGGCATGAAGAATGAAGAAGGTTTATATTTAAAGCCAAAATGTAATTCACCATAATTATTAATAGAGCAAGCCCACACTGAAAGAGGATGTGAGGAATATTTGTATTGTGCAGGCTAACAAACTGTTAATTAAACATTACAGTATGAATTAAATCATACGTATTTCGTCCAGTACTCGGCCATGTGAATAAAATAAATACCCACCAAATTATCGATAAGGAAACCTTTGGTAGGCGTTTATATGTAACAATGACAATAATAATGATAAGATAGCATTATTACCAAGTTAGATCTTATTTTTTCCCTTTGCTCTGATCATCATACTGGTACCGAATTCCAAATTCTGTACCATCTTCACAATCACAAGATGTAAAATATCATATGCAACCTTCTTTAGATAACTCCACGTGACTCTCTATAGGACTTAATGCCACCATGTCCTCACTTTGGCTAGATCTAGTATTTCCAGCATCTCAGCTCTTAATCTATTATTAGAAAGCACTTAATGTATGCGACTTAATTCCTTTTCTTTTCATATATGTCATATCACAGTGTTATTGTGAGAAATAAACCACAACTTAAATTTTTTTTAACTTGACACTAATTATTGCCGATTGCCAGTTTTGCTTGGCACCTTAAGGAACTGAGTGGTAGGAGGGTGCCGAGTGAGCTGGGCATGTGAAGGGCAACTCGGCACCAATGGATGCTGAGTGAGCTCAGCTTAAACTACAAAAATTTACAAAAAAATTGGAGGTATACTCCCCTCCTCTATCTGATTTTAGGACCTTGATATAGTGTTCACATTATCTTTCAGCCTAAGCTTTGAACTCAAGAAACTTATCAAATGATTTAGAGTTAGATTTCAAAAAATAAACCCATGTCCTACGACTAAAATCATCAATACATGTCATGAAATAAGTACTCCCTCTAATGGAAGTAACTTGCATAAGATCGAATAGGTCAGTATGCACTAACTCTAATGGATATCTAGCCCTCCTAGAATTTTCAAAATTAAAGGGAAACCTATGTTGCTTACCCAAAATACAAGCCTCACACTTGTCACATGAATTTTCTATTCGTGGCAAACCTTCTACCATTCTTTTATTTGACAATAAATTTAAACCAGGATAACCAAGATGACCATACCTGAGGTGCCATAGCTATGAAGGGTCTTCAATCACACTCCTTAGAGCTGATTGTATGGGAGGTGTAGCACCAACTTGAGATGAGAAACATGTCTCTATCCTCAAGGGAAACATTATGTTATTTGTCATTTGAACTGATGTAAGTAAGTTATTGCTCCCATCCTTTTCATGAATGACACACCTCTCATTCTCCATCAACACTTTTTATCCATTTTGAATAAGTTGACCAATGCTCATCAGATTGTGCTTCATACTAGGGGAAAAATACACATTTTGTATTTCCTTCTTCTCACCTTGCTTGGTGCAGACAATAATAGATCTTTTGCCCGCTACTGGTAGGGTTCCATTGTTACCCATTTTAATCTCAGATTTGAAACTCTTGTCAATAAATAAAAATAAGGTTCCATTACCACTCATGTCGTTGCTACATCCACTATTGAGGTACCAAAATTTAAGGCTTCCTTCTTCACCAACATTACACATGATGAAGGCAGTGGCATTGTTTCTACTTCCCATGTTCACATCAGCCACATTTGCTTGTCCTGACTAATCATTTTACTTCTAGCATTCACTTGCATAATGCCCATATTTATGATAGTAGTAGCATTATATATTACTCCTATTTGAGTTGTTTTTCTTACCTCCTCTTGAAGTGTTTTGAGAAGTGCTTGCTCCCTCTAGTCTTCCTAAGCTTTCTACTGCAACATTTCTTTGTCCTCCATTACCTTGGCCTTTACATCTAGAGTTTCTACCTGAGCCATTTCTTCCCCTTGACCTTCCTCTTAGATTTGATTGAGCCTTGAATGCTTGCTCTTTGGAAGAAGAAGATACAAATCTTTTGATCCTATGCTCATGGGTTTGAAGAATACCCATCCACTCATCCATTGTCATAACAGTGAGGTCTTTTGCCTCTTCTATGGTCATGATCAAATTGTCATATTTATGAGGTAAACTTCTAAATATCTTTTCCACTATCCTCTACTCTTGATAGTCTTCTCCATTTGACTTCAGTTGGTTAATCACATTGGACGTCCTTGATCTGAAATCTACAACTGATTCATTTTCCTTCATCTGAAAGTTTTTAAACTCCCTCCTTATATTCTATAGCTTTACTGTATGAATTTTATCAGTCCCCTTTAAGTTCGTCTTAAGGATATCCTATGCTTCCTTTTCATAATTTGTTGCTATAATTTTGAGAAAAATTATCTCTATCATTGCTCCCTCAATCAAACTTAATGCCTCAGCATCCTTTCTCCTTGACTCTTTTAGTTGGGTCTTCTATGCATTTGTGAGAGCAACATACTGAGTTGAGTTTGTCACATCATTGAACCCATTAATCACTGTTAGGATAAACCACGGACATAAATAAAAACTACATGCAAATATAACCAATAAAAAAAATAATAGAACACACAGAAATGAACACAAGGCACCAAGATTTAACGTGGTTCACCCAATCCTTGGGCTACGTCCACCAAACAACAAGTTCAATCTTATTACAATCTAGTGATTACAACCTGATTACAATCCATAATCCCTTATAGCTCAATACCACCGCAAGAACCAATTTCGTATCACCACACATCAAAAATACCTAACCCTAAGCCCTTTTTATACAAGTATTAAACCGCTTTAGGGTTATAACATGTTGGCCATATGTCAGCCATAATATGTCGGCTACCATGTCGGCTACTTCCAAAATTTTTTTTTTTCTGGGCGATGCCCCGAACCCCACTATTTATGAAGTATGTACAGTACTTTCCTGATCAGTCACCACAATCTAACAATCACAAATTCTCATAAGTCATTTGCAACCATTATGGTCTTCATCTTCTTTGCCCATGTATCATAATTTTGTCCATTGAAGGGTGGTGGATGCTACCTATATTTCCTACATCTCCTGCCATGTTCAATATCCCACAAAAATTTTCCTAACTCACTATAGATGTGGGGCCTCAAAGCTCTGATACCATGTGAGAAATAAATCACAACTTTAAAAAAATTTCACTTGGCACTAACTATTCATGAGTGCTAGTTTTTCTTGGCACCTTAAGGAGTCGAGTGGCGGGAGGATGCCGAGTGAGCTTGGCATATGAAGGAGCTGAGGGAACTCAACATGTGAAGGGCAACTCGACACCAATTGATGCTGAGTGAGCTCGACTTAAACTATAAACTAACCGAGTGACCAGATTATAACATAAAATTTTTTACCATTAAAACCAAAGACCCAAAGCTTGAAACACTCAACAATAAACTTCTCAAATGCAACAAATAAGGGGAAAACAATGTATTCAAGTATGCCCACTTGCTTTTTATTCAACTTTGATTTAGACAATTACAAAATCTGGGAGCATTCAGCTTCAACTAGAAAACCTTAAAATAACCCTAAAACTTCAAACTTCAAACTTGCAACTCTAATGGCTACATACTACAATGCCTGGAGAAATCATTGCTTCAATAGGAAAAATCTTTAAAACTATGAGCTTATAGAACTTCCTTTTTGTCTACCTAAAAAATGATCTGCACACTTCATTCTTCTTCCTTTTGTTCCACTGAAACTTTTCTTTTTTCTACTTTATCGATCTGTTGCAATTGATCCAACTACTAGAATGAAACATTCCTAATGGCTATATACCATTTTCCCTGTCAACATTCAAAAGTTCAAATTCACCTACCAAACATAAATGCCTACCATCCATGGGAGCCTATGGGAAACAACCTAATAAGGTAGCTGGGCATGGGGCTCAAGGACAACCTGCAGTCTATGAGAATTTTTGACAGTTATATAGTCTAACTAGATCTTGTTTCACTTGAAACCCATGGATAAGTGAAAAAGGATAATTGATAAACATTACGAAAGGAATCACAATATGCCTTCATGATACCAATTTAGATATGCACCAAAATTGAATTCATCCACCCTAGCTAAAGAAAAGTGGAACTTAGTATATAATTATATCCTTTCATCAAGGAATATCAATTGCTAAAGCTATACTTGCTCTTGTAGTTTGGAAAAAATTGATAGTTGAAGATTGTGATGAAAAGAATCCACTTCCTTCTGGTTGTATCCAAAGTTTGCGAGAATGTCTACAACTCTACTACCCTCTTTGAGTGTATGTGAGATAGAAAAATCCTTGAAGGAGTCTTTGATATTCCATGCTTGTTTAAGGGTTTGGGTAGGTTTCCATTTTGAAGATGAGTCATGAATACATGAGGAGATAATCAAATTGAGTCACCTTCAATGTGAATATTTGTGAATTTCATCTATTTAGGAAGTATGAGTCCTGAAAGTAATGCTTGGGCTTCTATCATATTTTTAGTACTTGAGTGTATGTGAGATGATTTTAAGGCAAGTGTTAATCTATGCTACAGACTCCAACTCTTGAAGTTCTAGGGTTTTCATGCGAGGAGCCATCAAAGTTGATTTTGAAAAAAATGCACTCTAAAGGATGGCATTTGATCTCTTCTCTATTCATAGCTTTACCCATAGAACCCAAAAAGGATGGAATAAAGGGGGAAGTGAGGTGTATGAGCACTTAGCATTTCTAATATAGTTATTGACCAATTCTGAAATAACCAATTCAATCCCTCAATAACTTCCTAAACTATCAAGATAGTGTTTATGAATATTCATTTATTTTGTACCCACTATATTGACCAAAATATGAAGGCTAACATGAGGCAAAAATATAATTTTGCAAAATTACTAGCCAATTCTTGAACATGTCCCACAATTAGTTTAGGAAGCCCAAGTATAGTCCTAACTTACCTATGATGGCTACCCAACATTCATGAGCATAAGTGCACTAGAGAAGAAGGTGATTCACTTTTTTGAAGGCATCTTGGAACATGACACATCTAAAAGGATAAACAATGTTGAATTAATGAAGATGACCAATGGTAAGAATCATGTTCTTTAATGCAATCCATGCAAAGCACCCCCGCCTTTGAAATTGCCACATTGTTCTAGTAGAAGACAAATGCCCTATGCTTGATTTCTTTATCATTTATTTTCTAGTATCCCTATTTGATGGAACAAAATTCATCATTTGAAGGTGACCAAATTATTTTTTCATATTTATTAGAAAGGAGAACTTTTCTCTTCAAAAAAGTCTCAACCCAAAGATCCTTTTGAATTGAGGAGATAGATAGGAGATAGATAAAAGTGATGGGTCTTTACAAATGAATTCACCTAATATCAACTTGACAACATTGACATAGTCAACTAAGTAGCTTCCCCAATGGTCCATGAAAATGGATGAAGTGTCTTTAAGGGTGTCACATTAATTCATTGGGGAGTGTCCATTCCATGAGTCAACCTAAAATCGAACTTTCTCGCCATTATTCACTTCCCACAACATGTACTTAGTGATTATCTCTCTAGAGGCAATCATGAAGTCATGCACTGCTAACCTATTAGGGGATAAAAAATGGTGAGGATTTCGAGTGGGTCTTATGACTTTAGATATTTTTCTTGCATGATTTTTCACCTTTTTTCTCTAAGATTGTGGTACATTTTATGAATCTATTTTCCCCTAAATGATTTTTTTCTAGCTGCCACATCAAGAATTTCAATGCCCCTCGAACTCTTAGGTAAAGACATATCTTCTAGGGAAACAAGTGGTATCTTCTTTTCTTCTAACATATTACCTTTCCAAATAATATCCTTAACCATTTTCTCAATCTATTTGTTAATTCTTGAAGGTGCTTGGAGAATTGAGAGGTAATAATTTGGAATAGTAGATAGGACCATTTTCAAAAGCAAGACTATTCTTGAAAGGGAAAGCCGTCTTTCTTTCCATGCATAAATGGATTAGTTTTAATCTACTCAGTGATGTATTTCTAGTAAGCTTCCTTATTGGAGCCTACAAACAAGGGGATGTTAAAATAATTAGATCGGAGATCTTCTCGTGTGAATACTAGGATGAAAATAGTTTTGACTTAGTGACATTGATATATTGTCTTTAAACCCCTGAATATAATTCTAATGTATGTTTGATTTCAATTGCCTCCCTAATATTAAAACTACCAAAGAGAAATGTATCATCAGAAAATATAGAGTGGGTAATAGAAATTTGTGGACCTTCAATGCAATCCCCTATCCACTGCCGTTACTTGTATTTGAAAGTAACAATTATACTAAATGCTTCCTCCATAATGATAAATGGTGAAGGGGTCAATGGATCACCCTACCTAACCTCTTTTTTGACTTCAAGAACCCCACTTGTATACCATTGATTATAATAGAAGATAATGCTCCTAACAAACATGACTTGATCCATTTAGACCACTTATATGAGAAACCAAATTTCTTGAGGACTTTGACTAAACAAGACCATTTCAACTTATCATAAGCCATTTTCATACCCAATTTTTTCTATAAATGTAGGTGTATTGTTAACTATGGTAGAATGAAGATCTTTTTCAAAAATAAGTACTTATTCAATGGTTTGTCACCCTAGGACAAAACTACATTATTCTACAGAGATAATATTTGAAATGAGAAGATATAGCTTGAGGTAGATGGCCTTAGTGAAGGTCTTGTAGATGGTATTTAAAAGTAATATGGGCATAAACTCTATTAATGTATCTGGAAGCTTTCCCTTAGGGATAAGTGAAATGTTGGTGGTGTTTAAATTGAGGAGCATTGAACCACTTCTCTTTGAATCTTCTAGGGCTTCTAAGAGGTCAAAACTCAATGTTAGCCCCAACCAATAATGATGTTAATATATGTGAAAGAGTTATATCATTTTTGATGTTGTCATTGATTTTATGACTTAGTTTGTTAGATATTATGCTAATTTAGAAGAGTGCCATATCATTTGATTGTTGAAGAGAATTTATTAATGAAGATGATTTAAAGAAAGTATGATGAGTTAGAGTGTTGATAAGTATATGGTATTCCATGCGCACTTGAATGAGATGGACTCTAATAGTATAATATTAGTTTGATTACTTTACACTTAATCAAATCATCTATTACAAGTAAAAGATCATGAAGTGTTGAGATAGTCAACTCACTGAATGAAGGAACACATTATTAATAAAGCTATTGTATGGTTGTCAACGAGGACATAATAAAGAAGTGTTGAAGTTTAGTGCTAACCAAGTCAAGTATTGATCAAGCAATATATTGCATTCACTAAGTATGAATAGGAAGAACAAATTAAGAACATATTTAATATGAGGTTGACAGTCGATGAAAACTAAAATGTTTGAGAGGTTTCAAAGATAAGGACAAAGTTCATTATAGGATCAATGACTAGAGAAATTAAAAGATCTCATGAAGGATAATTAAGAATCTAAAATGGAACATAAAGTTCATGATGGAGTTAAATTTTTTGATTATCTGGATACATTGAATTTGATCTCTAGGATCATGGTTAAGAGACAAAATCTAGAAGTTTTAGGAATGAAAATGTTTTCTATTTAAAGGAATGAATAAAATGTTTCTTTTCTCTGATCATTTATGATTATTTTTGTGCTAAATATTGATGGAGTTGAAGAAAGAAGACAAAAGGTGAATTGAGCAAAACTATATTGTCAAGATCCAAAAGAGGAAGTGCTAATGTGAGGTGTGAGTGTGTGAATCAGAGAGAAAATAATCAAAAGGAAGAGGTAGAGAAAATAATAGATCTAAAATATTAAGGTAGTGATAAAACATAGTAAATATTTTCACTGTTACTTTCTTACCATTGTAGTAAAAAAAATCCTAACTGAGTGGAGCTAGCAAGTATTTGAAATTCTATATGGTAGCATTCTTTTGAATATTATATAGGTCCTTTAGAGTAGGCCACTCTTTAGAAATGTCAATGACTGATAAGGTCTAGATGATCTTGACTTAAAACCCTCTCACAAGGTCACACTAAAAACATTCATGTAATCTTTAATAAGGTTAGATCCTAATAGAGATCACTTTAAAAGAGTGAAATTATTTGGTTTCCAGCTCCAAGGTGGGTTTTACCTTTATAGAGTTTCTATATGTTAAATATGTGTGTAAAATGTCTGAATACTTATTGTGTGACAAGTTTATTTCATGTTACGTTTTTAATGTTGCAACATTGTATAAGTTAAGTGGTTACTCTGATACTCAATATATTAAGAAATAGTAAGATAAAAATTTGATACAATGAGTTTATAAGTTTGAATTGAGATATTGTATGTTGTGACTGAGTTATTGATCTCAAATTTTATGAAGTATAAATTGGTAGTAAAGTATGTTAGGTCTGTATGATAACAGGATATAAATGATTCATACCCCCTCTTATTTATCTAACAATTGGTATTAGAGTTGGGTGATTTAAGGAAGAAGTTTGAAGGGACTTGAGCTAAATATCCTAAAATGTATAAGACAGAGGCACCAAAGATGAACAAGAAGAATTCCTCTTCATGGATAAGAAGGATGAGGTCATAAATATCTAGAATTGGAGATAATGCCTTATATTATCTATATCACCAATACACTTCTCCAAACCCTCCTATGACATTAGAGGAGATGAACTATAATAAATAATACAATAACCTGATAATTGAGATTGCATTTGACCATAATGATGCCAAGTTTGATGATGTCAAAAAAGTGGTACTTCTAAAGAAATGTGGGACAAGCTGATAGATGTGCATGGTGGAGACCATAATGTATTGAGAGCTAATGTGGAAACTCTAAGAGGCAATTATGATGACACGAGGATGAAATAAGGTAAGAACATAGCTTGATATGTGACTTGAATCAAAGAAGTGGTGAGTGATATAAAAGCTACATGAGGAGTCATTAGCAATGAAGAAGTTGCAAGTAATGTTCTCAAAATACTATTATTTATTTATGCTATAAGAGTATCTACAATTTAGGAATTTAGAGATATGTTTGGAGTGATCTTACTCTTGATGTTTTAGTTGGTTGTTTGATGAAATTTGAATTTAGTAATTTTTTTAACAGTGTTCTTACTATTGAGAATGCTTTCAAGACTTCACTAACCATTAGTAGTTCAAAAAAAGAAAAAAACAACATGGATGAAAGAAACTTAGATTTAAATGTTGATATGGATGTGATTAAAACATTTCTTGCAAAGAGGTTACCAAGAGGTAAAGGTAAATTTAAAGATCAATTACTGTTGGGCTAAAAGTACAAAGTTTCATCACCTTTTAGACTGAGTTATCAAAACTATTGAATTTGAGTATTTCTATCTAAAAATCAATTTCGTTCAAAGATATGATCTAGAGATAAACTCATTCTAGCTAAGTTATATATGTTTTCACACTTTTCAGGTTGGAAATGTCTATTACATACATGTTTCATACTAGTTGGTGTCCAGTTACTAATGAAATAAAATTATTTTAGAAAATTGATGTTTCAATAACTCTTACTCTTTTCAATGATTTTTTTTTATAACATATAAACACCATTTTATAGAGCTCAAAGTTAATAATATTTTTCAATAAATTTTATAGTGTTTTACTTTGATATAGTATATTATAATTAAAAAATACTACAAGTATGCATTTTAACACTTGTGAATGTTTAGACTATCAACTAGGTTATTATGATAGTTGTCAATTCTAAGATCAAGAAGAGGATAGAAACTAAATGGAATCCACCCATTTAAACTGATTGAAATTAATTTTGATGTGTCAAAGAGTGGAGAGGGGGCTACTACAAGAAAACTAATCTAGAATGCTCAAGGTGTTGGTATTAGGAGATACTAGACTAGAAAATGTGGTAGGATTTCAAGCAATGAAGTAGAAGTTCTTGGGATCTTGTAGGGAGTTGAGTTAGCTAGCAACATGGGAATTTAAAATTTGAATGTGAAGGAATATTCTATGTTAGTCATCAATTTTTTCAAGAGGGATATCAAGAGGAGCTGGAACACCACATCGATCATTAGCGATGCCTAGTGTATTATGCATGATCTTAATGATGTAAGGATACAACAAATTTACATGAAAGGAAACTAGGTAGCGAACAACTTGATAGGATAGAGACACAAAGTCATCAATGTGCAAGGCTAGCAGAATGAGCAAGATCTTCCAGCAATAATTAGATCATGCATCCATAAAGAGTCCTTTATGAAATTGAGTACCACTTGATGTATGATAGGGAGTGTCTTTTCACAATGGGCTTAGTGTTGGTGATTTACATGACCACTAACTATTTTAATATTTTACTTAAGTGATTCCTCCCATACATTTATGTGTAACCAACCCTAGAGGGTACTTGTATCTCTAAAGATATGATTATTTTGTTCTTTCCATATGTTCTAGAAAAAATATAGGGAATGAGCTTTCATATCATTTTTATCAAGGGGTGGTGTAAAGGGCTCTCCAATCGAAGGGTAAATTGGGAGATAATATTATGAAAGGCCCATGAAATTTGAAGCTAGCTAAAAATAGTTTGCCAAACCTAAATAGAGTAAGGACAATAAATGAAAAGGTGAGGGATGGACTCTTCATCTTGGCACCACAACACACAAGGTGAACCTACAATAGTGGGTTACACTTGTTTGCCTAAACTAACACTGAACTATGAATTTTCAAGAAAACTTTCACTTTCAGATGCAAATTGCTATTTAATGTTTAGGAATTTGAAGATGAAGAAAATTAGAGACTTTTAGGATTTTCTGTGTAGAATCCAAATATATTTAAATTTTTTTTTTTTGAATTGATTTGATTGAATTATTTTTTCTCCCACGAAAATTGGTATGTTATCAAAAAATTGATTTTTAAAAAGTGACATTGTTTTTGACACAACTTTTTTTCTACAATGCATATCAATGTGATTCTTTTGAATTTAGTTTGTTAACATCCATACCAAAACCATGGAGGTGATCTCATGTCTTTATCCTTTGTAATTCATATTTTATCAGAGTTTAAAGTTGACCTAACATGAATTTGGACATACATGGCTTTTGACACATGTAAGTTATTATATATTTACCTGATTTCAAATTTTCTTTTTTTGACTGAAAGAGGACTCGAATATAAAGACTGTAGTTATTTTTCAAAAAAAATTGTATGTTATCAAAAACCTGATTTTTAAAAAGTGACATTGTTTTTGACACAACTTTTTTTCTACAATAGACATTAGTATGATTCTTTTGAATTTAGTTTGTTAACATCCATACCAAAATCACGGAGGTGATTTGATATCTTTATCATTATTATTTCATATTTTATCAGAGTTTAAAGTTGACCTAATACGAATTTGGCCATACATAGATTTTGACACATGTAACTTATTATATGTTTACCCAATTTCAAAAATTCTTTTTTTGATTGAAAGAGGACTCGAATGCAGAGACTGTAGTTATTTTTCAAAAATTTTGTTCTCTTAGTTACTATTTTTCCATGAGCATCTAATATATAGGTTTATTTTTTATAACAAACCCCTCTTCAATTCATGTGCAAAAATGTATACCTAATTTTTTTTAAATGTATGAAATTCATAGTCATTAGAAACCTCATTCGGAGTACATCTATCATGAAAAATGACATGACTTCTGTGCTCCACCTAAATCTATTAATTGAGCCTGGAAGTCATGAAAACACAATAAATCTTCTTACAATTAGGGAAAACCTATAATTACCTAGTTTTGATAGAAACTAAATTTCTATCAAAACTTAAAATACTAGTTTCAAAAGAAACACAACTGTCTAGTTTCTATCAAAACTAAGAAAGCTAACCCATGTAGTTAAATAGGTCATCCTTACTTTTGATTGAAACTACATTAGGTAGGGTAGACGCTAAAAATCGGTTCTCATCTACAACTTCATCACTTATTCATACTAATTTGTCCCATTTTCTCATTCTACTTACTTTGATCTTTTGGCCAGATTGACCAGATCTTGTCATTTGTATCCTCTTTCACATCAATTTCATATCAACTCAGAATCATATCAAATCAACTTGGAATCATATCAAATCAACTTGAAATCATATCAAATCAACTTGAAATCACCCCAATCAACTCGGAATCACTCAAAATCAGTCCTAATCAATCCAAAACATATCAAACATCCCAAATCAATCATCATTTATCTGCTCCTAGGCATTGTTGTGGCTTTTAGTGCCTTGGAAACCTATCAACTTATCAATCTTATCAATCTGACCTTAGTACTGTCATGGCTCTCAGTGCTAGGTCAAAATATCATTCAATATTTGACATTGTTGAGGCTTTCAATGTCAGATCATGGCATCATCAACCATTTTAATAATATTGACAATGTTCGTCAGTGTTATTACGATCGAACCTTATCAATCAATTTCAATCCCGTAGCATTTACAATGTCGGTTAAATGTTACATATCAATTTATTCATGTCATGTGTCCTTGGCATGTTATCAATTTCGATCTATCAATCAATTTGACCATGGCTTTGGTCTACCTTTTCATCATCTTATTCCATATCCATCATTGTTATATTTTCGTCAAAGGATACGGTCGCATTCATTTAATCAATTTGGCCAATTATCTACTAATTTTCTCTATAGGATTAAATAACCCATAATTTAATCCTATTATTTCTAATTATTCTTCCCAATTATCATCCTCAATTAATTAATTTTATTAATTAATTGATTCATTATCTGCAAACCATGGAAATTCTTAATTTCCTAAGTTCCATTTTTCATCATTAAATCCATTTTCTACTAATTCTTATTTTGTGGAATAAGAGGATTTTTAATTCAAATATTCCATAAAATATTGAGTCATCATGACACTTGGATGTGACACCTCATGGATCCTCCTTTGACACTTGGCTGAGATTTGTCATAATCAAATATTATTACCTCTTACGCATGTCTCTATTTGGCTTCTTTGTCATAGATTCTTGGCTTTAAGTGGGTTGAGGTGTCTTATGACGCGTCATAGATTCTCTTCCACATTTAGCCAAGTTTGACTTGCATGTGTCATAGAATCGCACAATTGGCATATTCTGTCATATGCGTCATAGGAATTTCTTGCCACATCGCACATCTATGGGTGACAAATCCAATGCCCTCACTTTGAGTGTTGATTATAAAATGAACACTCTTTCTCTCATTTTTGGGTCTTCGAATTGAGAATGCTGAAGTTTTGAAAATCCAAATCTTTGAGTCTTTGATTCTCTACTTCTTTGCATGTTGCATCCTCTCTCTCTCATAAAATCACACTTCAAGTATTCTCATGGCATGATCCACATCATAGGCTTTGGCTTCAACCTTGTGTGCACTATAGGCGAATTGGAGCTACAATCATTTGGAGAAGAAAGAAGAACATGGGAGCTACAAACGAAAAGGGGGGTTTCTATTGCTTTCTCTATTACTTTGGCTTTCATGGTAGACTAGTGGGTGCTAATATATGATTATTGAGTTTTGTGATTTTCTCATAGTATGTTATGCATTTTAACCCATTTTTTTGGTCCTACATTTGGTGAACCCGACGTGAACATGTATCCGCAAGATCCTCAAGCTATGGCACAAAAAACCTTGAACAATACACCTACCATGATATTTCCTCCTAACACTTCCCCCACACATGGGATGGTTCAATAGAGTCCTGAATTTGAACCTATATTTGTGCCAATGCCACTAGGAGGAGGAAGTGTACCAACCTCACCTGAAGATGAACAATCACATGCATTTGAATTCAGCCAACCTAACACATCAAACATATGACAAGGTATTGTACACCTAAGTGATGACTCTAACACTGATTATGGCATCACTGATGAAGAAATGGCTAGGGCATGTCAAGACAAAAGTTTTTGCAAGAACTTCAAACATTTTGCCACACAAGAAATTGTCAAATTTAACCCAAACTTGGAAGGTCCTAGGTCCAAAAATCAAACCAACACAACAATTGAAAACATCCAACCCAAGATAAATTTGGACTTAGACAAGGGAAAACAACCTTTGAAGTTTTCAAACACAATAATAGCACCTATAAGGTCCCATCAAGAAACAACAATTGAAATCCTCCAAAGTACATTTGAACACATCAATGTTAACCCCTTGTTTGATGAAATACCACAAATCCCTAAACACCCCAAAAGGACATATGAATTGATTTTAGTCACATGATGCAACAAAAAGATGCACCTAAAGGGACCCGTGTTCTAGGGATGCCAGAGATACCTTCTTTGGAGGAAAATCAACAAAGTACACCTTTGCTTCTAACCTTACCCCATGCTACGACATCAAACACTATGGAGCCTCTCATAAATACAACATGTGAAACATCAAGTGCAACCATCCCTATAGATGCACAAAGGAAAACTTATATTGACATTACACCCATTCCTAACATGGATGCATCTCATAGTCAAGTCAATATGATGTTGGAAGTAGGAACATCTAAAACACAAAGGTACCAAAACAACAACACAAACATGACGTTCAATTCTCAAGGACTTAGTCAACCCCCATGAAAACAAAAACCTACAATGGTACAAGGACTCAACACTTCCAAGGCACAACCAAGTCTACATCCACTTGACACACATCCCACATATCAACAACACCATCAAACACAATAACAACAACCAGAAGTGGGGCAAACATCCAACATTCCTAACATGCAATCCCATATGGACCCACTTGACTTACACACAATTTATCAACAACAATTTTAGCAGAAATTCCAACAACAACAAATGATGTTTGCTAAAAAACAAGAGCAACTCAAGCAATAGTTGGAATACCAAAAATGCCTTGAGCAAAAAATTGCATACTAGCAATATTTGTTACAACAACAACATGTGCCACAACAACCTCAACAAATACCTCTAGAACAACAAGAACACACATGGTCTCACATACAACCAATAGAGGTATCCCAAAAACAACCACAACACACAACACAACAACAACACATGGTACAACATCACAGTGAATCCCACAACAAGTGCCACATCAAATACCACAACAAGTTCCCCAACAACAGGGACCTTTCTATCTTCGAGGTGCCAACATACCTCCACCACCTAGCGGCACTTCATCAGATTCATCAGACACAAAAATGTCAGAATCAAGTAGAGATAGTTCTCGCCACAACAAATGGTGTACTCATAGACACAAAAGACTTGAAGGAAAGACCATCATGCAAAACCCCAATGAAGAACTATTACAACAATTCAAACAACTTTCCAAACAAGTCGAGGCATTGGGAGTCCAAAAGAAATAGGCTCTATATACAGAAAGGGACGTACGACCTAATCATTCGATAAAAGTCTGTATATGCCTCCATTCCCAAAACACTTTGAAGCTCCAAGGTTTGAAAAATACCAAGGAAAAGGAAACCCTATTGATCACATTTGTGAATTTTTTTCTTCATGTACCAAACTCAGTGATGAACCCACTTACCTTATGAGATTGTTCCCTCATTCTTTAGGTGGGCCTGCACTTGAATGGTACTCCAAACTTCCTGGTAATATCAAATCTTGGTCAGAGCTAGCAGACAAGTTTATCTCCCACTTTTCCTTTAACATTACAAATGAGGTGACACTTTTTGATTTGTGCTCAACTAAACAAAAGATGGGATAATCATTCATCACATTCTTACTACGTTGGAGAAGCTTAGTTAGTCAATGCTCACTAGACATTCCTGAAGAACAACAAGTAAACCTGTGCATTGAAAACTTAGTCTCGGACTTAATGTATGAACTCAAAATCAAGAGTCCAAGCACCATTTCTAAACTAATGAAAAAAGGGGCTAGTATTGAAGATGCTCTTATCCGTAAGGGAGTCCTCAAGATAAACAAAGAAAACACAAACACCAACTCGTCTAATGACAAGGCAAAATTTTTCTCCAAAAACAAGAATGTGACTAATGATGGTATTGTGGATACCTACACGATTAGCACAGCACAACCTCAACTAAATTTGAAAGGTGCAAACCCTACAAATTCACAAACTCCTAATCAAACAACACCTCAACAATAAAAAATTGAGACTTCCACACAAGACAAAAGACATCATAGAACCAAAATCAGGAAATTCACACCATTGGGAGTACCGCTTGAGACGACACTACAACAGTTACTGAGTAATAACTTCCTACAGCTACCCCCAATCAAAGATGAACTAGTATCTAAAGCAGATTGGTGGGATGACAAAAAGTATTGTGATTACCATCGCACCAAAGGACACAAGACTTCATCATGCTTCCAACTGAAACATGCAATACAAGACCTTATTGATGATGGTGTCATCACAGTTAATCCATCACTATTAGCATCCAACTCTAATCATACTATTTTCAAAGATCCTTTGGGTAATCATGACAAAGAGAAACCCTCAAGTTCAAACTCAAACTCACAAGGTAATGTGAATTACACACACACCGGCTATGACTACACCATCAATTTCTTTAATGAGTCTGACTTCCACATATCCACATTCACATTGAAGGCTAAAGACCCTCATTGTGCTGTCACTACATGTTGTAGAAAGATCACCCTACCTGGAGCCCCATCTAGACCTACTACTTTTACTAGACTTGCACCCCCAAGTAGACCTACTACTCCTACTTCATCTAATTATAACCTTGTTGAACAACTTGGCAAAACCCCTGCACAAATATCCATTTTGGACCTACTGCGTGCATCCCCGCAACACCAAAAGATCATGGAGAAAACCCTTAAAGAGTCAATAGTTCCAGATAACATGGATGTTGCCCAGTTCCAAGCCATGGTTGGGAACCTATTCGCATCGCAGCATATCACCTTTTCCCCACGAGATATTCCTAAGGACAAACCTAACCATAATGATCCCCTTTATCTCAAAGTCTTCATCCATAATGCCAAAGTCAGACGTGTCTTAATAGATGGAGGAGTAGGACTGAACATCTGTACTCTTAAGGTTGTCAACAATTTGGGTTATTCTAAAGATGATGTGGATCCCTCTCGAAGAATCATAATAAAATCTTATGATGATGGTGAACGCTTCTCTAGGGGCATCATCACATTACCTGTCAAAGTTGGTCCAGCTGCTGAAGACACATTGTTCCATGTCCTAGACATCAAAATGAATTGCAACATGATATGGCTTCATGCTATGAAAGCAATCCCTTCTACATATCATCAATGTTTGAAGTTTTCCTATAATAACATGGAGGTTACCATCCTCGATGATCCAGATCCTTTCTAGTTTTATGCTAATCTACGAGATGCTACTGCATTCCAAATCCCAACAAACAATGAAGCACAACCCACAAATTCCTCTAAGTATATGGATGCTGATATACTACTCAGTAAAGCCAAGGAAAAGATGAAGATTGAAGACAATGGGTGTGGAGAGTACTTTATGTCTCAAGTCTCTCACATTAGGGAGTCACCACTTTCCCCCATCAATACAAAGAATGATAGTTCTATCAATGAGAATACATCTGTATGTATTGAGAAAGCAAAAGAAGAATGAGAACCCACTTTGATATCTCCTAGCAAGTATGGACTTGGGTTTACCATCATGCAGAAACAAGGCTATGATGGCTATACTAGTCTTGGATCTCAGAAACAAGGAATCATTGAACCTATCACTACAGAAGGACAACCTCCTAGTTTGGGGCTTGGATTTAAACCATTATGAATAGGTCCTCCTAGCACCACGATACCTACATTTAAGACTATGGATGTTTCAAATGATGAAAAGGAATCTGAGGATATCCCACTTGAAACCAACAATCCCCTAGCCTCTGAGCATAACCCCAATGACCCAGTTGAATCAGTTACCCATATATCTACCTTCAAACAAAGCCCATTCAACACTAATGATGACATCTCCTCAAGTTATCCTGAACCTTTGGATTGGGACCAACGTGGACCACCAGTTTTTGATCAATTCAATGATGATGACACTCTTACAATAGAATTTGAAGGCATTATGACTAAAGATTGTAAAGAAGTAGTTTCTCCTAAAGAGAACACATTGGCATATTTTGGGGAACGAACTCCACTTTCTAGTTACAAAGAAAAAAGAGAAAGAAATAACAAGCATAGGTCTCTTGGTGAAAATCGAAAGGCACCATTAGACCATAAAAAATCAAAAGCTAAGAAAATCCCAATGATACAAAATGAAAAATATGATGCCATGAATATTAGTGTTCCAGTGTTCAACATGCCACAAAGTCTTTTGGAGCTCTCTCAATCAGCATTCATGCAGAAGGTCATTGGTCTCAACCCTCCCAACCCTCCCGTATATCCCTTTGTTTATCCCCAAATCCAGCTACCTAATTTGTCCTATAACCAAAATCAGTCCTTTATCCAACAAGCCTTTGCATATGTCATCATCAGTGACATCCCACATGACATTTCTATTGACCCAATTATCCTTAAATGCCTTGATTCTCGAGAGACAAACATTGTCTTACATATGGTACACGATGGTATATCTCGAGACCTTTCTAGTGGTTTGATTTTAGCTATAGACTCAGAAAAAATCCTATGTAGTTATGATCAATCATGGATTCAGAGCCCATCAGCTAGCAGCATCAACAACAGATATCTTCTTAGCAATTGTCAGTGACATTCTTGATTCCATCTAAAAGTCATGAAAAAATATCAAAAAAATTGCAAAAAGTCTTGAAAAAATATCAAAAAAATAGTAAAAAGTCATGAAAAAAGCAAAGAAAAAAAGAAGTCATGAAAAAATGGATGCCTTGATGAAAACCTGGTAAACAGGCGTCTTGGCATGAAAATTTGAGTCAAGAGAAAAATTTCGTCCAAAAGTGAAAACCTGGCAAACATGCGCTTTGGGCAAGTACCATGGTGAAAACCTGGCAAACAAGCACCATGTGTAATCAGTTATTGCTTCTCCATCTATCAGGATTCCATCTAGTCTTTTTCCCCTCTATCATTCCTTGATCATATCCTTCATATTGCAAGACATCCTTGGTTACTTATCATGGCTCACGAACTGGTTAATGTCCTTTGTTATCTTACCAAGCATTACCAGTCTATACACACTCTGTCATTGGCCTTTGTACATAGTCTATGTCTTCTCTAGGAGCATATTACCTACATAGTGCGTAAGTTTGAATTGGGCATATTACCTACATGGTGTGTAAGTATGAATTTGAACTAGGGGCATACCCCTAAGTGATTTTATCCATTGGATCTATCGCATAACGGATTGGAGCTAACACTTGTAGATCCTTATACGATCCTGAAAAAATCCCTTAAAATCATAAAATGTCCTGAGAAAACCACTAAAAATCACATAAATGTCCTAAAAAAAATCCTAAAAATTCAAATATGATCCTGAAAAAATCACTAAAAATTACATAATGTCCTAAAAAAAATCCTAAAAATTCAAATATGATCTTGAAAAAATCACT
Source organism: Cupressus sempervirens (assembly GCA_028749045.1). Classification (NCBI taxonomy): domain Eukaryota; kingdom Viridiplantae; phylum Streptophyta; class Pinopsida; order Cupressales; family Cupressaceae; genus Cupressus; species Cupressus sempervirens. The sequence continues at coordinate 271,772,717 of CM053786.1, read as the reverse complement.
AAAAGTCATAACATGTCCTGAAAAAAATCCCTAAAAATCATAAAATGTCCTGAAAAAAACCTAAAAATCGTAAAATGACCTGAAGAAATTAGTTACACAAAAACATCAAATATCCTCAAAAAACCCTAAAAATCACAAAACTCATCAAAATTTGCAATAAACCTTGTACATATTCACTATGGATAACCATCCCTTTTGTGTTCACACTTGCACTTTGCAGATTGAAACTCAAAGCACTACACTTTCAAGACAATCACACTATCTGACCAACGTGAACCAACAATCAATCCAACATGTTACTATGAACCTATCAACTGAATCCACAAATAGTGCTATCAAATTATCAACCTATAAAACACCATCTAAACACCTAACACACTAAAAAGCAAGTAATAATGGACAAGGATAGCTGTTGGCTCACGCTATTTAGTGAGTGATTTATTTTTTGTTTTGTTTTTCTTTGATCATGTTCCTATGCCACTGGATGATATAAAACTAATCTATGAGACTGGCCGGGATAGTTCATGGTCATCTTATTTCCATTTTTGTCTATTACAATGTACCTTTGAGAGTCTGGGGCATGTACATATGCCTTAGAAAGGACAAGGTCATTCTCTGTCTACATCATGCTTGTTTACGCAAAAGGCTTGCATTTACGCTCTGGCCCTTTATGCCATGATGCGTTGCAGTCCATTTTCCATATCAAAATAAAGCTCCATTTGACATATAGTGCACTTTCTAGAAGAAAAAGTCTTTCCATCATACTTACATCTCCTCATCTAATCTTTCGTCTTCATCTCATTCTCCATCACCATAATCATGTCTTCTAATTCACCAAGTCATCTTCATCTTGCATTCAAGCATTCTTGCATCATCCTGCACTGTCAATCAACTTTTTATGGCTTTCCACCTGGTTCAACCTCAATCTGACATTTGTCTCATCATCTTTGACCAAATACAACCATTTTTTGATGATTTCCCTCATGTTATGACATCTTTCCATCATTTTGGGCATGCACGCACAGTTTCGGGTCATTCCGAGTCCAATCGAGCTAATTTTGGGCCCTGGAGCCTTTTAGGGCATAGTCTGCACTTTCAGGGCATAGTTGGGGTTTCCAACTGCATCATTGATGCACTTGGTCATGTCAACTATGTCATTGACATAGTTGGTGGAGTTTGGGCGCACTTGGGAACCTAGGTTATCCCGAACTACTCTCGAAACCCCTTGGTTGCACTCTAGAGGCCATAACTTTTGTGTTTCAACTCTGATTTACGAACCATCAGTTGCATTGGACTCATATCTTGCTTGTGAACAAAATGATATATCATTTTCATTATTTTGTCACTATATGGAGTGTTAATCCTTGAAATTACTCTTGGGCTCCTAGTTGCCCCCCATCATGTTGATTTTGGCTCCTAGGACCTTCTCGGGCACATTTTACACTTTCTAAAACCACTTGGGCTTCCCAAGTGTTTCATTGATGCACTTGGTACTATCATGGTGCACTTGGGCTTACCAAGTGTGTCAATGATGCACTTGGTTGAGTTTGGGCACAGTTGGGGACCTAAGATACCCAGAATTGCTCCTGGAGCCCCTATGTTGCACTCCAGAGCCCATAACGTTTGCATTTTAACTCAAAATTGCAATCTGTTAGTTGTGTTGGATTCATATCTTCATTATGGACAACATGAACTATCATTTTCATCATTTTGTGTTTTTCTTGAGTGGTAACCCATGCAATCACTCTCGGGCTCCTGATTGATCCTATTTTGCACTCTAGACCTCATAACTTTTACATCTTAGCTCTAATTTGCGATCCGTCAATTGCTATGGTTTTTTCTTCTTGTTGTCAATAAATTGACTTATCATATGCTTATCTTAGTAAATTAATAAAGGGGGCACCCATATACATCATCCCTACTGGGGCATGTTGTAGCTTTCTCATCAGTTATTCTTTGATACAACGCTCTAAATCACATTGTATCAAAGAGGGGCAAAGTGTAGACGCTCAAAAATGGTTCTCATGTATGACTTCATCACTTATTCATACTAATTTGTCTCATTTTATCATTCTACTTACTTTGATCTTTTGGCCAGATTGACCATATCTTGTCATTCGTATCCTCTTTCACATCAATTTCATATCAACTCAGAATCATATCAAATCAACTCGGAATCATATCAAATCAACTCGAAATCATATCAAATCAACTTGGAATCACTCCAAATCAACCTAAAATCACTCAAAATCAGTCCTAATCAATCCAAAACATATCAAACATCCCAAATCAATCATCATTTATCTGCTGCTAGGCATTTTTGTGGCTTTTAGTGCCTTGGAAACCTATCAACTTATCAATCTTATCAATCTGACCTTAGTACTATCATGGCTCTCAGTGCTAGGTCAAAATATCATTCATGTCATTCAATCTTTGACATTTTTGAGGCTTTCAATGTCGGATCATGGCATCATCAACCATTTTAATAGTATTGACAATGTCCGTCAGTGTTACTATGATCGAACCTTATCAATCAATTTCAATCTTGTAGCATTTACAATGTTGGTTAAATGTTACATATCAATTTATTCATGTCATGTGTCCTTGGCATGTTATCAATTTTGATCTATCAATCAATTTGACCATGGCTTTGGTCTACCTTTTCATCATCTTATTCCATATCCATCATTGTCACATTTTCGTCAAAGGATACAGTCGCATTCATTTAATCAATTTGGCCAATTATCTACTAATTTTCTCTATAGGATTAAATAACCCATAATTTAATCCTATTCTTTCTAATTATTCTTCCCAATTATCATCCTCAATTAATTAATTTTATTAATTAATTGATTCATTATTTGCAAACCATGGAAATTCTTAATTTCCTAAGTTCCATTTTTCATCATTAAATCCATTTTCTACTAATTCTTATTTTGTGGAATAAGAGGATTTTTAATTCAAATATTCCATAAAATATTGAGTCATCATGACACTTGGATGTGACACCTCATGGATCCTCCTTTGACACTTGGCTGAGATTTGTCATAATCAAATATTATTACCTCTTACACATGTCTTTATTTGGCTTCTTTGTCATAGATTCTTGGCTTTAAGTGGGTTGAGGTGTCTTATGACCCATCATAGATTCTCTTCCACATTTAGCCAAGTTTGACTTGCATGTGTCATAGAATCGCACAATTGGCATATTTTTTCATATGCATCATAGGAATCTCTTGCCACATCGCACATCTATGGGTGACAAATCCAATGCCTTTACTTTGAGCGTTGACTATAAAATGAACACTCTTTCTCTCATTTTTGGGTCTTTCAATTGAGAATGCTGAAGTTTTGAAAATCCAAATCTTTGAGTCTTTGAGTCTCTCCTTCTTTGCATGTTGCATCCTCTCTCTCTCTCATAAAATCACACTTCAAGTATTCTTATGGCATGATCCACATCATAGGCTTTGGCTTCAACCTTGTGTGCACTATAGGCAAATTGGAGCTACAATCATTTGGAGAAGAAACAAGAACATGGGAGCTACAAACAAAAAAGGGGGTTTCTATTGCTTTCTCTATTAGTTTGGCTTTCATGGTAGACTAGTGGGTGCTAATATATGATTATTGAGTTTTGTAATTTTCTCATAGTATGTTATGCATTTTAACCCATTTTTCTGGTCCTATAGGTAGTTTCAATCAGAACTACCTAATGTAGTTTCAATTGAAAGTAAGGTCGGCATTTAGGGTTTTAATTTTAAAATTAAAAATTATCATATAAATAAATTTCATTCTTATTTAAATTTTAGCATTCAAATCCAATTAGATAATTCACACTTCAATTAGGAGGGAGAGAATATTTTACAACTTATCTATTTTGAAATTTTGAAAAAAAATTATGACATTGGCAATAAAGGTAAAAGAGAAAGTAAATATTCATGAAGGAGAACTTATGAACAAGAAGATGAAAATCATCAAAAAACTTTAGCAGGATAATATAGGAGGCAAGGTATGTACATGTGCAATATTTTTTATGATGCATATTTAGTTTAGATAGCATGCAATTTCATATTGTAGAATTTTTGTATGTATATAGTTAGGATTAGGGAACTTATCCAACTAGGAATATGGTAAATATAAACTTAGCGTTACTATTAACTTATTATTAAGGGTTTACTGAATTATGAATATTTAGGATTAGGTTTCATTAAATTATGAATATTTAGGATTAGGGTTTATTACATTATGGTTTTTAAATTATGAATATTTAGACATAGGGTTTATTATATTATGGTTTGTAAATTATGAATGCAACCCAAGTTCAAACATGTATGTATGCATGCATCTCTTGCAAGTACAATATCTCTCTAGATTTCTACCTATCTAGAGGAAAACATTATATTTTTAATTTTTAATTTTAAAGACAAATCCCCTTATAAACTTGTTTAATTTTATTTGTTATATCGTGCACATGCAGTAGTAGATGATGAAAATGTTGGACATGGGAAAATTGAAGATGAAGCAATGGATATCGAAGAAGGACCATCTAAAGGTTAGACAAAATTGTATTCAATATTTCATTTGTTATGTATATACACATATGTGGACCCTAAAAAAAAGTTGTATCTGAAGTCTTTATTTAAATTTTTCTTACAGCTGAAGACCAAAAAACAAATTAGAATGTTAATCTAGTCCAAAATTTGAAGAGAAAAGTTAATCATAGAAACATAGATCATTTAATTGAAATGGAAGTGGAAAATTTGAGAGAATATGCTAGCCAACCTACACATAATATGAAGAGGAAATTGAATAAATGATCTACAAAAATAATTGCACAATTTGAGAATTTTGATACAGTGGAGAAAACTCAACTATTATCAATTTTACTTCTTAAAGATGAATTAAAAGAGCCATTGAAACAAGTGTTAAAAAGATGAAGACTTCTAAACTACAAAAAGATATAGTTGAAAGTGTTAAGTAAGGGTTACATTCCATTGGCAAAAAACCTAGATTTGTAGATAAATCCATTGCATGAAGAGTGATATTGATTTTTTTTTTAAATAAGAAATTATGGCAAAAAAGATAGATCTCTTCACTATCATCTCATATTGAATATAGTTGAAAGATGACATTATATTATATAAAAAGAAGAAACAATTTGGATGATAGTACATTAGAAGGAAATTGGGTGCTAATGTGTAGAGTTCTTTGATTTGATAGGATTGTGGAAATAGTTAAGAACTTAGTCATTCAATTTTGGATTGATAATACTCGTTCGTCACCGATTAGAAGAGATATCACCAATAAGAGGATTGGGCCTAAGGAGTATCTTCAACATGAAAAACATTGTTTGGATGTCAAGTAACATGAATTGTATCTCATTTTTTTATTTAAAACCGGACACAAAGATTGGACAAACAATATTTGAAAGATTGATACCCTATTTTGTGAAGATAAATAGATCTTTTGAAACATGTTGTTGTCGATATCATGTTGAATTTGATTTGTACTATCAAGGGTTTAGAAAGATGATAGAAGAAAGTGGTGGTTATAAAAATTCTTTTCTTAAACAACCAAGCCAATTCATAACATCAATCTTATGTGACAAACTAAATGATCATGCAATAGGTGAAATAGATTGCATAAGAGGAACTTGTGAAACATGTGGTAATCAAACCAAATTTCCTTTGAGAGATAAAGATACTAATATGATGGGGATCGTAAAATGTAAGAGATATAAGTACATAAATTCAGAAACAAAAGTTGGAAAAGAATCAAGAAGGTTGGAATATGTAGAGGATGACATACCTATTGGAGAATTTATGTCAATTTTTTGTAAATTGATTCAACCATATATACATCATGTTTTTTTCTAAGTGGCAAGAAGAATAGTTTCAAACACTAAGAGAAACTTTCTCACTCACGATAATTTTATCTATTATTGACTTTGTAGATAATTACTCCTTCATTTCTCAGAAACAACTTCAAGTGGAATACTTCTATATAGAGTATGTTACTATTATGGCTCAAGTTTCTTATCGACATGCATAAATTGATTTGGATGGTGTGGAAAGTATAGATCAATCATGAGTCATTAAAAAAGAGTATCACTTTTACATTAGTGGTGACAAAGAACATGCCACACACTTTGTGGAACATTGTTTTAAGACATGTTTCGATTATTTGGAAAACAAAGGCATAAAAATGGAAAAATATTTTGTATGGTTAGATGGATGTGCAACACAATTTAAATCAGCTAGACCATTTATGAATTATGTAGATATCATTGACACCTTAATATACCACACATTTGGAGTTTTTTTGGAGTGGACATGGAAAGAGTGAGCATGATGGTGTAGGAGCTTGTAACAAACATGCTTTAAGAAAGCATCAAATCAACTATATAGGTTATCACATTAATAACACTCATGATGTGGTTGAGTGGTGCAAAAAACATTTTACGGTGCCAAAAAATATAGATAACACGTCATCACAAGTGGATTGATTCATATCATTCAGAGTGTTTTGGGAGGTATCAGGTATAAATTAATTTGAATATTATAATTGAATCAATTTTATATTTAATATGTTAAATGTGATAACTAAATTAAGGTACACACACGTGTTTAAAAATAATTTTTTATATGTATGCATGGACCTTACATTTAGGTGTCGATAGAAGATCAATGCATGAATGCAAGAGGGTGGAGAAGACACAATCTTTGTATTTAGTTATGAGTATAGATAGTAATGTGTGGTCATTTTACACAGGAGAATACTCATGTTTTTGCCCTAATTGCATTGATAAAAACTATGATGGTTTCATTAATCAGAATGTGGATATGTGGGTCAATCAACTTTGGTGCCACTAGATATTATCAATATGAACGAGTTTAAGGATGAAAACTATGATGATATCCCATTGATTTCTAGTGATTATGACCATCTTTCAGGATTGATCAATGTTAGTATGTATTTCATAATTTTTGTTAATATATTATATATATATACACTCATGTACATGACACATGGAATTTATATACATATACTTAGTGTGCGATGTTTTTCCAGTTGTGGCAGAATCTAGAAATGTAGAAGGCATTACCTATTATTTATTACATTGCACCATATAAAGAGAGAAGCTAACAATGACTGAAATAAGTGATGGAATTATGTTTCCCATAGTTTAGTATATAGTTGAATCATGTATGTGCATGTACATCTATGTTTTTTATGAATTAAAATTTATTGACTTATTTGATTGACCTATATGCAGGTTCTATTTTTGTATAGGGAACATATTTGAAGCAAAATAGAGTACTTAAGAATGAGATTCATTTTCGTAATTATCAACCTAACAATAAGGTATATCAGTATAGTAACCATGTTATTACCATTGATCTAATTCTTCATCCATTTAAAGGACCTAGAATATGTAGGTGGAGGCTTGATATTGATGATAATGGGAAAATATTAAATTTTATCCAACAACGAGATGACCCACTTGATACGAGATAGAAACAACTTGAACATTTTGAAATTTGGTTGAACTATTTGAAATCTAAAATTTGGTTCAACAATTGGAAATTTGGTTGAACTTATGTTGGAAATGCTTTAGAATAAATGAGAGTGGGGGGGGGGGGGGGGGTGGGGGGTGAATCAGTTATGCAAGGTACAATTGCCGTAATAAATTTTTTTCACTAAATATACTGAGCCTATTAAACTAACCATGCGTCCAAGAAAAACATTCATCTTAATAAGTTACTATAAAATAAGCATACAAGAATAAGACATGAAAGATCAACACATAACACAGTGATTTATGTGGAAAACCAATTTCAAAAAAACCACAAATAACATGCTACTCCTTTCTCACTCTTTTGAAGCGATGCCCTATGAATGCCCTACCCTATTAAAGGCTACAAAACACACTATTAAATGTGACCCAGTTAAGGGATTTCAACCACCCTGTTAGAACTAAGCTTGGTTAAAGGACTTTAGAAAATTCACTTGGAATGTCACCCTGTTAAAGGATTTACAACATGGCTATTAAACCAACCTAAGTCCATAGGATTTTCCCCTAACTGATACAATTGCTAGAGAGTAAAAATAAGGGATTTTAACTTGATGCAACTCACAACATAACTTGCAGATTTTAGATCACAATTTAGTTCACAAATTTTCTTGGCTTTCAATCTCTATAGCTCTGATAGCTTGTCCTCCCTTCAAGCTTTTTCTCCTTGAGTCTTGATGCTTGTTATTCCAATGTAATTACCTTTGTGGTCACGTACCAAAGAAGAGTCTCTATACTCTCTTCCTTCTCAATGCCTTCTTCTCGACACTACATACTCTCTCTCACCAACCACTCTTGCTTCTTGACCTTTAACTCCTTAAATAGAAGTTTGGAATACTTTTCCTACTCTATTCTTCCCTCTCTTATTTTAGGTTTCAAATCGATTAGGCAGGATACAATGTATCTACCCCTTATCTTGTTTCTTCTAGAATCATCATGTAGAATCCTCTTGAATTTTCCAAAAAATGGTTCACCTAGAATTCTATGCCATCAGCTCAACATCTTTATCTTCCATCTAGTTCAAAAACTTCAAGGTAAAAAACTTGTTGGCTCCACTCTAGTAAATCTTCAACTTTTCATATAATGTACCAACTCGACACTATTGACTTTTTGTTGCTCAACACATACTATGTTACTCAGAACCTACTGTGGATTCACTCAACATCAACTAAGTTTTACTTATGCTTGGCACCTATGTCTAGCTTGGCACCTTTAGTTTCACTTGGCTCCTTTTGTTCCACTTAGCACACACTAGATTTTTCATTTTCTTAGCACTTATTGAAAATCTACTTGGCATGAACTAACTTGCTCGGTACCCACTAATGAATTTAGTCAAGCTTTGCAGGGAACTTTGTTACAACTTATTTTTCTAAAGTTTCTAAGTGTGGCCAATGTCTTCATCTTCAAATATATTGTCAATAAATCATTCTATCATTGTCTTAACTAATCCTTGTACTTCATAACAAAACAATAACTCAACCTTTCCCTTAGGTGCTTTTGTTACATCTTATTGATTAAATCCTCTTGATCAATCAACTAAGTGATAGTACTTGGATCTTATAAGCAATTGTCATTCCAACAAATAGTAGGTTTGACATCAGTGACAAAATAATGATTGAAAACATTCTTTATCAATAATCTCCCCTCTTTACTTCTTCAATATCCCTCTTTGCTTCTTTCTTAATGATCTTTTCAATTAGATTTCAACAATCTCTCTTTTTGGCATTGATGGCAAACCAAACTGATCAACCAAGTTACCAAAATGCTAACTAGGTTAAAATAGTAAGTCAAATGCCAAAAAGAAAATTTTCTATACAAAATTTTTGATTCTATTAGCAACATTGAATTTCTTATGACTCCCTCTAAATTCTGTAAGTAACTCCCTCTTTCAAATTATTTAGGAATATCACATTTGCTGATACATTTTCTTCTTCTTCTTGTTCTACTCCCTTTCTAACCTTGTCATCCTAATTCATTCTTGTCTATGTTATTTTCTCCCTCTTAGCTATTATTTCCATTCCTCTTCCTTTCTACTATTTCTCCCTCTTTTCTGTAGTTTTCCACTTTTTCTCTTTCTCCCTTTGCACATTACACATTTGATCCTATGGATTTGATCAATTTTTGCTATTTCTCCCTCTTTGACAAAAATGCCAAAGATGTATTGTTTTAGCATCTTATCATGCAAGTGTAGCATTTATAAGAACTCCAATTTCTCCCTCTATCACCTTGCTTGTGACTTATTTGGAATTTAAGTACTTTGATTACTTTAGAAAAAACCTAAAGTAAGTATCCTCTGCATCAACTTATATTGTTTCAACAATCAACTCATTTGATGCAGGGCAGTTTTGTTGTTACTTAAGCAGCCTTGGTTAGGGGTATCACCCCTAACTTACCTCTAAGATATAAAAATGTATTTTTAGGTAATTCTCTCGTGAAGATGCCAACAATTTGTTCCTTTGTATTGACATATTCCATCTTCACTTGTTTGTCTTCCATGAGTTCTCTTACATAGTGATACTTAATTGCAATATGCTTTGTTTTGGCATGCATCACAAGATTCGTTGATATGTTGGTGGAACTTGTGTTATCACAATAGAGTATCATAGGTTCACTTATATCTTCCTTCATTCCTTTCAACAGGTGCTTGATCCATAAAATATTGGTACAATTGATAGTAGTGGCAATATACTTAGCTTCAATTATGGACTATGATGTACAACTTTTCTTTTTGCTAGTTCAAGTGACTAATCTTTTACCTAAGAAGAGTGCTCCTCCATAGGTACATTTTTTGTCATCTATATTACCTCCCCAATTTTCATTAGTGTAGGCATTCAAATTAAAATTTTCAGTCCTCTTGTAGTATAAACCAAAATTATCTATTCCTTTTAGATACCTCATTATTCTCTTTACTACCATCAGATGATTTTCTCTTGGGTTTCCAAAAAATCTTGCCTCTATTCCAATAGATAATGCAATGTCTGGCCTAATGTGTACAACATATTGTAGCTTTCCAATCATTGATCTATGCATTGTTTGATTTACTTCAGCTGACTCATCATTCTTGGATAACTTATGTCCTATTACCATTGGTGTACTGACTGGTTTTGAATCTTTTAAGCCAAAGGTTTTGAGTATCTCCTAGATATATTTTGATTGAGTCACAAATATGCCATGTTCTAATTGTTACACTTGTAATCCAACTAAGAATTTGATTTCTCCAAACATTGACATCTCAAATTTATGTTTCATCTGATCATCAAAATTTTTGCATAAGGCATCTTTTCCTCCAAATATTATATCATCAAAAAAGATCTGAAATATCAAGATGTCTTTACCTTTTTCTTTCTTGATACACAAGTTGGCGTTGTCATCTATTTTCTCAAATCCTATTTTCACAAGATATTTGTGAAGTATCTCATACAATGCTCTATGTGCTTATTTTAAACAATAGAGTTCTTTATGTAGTTTGCAAAAAATATAATTGTTGTTCTAATCAAAAAATCCCTCTAGTTGTTCTATATAAACTTCCTCTTCTAGTATACAATTTAGAAAAGTAGACTTTACATCCATTTGGTAGACTTTAAAATCTTTACAGGTAGCATATTCAAGTAGAGTTCTCACTCCTTCCATCCTTGCAATAGGGGCAAATTTTCCCCCATAGTCCAGTTCTTCTTATGCATGACCTTTACAAACTATTCTGGCCTTATTTCTTGTGATCTCACCATTCTCATCTAGCTTGTTCCTAAATACTCACTTGGTACCAATCACATTCTTATTAGCATGTCTTGGAACTAAAGTCCAAGTGTTGTTCTTCTTTATCTGATCAATCTCTTCTTCCATAGCTTTATATCAGTCATCATCTAGTAGTGCATCCTTCACCATTTTGGGTTCAATTTTTCTCAATAGACATAATTCATTTCTTAGCATATTCCTTATCATTGGTCTAGCTTCCTTGTCACCAATTATTTGTTCAGTAGGGTGATGCCTTCTCACATAATTTGATAACCTTGGTTCTATTCTTGTTTCCATGTTTGGTCTTTCAACTTCAGATTCACTATGCACATCTCTTTCAATTAGCTCTACATCTCTTTCATTTGTACCAATTTCAAAGTTAGAATGTGCATTGTCTTCATTCTACAACTCGACTTCTAAATGTAGCTCGACATTCACTAGGTGTGACTCAACTAATACTGAAACTTTTTGTTGATTGCCAACTTGATTGACAACTTCTTCTTTACCAGAAATTCCTTCATAGAAGTATATAAAGGTTTGGTACTCTTCTAGTTTCTTGAATTCTTTAGCTTGAACTTATGTATTCTCATCAAAGTTTACATTTTCACTTTCCAAAATTTTGTTAGAGTTAGTATTTAAACACTTATATGCTTTACTTCTAGTAGAGTATCCAAGGAATATTCTTTCATCTCTCTTTGCATCGAACTTTCCATTTCTAAAATATTTAAGAATATAGCACTTACAACCAAATACTTTGAAATGTCTTACATTAGGTGAGTGACCATACCATAATTCAAAAGGTGTTGCATTTCTACCTTTCTTAATTTATACTCGATTCAAGGTGTAGACAAAACAAATTACTTCTAGTTTGGTCTCCTTTTCCTATCAGATTTCCATCAGTATTATAGATTTTGGTAGTTTTTTTTTCCAAATTCTACTTTGCATCCTACAGTACCTTATTGTGACACACTCAGCAAATTGTAGTTCAATCCTTCAGCATAATATACATTATCACATGAAATTTTCTCTGTAAACTTAATAGATCCTTTTCCTTTGATTTGACATGGAGCATCATTTCCAAATCTAACACTATTTCCATCATACTGAGTAAAAGTAACAAACCTACTTTTGTCAGACTATCATGTGATGTGAGCACCCAAAATCCATGATCCACTTGGCATTCTTGTTTACATAGGTTACCAGTGTTGTTGGCTCATCTTCATCTGACTGATCCTTCATGATTACATAGACTACCTCATCATTATTTTCATTAGAATCCTCTTCTTCAACAATGTAGCACTTTTTTCCTTTGTCCTTGTAATCTCTATTATCAACTTCTCTTTTGCTCTTATGTTTTTTGCCTTCTCTGTAGTTCTTTTTATGTGTGCACCTTGCATCAATATGTCCTATTTCATTGCAATTAAAACAAATGATAGGAAACTTACCTTTAAATTTACCTTTACCTCTATGAAATCTTCTAGCCAACAATGCTTCCAATTATTTCACATCTTCTTCATCTGTGCTGCTATCACTGGATGCATATTTTGTTTTTCTTCCTTTCTTCTTTGGTTTCACTTCTTCAGTATCTTTCAATGACAACTTGGCCTTGAAAGTAGATTCAACATTCTCAGGTTTGTAGTTATCAAAGTTGGATAACTCAAATGTAGTAAGTCTTTCCACTATACCTTCAAAATTTAGATTATTTCCTAGTATGCATCTGAACTCTTGAATGATTGATACTCTAATAGCATAGATTGGGAGCAAGGTTCTTAAGAATTTACTATTAATAGTACCATCATCTAAATGACAACTCAAACTTCTTATTGCACTTACTACTTCCTTAATTCTAGAGGCATATTGAGCAATGTTCTCGCCTTCCTCCATTCTCATGTCATCAAATTTTCCTCTGAGGCTTTCTCTTTTTTCTCTTTGAAAATTTTGATCTCCTCCATAAATATATGAAAAGGCTTTCCACATTGTGAATGTAGAGTTACATCCCTTGATGCCATCAAATTCAGCATAGTTGAGGGTAGAGGCAATCTCTAGCATTGCCTGATTGTGTTCCTTCTTTTTCTTCATATCTTTTGGGGTAGGGGCACTAGTTGGATCAACATGTTCCACTTCAATTAAGCTTTTTGCATGATCACTTACTAATCCAAGATGTAGCTTCATTAAACCTTTCCATGCAGCAAAGTTATCTCTATTTATCTTGGGGACTTCTCTCTTGGGCATCTTGATCTTTTCTACTTCAAGTACCTTTAAACCAAATCAGTAGTAAGCTTTGATACTAATTGTTGGAAATGCTTTAGAATAACTAAGAGCAGGGTGTGAATCAATTATGCAAGGTACAATTGCCCTAATAAAACTTTTTCACTAAATATTTTGAGCCCATTAAACTAACCATGCATCAAAGCAAAATTTTCATCTTAACAAGTTACTATAAAATAAACATGCAAGAATAACACATGAAAGATCAACACATAACATAGTGATTTATGTGGAAACCCAATTTGGGAAAAACCACTAGTAACATGCTACTCCTTCCTAATTCTTCTGAAGTGATGCCCTATGAAAGGCCTTCTCTGCTAAAGGCTACAAAACACACTGTTAAATGTGACCCAATTAAGGGATTTCAACAACCTTGTTAGAAGCGAGCCTAGTTAAACGACTTTAGAACATTCACTTGGAATTTCACCCTATTAAAGAATTTACAACATGGCTATTAAACCAACCTAAGTACATAGAATTTTTTCCTAACTAATACAATTGCTAGAGAGTAACAATAAGAGCTTTTGACTAGATACAACTCACAACATAACTTGAAGATTTTAGATCACAATTTCATTCACAAATTCACTTGGCTTTCAGTCTCTATAGTTTTGATAACTTTTCCTCTCTTCAAACTTTGTCTCCTTGAGTCTCCATGCTCGTTATGCCAATGCAATTACCTTTGTGGTCACCTATTGAAATAGAGTCTCTGTACTCTCTTCATTCTCAATGCCTTCTTCTTGACACTACATACTCTCTCTGACCAACCACTCTTGATTCTTGACCTTTAACTCCTTAAATAGAAGTCTGGAATACTTTTTTGGCTTTTTTATTCCCTTGCTTATGTTAGGGTTCGAATGGATTAGGTAGGATACAATGTATCTACCCCTTATCCTATTTCTTCTAAAATCATCGTGTAGAATCCTTCTAAATTCATCAAAAAATAGTTCACATGGAATTTTGTGCCACCAACTCAACATCCTTATCTTCCATCTAGTTCACAAACTTCAAGGTAACAAACTTGTCAGCTTTGATCTAGTGAATCTTCAACTTGTCAAATAATGTAGCAGCTTGACACTATTGACTTTCTGATGCTCGGTATATACTGTGTTACTCGACACCTACTACGGATTCACTCGGCATCAACTAAGTTTTATTGATTCTCAACACCTATGTCTAGCTCGACACCTTCAATTTCACTCAGCTCCTTCTATTCCACTCGGCATACACTAGATTTTGCATTTGGTCAACACTTACTAAAAATCTACTTGGCATGAACTAACTTTCTTGGCACCCACTAGTGAATTTAGTCAAGCTTTGCAAACAACTTTGTTACAACTTATTGTTCTAAAGTTTCTAAGTGTGGAAAACATCTTCATCTTCAAATATATTGTCAATACATCATTGTACCATTGTCCTAACTGATCCTTGTACTTCATTATAAAATCATAACTCAACCTTTCCCTTAGGTGCTTTTGTTACATCTTACTGATTAAGTCATCTTCATCAATCAACTAAGTGATAGTACTTGGATCTTATACGTAATTGTCATTCTAGAAAATAGTAGGCTTGACATTAGTGACAAAATAATTATTGAAAATATTATTTATCAACAATCTCCCTTCTTTACTTCTTCAATCTCCCTCTTTACTTCTTTCATAATGATCTTTTCAATCAGATTTCAACACTTGATCATTTTCAATTTTCAATTTGGTTGAATTAATTATATATTACTTTTACTCTTTCATTTAACTTCTGATGTTTAAATGGTTATTTGTAACTAATTATAGAAATTAGGAACTTGTTGTTGGGATTTACAAGTGGGAAGTATACTTCTAAGAGAAAAGGGGTTTGGGGAGGGGGGGGGGGGGGTTGAATCAAAAGTACTAATCTCTAACCAATAAAACTTTGAACTTTAAAACATTGCATGCATAAATGTATAGAAATAACATGTAAAGAAAATGCATCCACATAAAGACTTGACACCATATATGATTACCCAGAAACCCTCTAATCAGAAGATAAAATTGGGGTGGAGATGACACCCATAACTCTTCACTACTGCAATAATAAAGTTCACCTATTAAGGTTACATATTTTGACCATTCTCATGATTTTCCTTGTGAAAGGCCTACCTTGTTAAAGGCTTACAAGGATTGTTAGATCCTACCCTATTAAAGGATTTTAACACTCTATCAAAAGTGTACCTAGCTAAAGGATTTACAAAAAAATCACTTGGAATGTCACCATGTTAAAGGCTTTATACAATGGCTATTAAACCAACCTATCTCCATAGGATTTCATTATACTATAACAATTGTTAGAGAGTACAATAAAATATTTTATCTAATACACTTACAATATAATATTGCTGATTTTAGATCCTTGTTTTATCCAACCTGATCCTTATTGATCTAGTGTAAAAAATGTTGTATCCTTTATACTTTGTTCTACAAACTGACTCTACAATTTTGTCCTTCTTCTAAGTCTCCTTTACCTTGATCAATTCACCCCTTTCACTTCCTTCAAACTTCTAGCATTATCTCTTCACATGCATTCTTTCTCACTCACTCTATAAAGTATGGGGTTTTGTCTCCTTAAAAATAATTTCATGACTTAGGGTTAGGTATGAATCTATGGTTGAGATTCATCCAACTTTCCCACTCAAATCTTTCCATTTATCTGATTGGTTGCATGTTGATTGCATAGTGAATTCAAATAGATTCAATCTTATCTCTAATCCTTCAAGATTTATCCATATGTTAGCTCAAAAATGGTTTTCATCTTAGTTTGTGAAGGCACAAACTCTTATACTAATTCTATATTGCTTGGCACGTATTGATTATTGATGCTTGACACATACTCAATTTTTTCTTGCTTGGCACTTTAACTTTCTTGGCATCTATTATTCACTCAACACAAATACTTACTTGGCATTGTCTATTTTCTCGGCACTTTTTAAATTTCTAGCTCAACATCTATATTATACTCGACATCAACCTAGAAAATTTCTTAAGTGTGTTGACACTTAATTGTCAAAATCAATTGAGATCAACAATCTCCCCCTTTGACATGAGTTTCAAAAAAACTTAACTATACATGATGAAACTAATCTCCTTGAGTATAATATACATTTTGTTCAGCATATATACAAAACTTCAAAATTAATCAAAATTTCGTGAAGGACTATATACCTTAAAACTTTGTGTCTCCCCCTAAGTTGATGTGCCATTTTCTTGTAACCAAAATCTCTTTGAATATATTGATGTGCCTCAACTAATACTCCTTGTCTTGAATTCTAATACTCTTTATCAGATGTATCCTACTATGCCCTATTTCCTATTTTTCTCTTCTCCTTTCTTTTCTCTATTTATTTTATCACTTCCCCTTTCTTTTTTGCTTCCCCTTTCACATGTTTCCCCTTGTAGATTAAGTGTCCTTCTGGCCTTACAATTTCATCTCCCCCTTTTCTTTTAATTTCTTCCTCTTTTTAAATTTCTCCTCCTTTTTGACACTTATGTCAAAGGGTCTATACACTGACTGAATATTTGGCCAAGAAGGTCTTGTTCACTTCCATTACAATTCTCATAGCAACATCCTAGTTTTGTATTGCAACTTCTAGGGATTTGATTTGTATAGTTGTCTCTACTACAAGGTGAACTAAGCCATCTATTGTAGAAAGATTGGGATCTTTCTTTATCGCATTTTTTTCATAGGCTAGTTCCTTTTGTAAAATTTCCATGTGAGCAGTTAGGGATGCTTTTACTTGCACCAATTTGGCTATTGTGTTAGCCTCTTCTACTATTAATACAACTAGTTCCTTTTGTGTGTGAAGCAGTGTATGGAAGTGCTTCTCATTTTGAGTTGGATCTTTAGGTAGTTGCATGCTTGATATCTTTAAGTTACTCTTGAAGCTCATGATTATCTAGCTAGTTTCCTATGTGAAAATGGAAGGATCACACAATTTTGAGTACAATGAGAAAATATTCTCAAGTATTATCTTCACCTTTTCAATTTTTGTAGCCAAATCTACCTATAATAGTGCTATCTCACTAGATATTCTTTAATTCACCTTTGTTTGAAACTTCTTTTCTGACCATTCCATTAGTTTTACATTAGTATCATGGTCTTCACTTTGCACCTGGTCCACTATTTCTGAGAGTTGCTCCATTATGGGCTTGGTTTCATTAGGTGCTTGCAAGCTAAATGCATCTAGAAAGATGTCTTTTATTTCAATTAATGCTAGCCTTTTTTTATACTCATTTCTAAGTATCTCCTACTTCTTCCTTTCCAGTGCCTCTTACACTTCATTGATCTGATCAATATTCATGGTTGCATAGTCATACTTAGGAATGACTATTTCTTCATCCAATGTAGGGTCTCCATAGTGAAGTACCTTTGCAAACTTTGTAGAGCTCAAGCTTGGTGCTGAAATTTGAAGTGGTATTTCTTTAGTGCTTGAATTTTGAGGTATTCTTGTAGGAGTTCCAGTGGTTGGTAGATTAAACAAACTTTGAATTGCTCCTTCCTCCTTTTCCTTTGGGGTCTCCTTATCCTCCTCTAATATTCCTTAATCAATTACTATTATTTGAGGTGGTGCACCTTGTACTTGTGCAGTAGGAATAGAAGTATCCATTTGTCATGTTTGGTCTTTTGTTGGATCCTCAGCATCTGTAGTGACTTTATTTGTGGAATCAACCTTAGCTGATATACCTTGTGCAGCTTGCTCTTTATGTTGTCTAGTTGTAGTTGTAGGGATGAAAAAAGAGGTTTCTTGTGTTACCATCTTATCCCTAGTCAAGTCAGCTACTACTTTTTGCAACTCATCTACATTGACCAACATTGGATTACTGCATAGTTGAGCTTGTAGAGTTGATTCATCAAGAATCTTCTTGAGATCTTCTACAGTTAATGGGTTTATGTTTTGACCAGAATTGTTAGGGAAATCCTTCACTTTTATTATTTTTGCAAGTGTAGAAGTGTCATGTGGAGGACTTGGAGGTGGCAATTGTGTGTCTTGCACACTCTGTTCTTTTTGCTACTCTTCAAAAATTACCATATCATCCTTTTGAGTTTCCTTCTCCACTGTATCATCTACCTTTTCATTGTCATCTTCTTCTCCATTATTTCTTCCCTCAAAGGGATCTTCCTCTCATTCTTTGATGATTGTTAGTCCATAAATTAATTTTCACATTTGAGTGGACTTCTTAACAACGTCTTCAATCTTATTCTGAAGAATGCTAAAGGCTCTATATTTGTGTGCAAATTTGTTCCCATGCTTCTTATTGGCCTTGGTTATTTTCCCTTTTGTGAGCTTAGGCATTACTCGAGCCAATGCTGAATCTCTTATTTCTTTTTCCATGCTAAGGAAATAATGCCATTTATTTTCAATAATAGAACACAAATCTTTGGGCATTGAATTGTCAAGTTCAAGTGGAGTGTTCTTGAACTTGGCCATCATGGTGTAGACTAATTCTTCAGCCACATTCTATTCTTCTCTACTCAATTTATTAAAATCAATGTTCTTTAAGCCAATTAAGTCTACACTATCTTTAATATTATCACATATATTTTCTAAGTTAAACTTGGTGGTGTCACTTACCACTCTAAATTGGCTTGTGTCTTTTGACTCTATTCTCTCTTCATCTGAGTCAAGTTGAGCAATATATTTTCTTCTCAATTTCTTCTTGGCTAGACCTTGTTTCTTGGTAGCCTTCTTCTTCTCTTTCTCCTTAGCCTCCTTTGCTGTAGCTCTTGTACTTGCCCTTGTAGTAGGCTTAGCTGGACTTGGCTTGGCAGTCTTTTTACCCTTAGGTTGAGCTATAGGTTGTTTTTGAGCTTCTCTTTTCTTTGGCTCTAGCTTGGTAGGTGCTTCCTTAGCTTGCTCTTCCTCCTTAGCACCTTCTTCCTCTTCATCTTCTCCCATGCCTTGTGTCAAGGAAAATGGCTCTTGGCCCTTTTCTTCTTCTTCTTCATCTTCATCATCTTCATCTTCTACTTCTATTGTCCCTTCACCAAATTTGGCCTTAAGATTTTTGACCAGTTTATCCTTTCACTTTAGAGTTGAAGCACTTTTCAACTCCATCTCCATCTTGGACTTTACAACATCAAAAGTGCCAAAAGGTTTTGCACTTTTATCAATGTCTTCTACAAGCAATGTTGTGATTGTTTTTGATGCCTCATCAATGTTTATCTCATATCCAAGTGACCTTAGCCATCTCACCCTTGCTACTGCTACTTGGATATATGTATAATCAATGTCAACTAAGAAAAAAATGTCATTGATGTGTGGTTCTACTAGGGAGATTGGAATCCTTAGTCTTTGCTTCATAGACTTTTTGAAGTCCTCAAAATAGCTTATCATTAAGGTTTCAAAATTGGTTCCCATCTACTCTATGTACTCATTCACTTGTACTACTATAGACCTATTGGTCTTCAAACTTATCTTACCAAAAGAGGGAAATTCATTCTAAACATAGAAAAATATACATGTCAAAATTGATCCAAACTTACACTAAGCACTCTTGGATCCCCTTATTGCTCCCAAATTCTCCATAATCTATTGTAGTTGCAGCTCTACTAGATCATATGTATGATCCTTCTTGACAAGTTTGTATCCCACATCAACTGCAATGCAAGGTACACTATTTAGTTAGCTTGACTAGTAGAATTTATGAGATATAACCCTAACAACAAATTCTACAAGTGGATCTCTAATTGTGTCGATGGTCATGCCTCTTTTATTCCACTTTGCCCTAGTGTTCTTCTCAATGGATTCTTTTGAATCACTCCTCAAGGTCTTTGGCCATTCTAGGGTTGGGTATCCTATTACCCTAGGTATGATTCTCTTTAAAAGTTGAATAGGTTCACATTCCAACCATAGACATCCATCATAAATCTAGCTCAAAACTATTCTTATACATTTAGTCTTGAAGACTGCAGGGAAATCTAGGGTACAGGTTAAGCCATTCCTTTCAATAATCTAAAATTATTCCTTTAATACCTCATTCTCACATAGTTTTTCATAGGCTTACCGAATCTCCATGACCCCAATTGCTCCAATTTTATAGTTATAACACTTTCTAACATCTTGCACCATAATGACCTTAGGTGGAATAATAGATAAGGTGCCAGTGGGGTCATTTTTGTAAGTGACTTCTAGAATTGGCCTAAAATTTGGTTGCTTAACTTCATTACTAAACAACTAAACCTCAAACAGTTCCTTGTCCTTGGGATTCCTAGAGCTAGATGGCATTTTTGAAAACTAGGGTTTCAAGATGTAAAATAATTTCATAACTGTGTAGCTTGGCACTTGAATAAATACCTTGATTCAATGATATTGCTCTGAATCATTGTTTGAATCTACTTGAAATCTTTGTCCTTGCTTGAAGTCTCTTCTTCACAATGATGAAAAGTGATCAAAAACTTGACCTTATACCCTTCATTACATAGCATTTAATGCTTAGTACATATCCAACTATCCACTTGACTCCTTATGCAAATTCCAACACTTAAGATCAACTAGAGTTTCCCTTGGTTTCAATAAGAATTTCCTTTTACTCTAAAATCACTACTAACTCAGCTTCAACTGACTTTGGTAGATAAATTGACATATACTAGGATCTTACTCAGTATCTAAAGTGAACTTTCCTTACTTGGCAATAATGTGAAAACTTTAAAGATTTAATGTTGCATCTTTATTCATGCTGATCTATCACTTTTAGTGTTGACTTATTCTAAGAACTGATGTATGATAAAGAATTTAAAATATTAGTCCCACATACCATTTTTTGCTTAGTTTGATGAAGTATGACCACTTGACCCTTTAGGTGAAGTGATCCCTTCATTTGATATGTTGCATCCATCTTTCTTCTTCCATGTCTTAGTCATGTCTCTTCTAATGTGCTCAACATCTACCTTTCCTTTTCCCTTGTTTGACTTAGAGTTATGTGCCTTTGATCTTGTTGGGTAGTCCTTGCTAATATGACCAATCTTCAAACAACTAAACCATGTAGTTTGGCTTAACCATCTACTATAGCTTCCACTAAAATGTGTTCTTATGCAATTCAAGGATGTGTCCATACTCTTGACATTAGTGACAACTATGTCTTGTGTTGTAATCCCAATTATAGGAATTTTCATGGCTTCTTCCCTTGTTTAACGACCATGTGGTCTTGGATTTGCACTCAAAAGCTTTGTGTCCAAACTTCTGACAATTCTAGTAGTGTCCTTCAAATCTAAGTGCACGCATAGTCCTGGTTCTACATTCATGTGCCTGATGACCTTGTTTGTTGCACATGTAATAATGGATCATATTCTTTGACTTGACATTCTAACTACCATTCTTGTTCTTGCAAACATTATTTGTATGTCCTTTCTTTCCACAATGATGACAAGTGGGTTTAGAATTCCTACCTTTATCATTCCTTTGTTCAACAGTCTTGGATGACTCTCCTTCTTTAGTGTTTATTTAGCCCAAACCTAATGTGTCTTTACTGGATCTAGGGGGTTTTAGTAGTTTCTCAAAGTACTTGATGGGTTCGTTTGGCTTGTTGAAACTTTTAGCAAACTCCTTCTCTATTTTTAGGTCATTCTGTAGTTGCTCATTTTGCAACTTCAATGTAGTTATCTCAATGTCCTTGACATTCAAGTCATGATGGGCATTCATCATTTGACTTAGAGTATCCAACTACATGTTTGAGATCCTAGACAACTCTGTTGATTTTTCTTCCAATCTATTTGACAAGACTCTTTTGTCTTCTTCAATCATGGCCTTGTCCTCTATGGCTTTCTTCTTTTGTTTAGTCACTTCATATAACAATATTTCTTGTGATTCTTGCTTCAACTTGAGATTTATGATCGCTTTACCTTGTGCTCTATTCTTGTCCATGAGATTTGCAATTGTTGCATCAAACTCACATGAGTTACCATCTAAAAATAACTTTGTGGTATCAATCTCCTTGTATTTGGTGTCATTCTCAGCTATGGAAATCTCTTTCCTTCTCTTTAGAGAACTCCCCAAAGCATTTTTGGCTTCATCAAATTGTTGTAGTAAGAGGTGTATCTAAGTCTCCTGATTCTCAATGGTCTTTCCCAACTTGTAGACTTCCATCTCAAGATCTTTTCTCCAAGTTGTAAGGCTTCTCCTAATGAGAACTTAGCTCTGGTACCAATTGTTGGGATTTACAAGTGGAAAGTATACTTCTTAGGGTGGGTTGGGGTGGGTTGGGGGGGGCGGGGTGAATTAGAAGTACTAAACTCTAACCAATAAAACTTTTAACTTGAAAACATTGCATGCATAAACATAAAGAAATAACATGTAAAGAAAATGCATCCACATAAACACTTGACACCATATATGATTACCTAGAAACCTTCCAATGAGAAGGTAAAACTAGGGTGGGGATGACACCCACAACTTTTCACTACTGCAGCAATAATGTTCACCTGTTAAGGTTACATATTTTGACCATTCTCATGATCTGCCCTTTTATAGGCTTACAATGATTGTTAGATCCTGCCCTGTTAAAGGATTTTAACACTCTATCAAAAGTGTACCTAGCTAAAGGATTTACAAAACATTCACTTGGAGTGTCACCCTGTTAAAGGCTTTATAAAATGGATGTTAAACCAACCTACCTCCATAGGATTTCATTCTACTATAAAAATTGTTAGAGAGTATAATACATTCTTTTATCTGATACACTTACAATCTGATATTGCTGATTTTATATCCTTGTTCTATCCAATCTGATCCTTATTGATCTAATGTGAGAAATGTTGTATCCTTTATCCTTTGTTCTGCTAACTGACTCTATAATTTTGTCCTTCTTCTAAGTCTCCTTTACCTTGATGAATTCACCCCTTTCACTTCCTTCAAACTTTTATAGCATTATCTCTTCAGATGCATTCTTTCTTAGTCACTTTGTAAAGTATGGAGCTTCATCTCTTTAAAAAGATTTTTGTGACTTAGGGTTAGGTATGAATCTAGAATTGATATTCATCTAACTTTCCTACTCAAATATTTCCATTTTTCTGATTGGTTTCATGTTGATTGCATAGGGAATCCAAATAGATTCAATCTTATCTTTAATCCTTCAAGATTTATCCATATGTCAGCTCACAAATGGTTTTCATCTTAGTTTGTGAAGGCATAAACTCTTATGTTGATTCTGTATTGCTTGACACTTACTGATTAATGATGCTTGGCACATACTAAATTCTATCTTTCTTGGCACTTGAACTTGTTTGGCATCTATTATTCAGTCAACACACATACTTTCTCGGCACTGTCTATTTGCTCAACACTTGTTGAATTTTTGGCATGACACATATGACAACTTGGCATATATATTATACTTTCCATCAACTTAGAAAATATCTTAAGTGGGTTCACACTCAATTGCCAAAACCAATCTGAGATCAATACTTGTATGCAACTAATTAGGACATGTTCCTTTGAAGGGGAAGAAATTTGAATACTTGTCTTAAAGGGATCAAATTAGGACTTGTGTCTTGAGAGGATGAAATTAGGAATTGTAACTAATTATATATTAGTTTTACTCTTTCATTTAAGTTGTGAAGTGTAAATTGTGATTTGTAACTAATTATAGAAATTAGGAACTTGTATGCAACTAATTAAGACATGTGCATTTGAAGGGGAAGAAATTTTACCACTTTCCTTAAGGGGATAAAATTAGGACTTGTAACTAATTATATATTACTTTTACTCTTTCTTTTAATTTGTAAAGTTTAAATTGTGATTTGTAACTAATTAACATGTATGCAACTAATTAGGACATGTGCCTTGAGGAGAAGAAATTTCAATAATTAAGGGGATGAGATTAGGACTTGTCTTAAGGGATGAAATTAGGACTAGACTTTATTCATATCTAAATATCACTTGCATTATTAGGAATTAGGAATTATGTAAAGTTAATTACCTAACCATAACCATAACTAATTTCATATGTATACATCAATTTCATAAACCAACATAATCTAACATGTAAAATAACATGTAATCTAACATAATCCAACATAATCTATCATAATCTAGAATAATTTCCAAGACAATAGAACATTATCCTTGACATAATCTAACATGTCAAAGAACATAATCCAACATATTCTAACATTTAATGTAACATAATTTCAAACATAATAGAACATTATCCAACATAATATTAAATGTAAAAGAACATAGTCTAACATAATCCAACATAATCTAACATTTAATCTAACATAATATCCAACATAATCTAACATGTAAAAGAACATAGTCTAACATAATCTAACATATAAAAACATAATATATATGTATGCCAATCAACAAACATGTATAATTTGGATGAAAGTATGGATCAAATAACAAATAACAAAAACATGTACATAATCTAAACGAAAGTCTAGATCAAATAATCTATAATAATAAAAAACTATAGATCTTCAAGTGCATGACTATCATCATGATGTCTCCTCACAATGTAGTTTGAGGACTAACTATCAAGATTCTAACTAGGATGTGCTAACTCCTATATATATATTCAAGAGAAATTGAAATCAATGTACATAATTTCATATTTAATTAAATCTCTTTTAAATTTACAAATTTCATACAATTTATATATTACATTTAAAACTCATATGTATCTAATTCAAAAATAATAATAATTACCTATCCACTACTAACATCATTGAATGAATCTCGGTGACATACATGATATGGCATCAAAGATGGAGTGAAAAGATGAATGTCCCCCTACAATACATACATACATGTGTGAAAAAGATAAAATAAAAACATGTATTTAATTATAAAGGCACGATATATATATATATATATATATATATATATATATATATATATATATATATATATATATATATATATATATATATATATATATATATATATATATATATATATATATATATATATATATATATATATATATATATATATATATATATATATATATATATATATATATATATATATATATATATATATATGCATAAATTATTAGTTGAACAAATGTTTGAAATTAAAAATTTAGTGCATGAATGTGAAAAAAATATAGATTTACCTATGTAGACGTTGGCATTTGATAATACTTAGACTTCCTAGCATTGATCATGTCCACCAATATATCTATATTTTGATGGGCCTCATCTAGCTCCATCTCTATGTATATGCTAACATGACTGCTAGCTAGCACATGTCCTAATAATAATGAACCAAGTGGAATGATTAGATGAGATGACACAGAAGTAGAATCATCATGTGTCAATAAGTCCATCCATCCTATGGTCGAAAATATGAATTCAACATAATCAAGGCCTGCATCTAAACTCTTACCATGCCTTGCACTAGTTGAAGGGTTTGTACTAGTATGTATATGTCCTTTTGCAAAAAAATAATGGTCAATAGGTGTATCATGACGTGTACTACCACCAGGACCACTACCTGATTGATGAGAGGAATGTGGATGAGGATGTGTCCCAATACCACCATGGAAATGATGTCAAAAATTTGATATGGGTATGCCAATATGCTTTGATAGGAATCTATATGTATATAATAAACCCTCAGCAAGACTACTCATTATATGTCATGCCAACACTCCAGTGAGACCCTCTAAGCTATTCAGCTAAGGGATGCCTAATACACTATAAAATTATCCTTAAGATGAACCACTAGGTGATGATCTAGGCCACCGATGTGACATCAAATACTGGCTAACCTTGTCACTCAAGATAGATCTAACAGTTGTGGCAATCTTCCCAACTCCCTAAATCACCCCTTGCAACTGCATCCTACACATGGCCTCATTAATTGACAGACCTAATATAGGGGAAATAGTAGTTACCCTCTCTCCAACAATTGACCTATGTACCAATGGTGGACAACCCAACTTCCTATCAACTAGTCTACCATGCCCTTGTCCTAAATGTGATGGTGAATCAGTGTAGTTCACCACCCTAGCCAAGTGAACCTCAACACAAAGTTGTCATGCAAAATAGAGTAGAATTTGGTAATTATTTGGATAATGACCATGAGTAGCAAGGAAGTGTGGGTATATAATTGTATCCATTTGTGGATCTATACACTTAAGGGGAGAATACCGCTTCACATACTTTAGTGGAAGATATTAAGGGAAACATTCCATCTTTAGTTTCTCTTTGGGCACTAAGCTCTGTACCTATTTTAGTAAGAGCCCTAAAGAGACCTCTTATCTCTTAGTGCTAAGGAAAATATGTATAGTACATGCAAAATATGAAGTAGCACCATGAGTCTCATCTCTAATATATGTGAGGCTCCATAAGATGCTTTGACATGTACTACTATACACACTAGAGCATGTGCCTCTAGGCAAGGATTCATGAAGTCTACGAATCTCTTGGTTAGTACATCATAGAACATGTTAGGTGGGATAGGCTACTGATATACAAGAATAGTGTGTTGCTAGGGTGGGACAAGCTGCTACTCGGGGGGATAGGAGGTCACTGCTACTCAGGGGGGATATGAGGCTGCTAGTCAAAGGGGATAGGAGGCTACTACTCTAGGGGGATATGAGGTTGTTGATCTACCATGTGAAGGTCAATGTATATAGTATGTGTGCATGTATATAATTTTTAAACTTGAAATTTAAATTTAAATATGACATTTTTAATAAACTTGAAATTTATCAAGTACTTGTATGGCATTTAAGAAACTAGAATTTCATAAACATGAAATTAAATATATATAATATGTGTCTAAACATGAAATGAACATAACATGTGTACAATACTACATGTGTGAACTTGTACATCATAAATTAAAATATGACATTTAATAAACTTGAAATTTATTGAACTTGATGACATTTAAGAAACTATAATTTCATAAACATGCATGAAATTAAAAATAATATGTGTTTAAAACATTAAATGAACACATGTTATGTACATGTACATAGAATTTTGTAAACATGAAACAAACATAACACATGTACATGTGTCCATTGTGTGTGTGCAATAACTTCATAAAATTGTTTCAATTAAGTCTAGATAGATTCTAGATCACATGGGTTGACTACATGACACATAACTCTAGGTTAAATATAGAACTAGAGATTCACTATATAATTTAATAGGTATATCAAGTGATGATCATGGCTAAGGCTACTAGGGAAATAAGTACGACTATGGTTAGAGTTAGAGCTAGTGTTATGTTTAGAGTTAATTTTAGGATTAGGGTTAAAGTTAAAACATTAACTAGGGTTATAGTTAGGTTTAGAGTTATAAAACTAGTACTACATATTGTTCTTGAATAGTACATGCCTCATAGTGTATAAATTATTTTGATTAGTGTTGGCATTCAAGGTTAATGTTTTATCATGATTATGGTTTATATTATGGTTCTAGGGTTAATTTTAGGGTTACTTGGTTTAGTATTAAGATTGAGTTTAGGGGACCATTATTAGGGTTTAATAATGGTAAATTTTCATTAAGCTAGGGTTAGAAAAATATTTAGGGCTAGGGTTAAAGGAGTGTGCATTCAAAATAGTGTTCTATGTTGAGTAAGCTATTTTGCTTTGAGTTAGGGTTAGCATTATAAAATTGTGTAATTTATATAGTCAGATCATTAGTGTTTAATATTAGTATGAGACTTATGTTAGCATTACAAGTAGAATTATGATTAGGCTTAGGATTTAGATTAAATGTGAAGAGTAAGTTAATATAATTTTCATATTACCTAGTTTAATAATCTCAAGGGTTGAATCAGTTATCCAAGGTCCAGATGTACAATTAAAACTCACCATAACTTAGTGAACCCATATCCATAAAAAAATTTCATCATGCATGCATGTATTAGATTATGCAATCACTTAAACTTGTAGTTTACTATCAAATCAACTTTGGAGAAATGTAAACATGAAACATAATAGATTCAATAACACATTTGATAGAATAATTTAATGTGGAAACCCAATTTGAGAAAAACTACTAGTAACATGCTAATCATTCTCACTCTTCTGAAGTGATTCCCTGTGAAAGGTGAATCTTGTTAAAGGTTACAATGCAAACTATTAAATGTGACTTGCTTAAAGGATTTCAATCACCTTGTTAGGAGTGAGCCTTGTTAGAGGAATTTAGATCATTCACTTGGAATTTCATCCAGTTAAAGGATTCACAAATTACTATTAGCTCAACCTTAATCCAAAGTATTTACCCTAGACTAACACAATGATTAGAAAGTAATAGTAAGGCTTGATCTGATAAGAACTTACAACAAGCTTGTAGATTATAGATCTCTATTTTAGTCCTCCATTCTGCTTGGCTTTCAAACACTTTAGCTCAGATAGCTTGTTCACCTTTCAAGAACCCATACCCTTAAGCCTTCTTTCTTTGTTTGTGAATGTAGTTTCTTGTCTTAGGTCACTGAATGAAGTAATACCCTAGACTCCTTGTATTCCTTAGGTTCTCACACATGAAAACCTTTTCTTTTGACCAACCATCTCTATAAGTAGAGAATTAAGATCCTTTTCCATTCATCCTCCATCATCCATTTTTGGGTTAAGTTAGATTAGGTAGGATTCAATGAATCTACCCATTATTTCATTTCATTCCCTTCTAGAATCTTCTCCTCTAATCCTCTTTGAATTCACTCAAAATGATTCATCTTGAATTCTATAACACCAACTCATCAAGCTTATCTTCCACACAGTTCACATAATCGAAGAAATCAAACTTGTCATCTCAGATTCATCAAATTCTTGATCTTTCTCATAATATTAACACTCAACATTAACTAGCTTCTAATGCTCAAGACATACTGTGTTTCTTGGTATCCTCTATTAAATCACTCAACACAAACTAAAGTTTACTAGTGCTCAGCATCAACTAAACTTTACTTAGCTTACATTGTTTCACTCAACTTACACTGAAATTGGTTTCACTCAGCTGCAACTAATTTTTTGCTTGGCTTGCACTAGCTTTGCTTGACACCTATTGTATAGAATGTTAAGCTTGGCAGAATTTTTTTGTCTAAATTGTTCTTCTGAACTTAATCTGTGTAACCAACCTTTGCAACCTTAATTACATTATTAATGCACTATACTATTACCATCTTAACTGATACTTGTACACCTTTTCGTATCATAACTCAACGTTTCCTCTAGGTGTTATTGTTACCTTAGTTGATCAAATCCTCTTCATCAATCAAACAAATGATAGTACTCAAATCATATAAGCAATTGTCTTACCAACAAGTAGCAAGTTTGACATCAGTGACAAAACAATGATTGAAACATATTTATCATACTTGTATAAATTTATTTTCAATAATCTCCCTCTTTGGCATTTATGGCAATCCAAACTGACCAAACTTAATCAATATAACCAACAAATTACCAAAAATAAAATAGTTCCTTGTATTGAAATCTCTCCCTCTATCATCAACTTTTATCTTTCGAATAGGTTACAAAATTTTGTTCTGCTAAATAGATACTCAATCAACTCATCATTATGACTCCGTCTTGATCACTTCTTATATCTCCCTCAATATTATTTTCCTCTTACTAGGTAGATGTAATCAATAGGTACACTTTTTCCCTTTGAGTAGATATTCCATGTCTCTTTTATTTGTATCTTTTATCTAGATTTCTCCCTCCTTATGTATTTCTCCCTCGATACTCTATCTTCCTCTTATTTCAATGTCTTTATATCCTTCTTTTACAAAAATTCCAAAGACTTGTCATCTTCATATGCTGATATGAATATTTTCAGTTTCTCCCTTGGTTATGTAGCTTGTGACTTATTTGTAGCTCTAAATCTTTAATTACTTTAGGTAGCTCGTAAAGTGAGATCCACTTCATCAATGTGTAACATATGTCAAGCAACTTATTTGATGTAGCACAATCACCATGCTTCTTAGATAGCCTTTGATAGGGTATCAACACTAGTTTACCTCTTAGATACTCATGAGCATCCTTCAGTAATGATTTTGTGAAGATATTAGTTATTTTCTCTTTTGTGTTAACATATTACATCTTCACCTCTTTATCTTGAACTAATTCTCTCAAGTAATGATACTTGATTGAAATGTGGTTAGTCTTTGATTGCATCAAATGATTCTTTGATATATTTATAGCACTTGTATTATCACAATAAAGTATCATAGGTTTAGTGATTTCCTCCTTCATACCTTTGAGTAGCTATTTGATCCATACAATGCTTGTACAATTTACTATAGCATCAACATATTCAACTTCAATAGTAGATTGAGAAATGTAGTTATGTTTCTTACTAGTCCACATAACCAACCTTTTCCCTAAGAAAATGCTCCTCGACTAGTGCTCTTTCTATCATCAACATTCCAACCCAATCAACATCAATGTAGACTCACAATTCAAATTTGTCATTTTCCTTATAGTTTAGACCACAATCTTCTATTCCTTTCAAATATCTCATTATTCTCTTAATGACCATCAAATGATTCTCCCTAGGATTAGCAGAGAATCTTGCAACTACCCCTATAGATAATGTAATAGCCGGTCTATTATGTACTACATATTGTAATTTTCTAATCATAAACTTGTATAATGTTTGATTCACCTTAGTTGAATCATAATTCTTTGATAATTTATGTCATGTCACCATAGGTGTTTTTACTGGTTTGGAATCCTCCAACCCAAAACTTTTTAATATCTCCTTTACATATTTTGATTGAGTGATATATATACCATGTTTCATCTGATGTACTTGCAAACCCACAAAGAACTTGATCTCTCCAAATATAGACATCTCAAATTCTTTCTTCATTTCATTTACAAAAGCCTTACATAAAGTATCTTGACCTCCAAATATAATATCATCAACAAAAATTTCAAATAATAAAATACCTTTTCCTTTCCTTGTCTTCAAGTACATATGGTTTTTATCATCAATCCTCTCAAATCTAATCTTCACAAGATAAGTATGAATCCTTTCATACCATGCTCTTGGTGCGTGCTTCAAACCATATAAATTTTTGTGTAGTCTACATACCATCTTTTTGTTGTCAGCATCAACAAGTCCTTCTAGCTATTCTATATAAACCTTTTCTTTTAATATACATTCAAAAATGTAGACTTAACATCCCTTTGATAAACTTTAATACCTTTGTTTACAGAGTAAGCAAGTAGAGTTCTTACTCCTTCCAATCTTGCAATAGGGGAAAATGTTTCTCCATATTAAATCCCTTCTTATGCATATCCTTTACAAAATAATCTTTCCTTGTTCCTTGTGACTTCACCATTTTCATTTAACTTGTTTCTATATACCCACTTGGTACCAATCACATTTTTATCTTCTGGTCTAGGAACTAGACTTCATGTCTTATTTTTCTCAATTTGTTCAATCTCTTTTTCCATGGCTTTACTCTAGTCCACATCCTCTAAGGAATCTTTCACTATTTTAGGTTCTTGCATGCTCTAAAAAACATATATCATTTCTCAACTTTTTCCTTGTAATTGGTCCAACATCAATATCTCCAATGATTTGTGCAGCAGGTTGATGTCTCTTGACATACTTAGATAATATTGGTTTTGTAATATTTTCTTCATTTGGTATCTCAACTTCTGAATCACGATGTACATCTTTGTCAGTTAGTTCAACATCTCTTTCATGAATACTAATCTCAGAATTAGAATGTGCCTCAACTTCATTCTGTAACTCGACATCTAAGTGTAGCTTGGTTCCTAAATTTAACTCGACAATCATTGAAACTTGTTGTTGGTTTGCAACTTAATTTACAATATTTTCATCAGTACGCATACCTTCATAAAAGTATACAAATGATTTGTATTCTTTTGGTTCCTTCAGAAGTTTAGCCTCATATACTTCTATATATTAATCAAATTTCACATTTGCACTTTCCACAACTTTGTTAGTGTTAGATTTTAAACACTTACAAGCTTTACTTCTTGTGGAATAACCAAGGCATATACCTTCTTCACTTTTGCATCTAGCTTACCACTCCTAAAATCTTTGAGAATATAACACTTACTTCCAAATACCTTAAAATATTTGACATTGGGTGAGTATCCATACCTTAGTTCAAAAGGTGATGAACGAGTACTTTTCTTGACTTGTACAAGGTT
This sequence comes from Cupressus sempervirens, assembly GCA_028749045.1. Classification (NCBI taxonomy): domain Eukaryota; kingdom Viridiplantae; phylum Streptophyta; class Pinopsida; order Cupressales; family Cupressaceae; genus Cupressus; species Cupressus sempervirens. Next base: position 271,740,017 of record CM053786.1, on the reverse strand, counting down.
TGAGGTATAGAAAACTGTACTTATAGCTTCTATCCAATATTTCAAAGCAACATTTGTCTACATCATGAGTGTCCTAATATAGTTCATTACAAATTTGTTCCTCCTTTTAGTAATTCCATTTTGTGGAGGGGTCCTAGGTGTAGATGTTTTTCTTTTGATTCCTCTATCATTACAAAACATCTCAAACTCATTCGATGTAAATTCGCCTCCTCTGTCAGATCTCAAACATTTTAGACTTTTACTTGTTTCCTTCTCAAATCTTTCCAAGTACCACTTAAACATTTGGAAAGTATTAGATTTCTATTTTAAAAACATAATAGTCATCATTCTACAATAATCATCAACAAGTAACATATTGTACTTATCTCCTTTGTATCTTTGTAGTTCAATTGGTCCACACAAGTCATTATGAACAATCTCTAATATTCCTTTAGAGGTATGAGTCTTACTCTTAAAACTTGACTTTGTCATTTTTTCCTAACTGACATTGTTTGCAAATTATATTGCTAGGTTTCTTCAACTTGGAAAACCTCTAACTCTTTTCATGTTATTGATACTAATCAATTTATCAAAATTAACATGAAATAACCTCTTATGTCATAGCCACACATCATCAAATTCTACAATAAACAAGTAGCATCCTCTATATCAAGGTATATAATAGATTACCTCTAGTTTGATCACCTTTTCCAGTTAGTTTTCCATTAGTGTCATATATCTTAGAAATCTTGTTTTCAAATTCAACCTTACAACATGTCTAAATAATTTAGTAGTGACACACTCAACAAACTATAGTTATTTCCTTCAACATAGTAAGCATTGTCACATAAAATCTTTTCTGTGAGCTTGATAAACCTTTTCCTTTTATCAGACATGGTGCATCATTACCAAACCTTACACTATTTCCATCATAATAATTCAAGGTAATGAACTTACTTTTATCTCTAGTCATGTGATGTGAACACCCACTATCAATGATCCATCTATTATTCGTGTTCATACAAGACACTAGTGTAGTTGCCTCATCCTCATCAAATTCATCCTTCATTGCAACATACACCATTTCATCATCATGATCGTTAGATCCATCTTTTGTTTCCTCTTTATCAATGTAGCAAGACTTCTTACCTTTATCTTTGTAATCTTTGTTGTCTTCATCTCTTCTACCTTTGTACTTGTCACCAACTTTGTAATTTTTCTTCTCTGGACATCTACCAACAATATGCCCAACCTCATTGCAATTGAAACACATGATAGGTAACTTACCTTTGAACTTTTCTTTACCTCTATGAAATCTCCTTACTAGTAGTGCTTCAAGTTGATCTAAATCTTCCTCATTTGTATCACTATCACTGGACACATATTTTGTCTTCTTCTTCTTGTTCTCATTAGATTCCTTCAATGAAAGCTTATCTTTGAAAGAAGATTCAACATTTTTAGGTTTATAATTGTCAAAATTAGATAGCTCAAAAGTAGTGAGCCTACCTACCATACCTTCAAGAGTTAGATCATTCACTTGCATACATCTTAGGTCTTGTATTGCAAAAACTCTAATAGCATAAATAGGTAGTAGTGCTCTCAAAAATTTTCTTAGAAAAATATCATCATCTATTTTACTAGTAGCTCCTCTGATTTCATTAACAACATCTTTTATCCTAGAGCAATGTTGACCAATATTCTCACCCTCTTGCAATCTCATATAATCAAATTTACCTCTAAGACTTTCAGCAATGGCTCTTAGAATATTTTTGTCACCTCCATAGATAGTGTGTAGAGCATCCCACATTTTTTTTGCACTATCAAAATCCTTGAAATCATCAAACTCAGCATATCTTAGGGAAGAGGCAATCTCCAACATTTTCTGGTTGTGTTCTTTCTTTATTTTTATATCTTTAGTAATTAAGACTCCAACATGATAAAAATTCTCAACAACAATGGTAGATTGTGCATGATCTTCAAGACCTTCTAGGTGTAGCTACACCAAACTTTTCTATGCAAGAAATTTATCTCTATTAAGCTTTGATACCTCTCTTTTTGACATTTTGATCTTTTTTCTTCTAGTACCTTCAAACTAGTCCTCTTACGTAGATGACTCTAATACCAATTGGTGTAATTATTTAGAATAACTAAGAGTGGGGTGAATTAGTTATCCAAGGTCCAAATATACAATTAAAACTTATAACATCGTAGTGAACCCATATCCATAAAAAAATTTCATCATGCCTGCATCCATTAGATTATGCAATCACTTAAACTTGTAGTTTATTGTCAAATCAGCTTTGTAGAAATGTAAACATGAAACATAACAGATTTAATAACACATTTGACACAATTATTTAACATGGAAACTCAATTTGGGAAAAACCACCAGTAACATGCTACTCATTCTCACTCTTCTAAAATGATGCCTTGTGAAAAGCCAACCCTATTAAACGTTACAATGCACACTGTTAAATGTGACTTGGTTAAAGGATTTCAATCACCCTGTTAGGAGTGAGCCTTGTTAGAAGACTTTATATCATTCACTTGGAATGTCACGTAGCTAAAGGATTTAAAAATGACTATTAGGTCAACCTTAATCCAAAGGATTTACCCTAGACTGATACAATAATAAAAAAGTAAAAGTAAGACTTGATCTAATAACAACTTACAACACACTTGCAGATTGTAGATCTTTTTTTTAGTCCTCCTTTCTACTTGGCTTTCACACATTTTAGCTCTAATAGCTTGTTCACCCTTCAAGAATCCATACCCTTAAGCCTTCTTTCTTTACTTTTCAATGAAATCTCTTCTCTTAGGTCACTAAATGAAGCAATATCCTAGACTCCTTGTCTTCCTTAGCTTCTCACATATGACAACCTTTGCTTGTAACTAGCAATCTCTAAAAATAGAAAATTAAGATCTTTTGTCATTTATCCTCAATTATCCATTTTAGGGAAAGGTTATATTACATAGGATTCAATGAATCTACCCATTATTTCATTTCACTCCCTACTAGAAAATTTTCATTCAATCCTCTTTGAATTTTCCCCAAAATGGTTCATCTTGAATTTTGTGCCACCATCTCATCAAGCTTATCTTCCACATGGTTGACACAATCCAAGAAATCAAACTTTTTGGCTTAGATTCATTGAATTCTTGATCTTTCTCATAATGCTAATGCTCGACATTAAGTAACTTCTAATGCTTGATGCATACTGCATTGCTTGGCATTCTCTATCAAATCACTTGGCATGAACTAAAGTTTACTAGTTCTTGACATCAACTAAATTTTACTTGGCATACACTATTTCACTTGACATATACTAAAATTGACTTTTCTCAAATCCAACTAATTTTCTACTCAACTTTCACTAAATTTTCTTGGCATCTATTGTGCATAATGTTAATCTTGGTAGGCAAATTTCATTTAACGTATTCTTCTGAGCTTAATTAGTGTAACAAAACTTTGAAACCTTAAGTAGATTAGCAATGCACTATATAATATCATTTTCTTAACTAATCCTTGTACTCCTTTTCTTATCATAACTTAACTTTTCCTCTAGGTGCTATTGTTACCTTATTTGATCAAATATCCTTCATCAATCAAACAAATCATATTACTCAAATAATATAAGCAATTTTCTTACCAACAAGTAGCAAGTTTGATATCAGTGACAAAATAATGATTGAAACATATTTATCATACTTGTATCAATCTGTTTTCAACACAATGTTAGGGAAAGTTAATATAATGTTTAGGGATCTTCATGATTAAATTTTTAGGGTTAGTATAAATATCTAGATTAAAGTTTTTAGTTCTAATTCATATAAATTAGCCCATTTTTTAAAGTTAAGAAGTGAGAATCATGTTTTAAAATTTATAGTTAGTCTTCACATCATGGTTAGGTTTAGGGATAACTTTTGGGTTAAAATGATATAACTTTAGGTTTAAAGGTTTATGTTTCTATGGTAACTTAGATTTTATGGTTATGGTTAGAACCAACCCATCAATTCTAGGGTAAATATATAATGTTTAGAGTTAAGATTAGGATTAAATTTACATGAGGGTTAACATTGTGTTTCATGAAATTTCTAGGTTTAGGATTCCACAATTGTATTTATATAAATTAGATTAGGTTAAATAGTCAAGGTTTAATTAGAATTTCAATATTAGGGTGAGGAGGTGGCTAGGTGAAGTTTATATTAGGGTTCATAAATGTGACCAGAACCCATTGGAGCTAATGTTAAAGGGTTAGTTCATTGAAATTAAATTATTAGAGGTAAGGTGAAGATTTAAACACACACACACACACACACACACACACACACACACACACACACACAGATGTATCTATGAAGTAAAATTTTAATATATTACAAGTTCACATGTGTACATTAAAAAATTAAATTTATGTGTACATATCCAAAATATATATGTATACATACATGTATATATTTGCATATATACACATATATACATATAAATGTACATATTTATGTGCATGCATGTGTGTGTGTATATTGCATATATACATGTGCATGATATGTATATAACACACACACACATATATATGTATGTATGTATATGTATATATGTATGTACATATATACATATACATATATACTATCCAAAATATAAGAAGAGTAATTGAGAGGGGAGGGGTGAATCAATTACTAGGGTGATCCCACAATAATGGGTTCCACTTTTTGACCAATTTTGACATTAACATCAATATTTTTGCAAAAAACATCATGTTCAATTGACTATATCTCAAAAACTATAAATAATTTTAAGATGACATAAACTAATGATTTTGAGTATTCTGTTCCTACTTTGTAACCATATTTTTTAATCTGGAAAAAAAATTATTTAGGTCAATTTTTTTATCTCCTTCGAAAAGTGATACATAATAAAATTTAATATTTTTAAAGAGTGACAATCTATTTGACACACATAACTTTTTTTCTAGAAATGATAATGACATAATTCTTTTGGTGTTAGATTTGTAACATCAATATCTATAGGATGCATTTGGTTTGATTCATTTTGGTTGAATATTGTATGGTTTATGAAGTTTTGAAGTGACACAAATCGTAATACAGACATACGTTCCATTTGACACATAATTTGAAGTCAATTTATCATAAACCTTTTTTTTTTTTTTGAATAGAAAAGTATCTCAATAAGCTAGTTCCTACATATTTTTAAAAAAAAAAATTGACCTAAGTTACTAATTTTCCCGAGGTGTCAAAGTCGGTTGATGTTGAATCGCTAATGAACCTATAATGAGTTAAAATCATATTTGAAAGTCTTAATGAATATAATATGTATTAAAATTATAGTTGTTGGAAAGCTTTCTCCGAGTACCACAAATTGGCATTTTTTTTTTTACAATAGGAGATCATTCAATCTCAATTTTAGGGGTCAAAAGAGCCAATTTCATTTTTTCTCCAAAAAACAACACCAAAAATTTGTAATTTGAGATGTTTGCACAGACTTGTCTAATATGTTCATGCGAACACATGTTCACATGAACATCTGAGAAAATAATTTGGCTATCAAAAATTTAATTTAACATGTTCGTGCGAACATGTATAATAATTTGTGTTCACACGAACATAAAAAGGGCAAATTTATCAAGATTTCAAACAAAAAAGTGGAATTTTCATCACAAAATCGCCGTTGCAAATATGTTCCCACAAACATATTAACTAGGTATGTTCACACGAACATACCTTATTAAAAGTCAATATGTTCTTGCATACATAAAATTAATAATGTTTGTGTGAACATTGTTAGTATGTTCGGGCAAACATGAGTAAATTTCTAAATGCAATTTTTTCATCATTTTGCAATTTCCTTCATCCCCCAAAAGTGGTACCTAGTATTGTGGGTTCACCCACTACAAAAATAAATCCTAGATCCCTTAGATGTTAGTACAAAATAAACTCTGAATACTGAATATTGTTGATGCTCGACAAACACACATAAAATGTTGTAACTCGGTAAATACTGTATATGCTAACTTTAGATGTTATCTGTAATTATGATTACTTTAACTTAGTTGCAAACACATTAAGGAAAATAACATGAACACATTTGACACTAGGATTTCATGTGGAAACCCAATTTGGAAAAAACTACCAATTGCATCTAGTTACTATTTTCACTTTTTTGAAGTGAACCCTATTAGGAGCCAACTCTGTTAAAGGTTAGAAAACACAGTATTAGGTGTGACCCTATTAGAGTATTTAATCACCTTGTTAGGAGTGGCCTTGTTAGAGGTCTTTAAATAATTCAAATTAACTATCACCTTGTTAGAGGATTTACAAATGGTTGCTAAGCCAACTCTATTAAGAGATTTAGATCACTGCTACAATGGTTAGAGAGTAACAATGAGATGACCTAATTTTTGATGCAATTGAATTTTTTATTAAAAATCTCAATTCTGACTTGTACTTGATCCTTCTTGATTGAATATATCTTTTCAACTCCACAAGGATATTCTACTGATGATTCTGATTTACTTCCTTACTACATCATTAGATCTTCAAGATCTTCCATGCATTCACACTCTTACACACTTTTAGATTCTCAACTTGACCTTATACTTATATCTTTCATTTTTGTCAAGTCATCTCATATACAACTTAGAATAATTAATATTCATCTCCTCAGTCAGCTAAAACCATTAGATAAATCAATTAAACTCAATATGCCAAAATAATAAAATCCTTCATTAGCTGACCCTACTCGGTAGACACTAACTCAAAATCAATTTTCTTGTATTAACCAAGTGAACTTGATGAACACTACATACTTGCTCAAATCCTTTGGTAATCGAGTGAGATCGGTAGACACTAGTTCTATCCAACTTTCCCTTATTAACAGAGTAAGCTCGATTAACACTTGTCTTCTATAGACTTCCCTTTGACACCTGAGTGAACTTGGTAGACACTGCCTTCTAAACTAGGAAAACCATGGATTGCTCAATAGCCACATAAAATTTTCTTCACTTTCTGAGTGAGCTTAGCATACACTGACTAATAATCTTATGAAATTTTTGTAACATCAAAGACAATACACAAATAATCAATTGTATCCAATACTCTCCCTCTTTGGCATTGATGGCAACACAGCATGTCATAACACAATGAAATTTTTGGAACAAGAATAAAGTAAGGATATATATCCTTAGATTCATTCTAATTCAAATGCATGAGAACTCCCTCTATCATTATGAACTCTTTCTACCTCCAGTTTCTCCCTTTGTTAGAAAACTTTTGTTTGCAACAACTTCTTTTGATAGCAAACTTCTCCCTCTTACAACAAACTTCTCCTTGTTCAAAAAAAGTTTCTATGAGATATGATAGTAAACTTCTCCCTCTTTGAAAGCACATGTCAAAGACAATAACTCTATTAATATCAATGTATGTCAAGTATTGATTCATTTGTAATATGCCCTTGTCAATACTGCACTAATTGATTGATCTTCAACTTAATTTGGTTGATGCATCACTAAACTTCATTTAGTGAGCTTTAGATAGAGGAATGACCAAGCTTACCTCTTAGATACATAAATGCATCCTTGGGTAATGGCTTGGTGAATATATCTACAATTTTCTCTGTTGTATTCACATATTCCAATTTGACTTCTTTATCTTTCACCAATTCTCTTAAGAAGTGATATTTTATAGCAATGTGTTTTGTTTTTGTATGCAACACTAGATTCTTTGATATATTGATTGCATTGGTGTTATCATAGTATATGACTACTGGATCCTTGATCTCTATCTTCATGCCTATTAATAATTATTTGAATGAAACAATGTTAGAACAATTAACTATTGTTGCCACATATTCTACCTCTATTGTGGATTGAAAGATGCAATTTTGTTTCTTGTGTGTCCAAGACACTAGTCTTTTACCAAGAAATAATGCTCCACCACTAGTGCTCTTCATGTCATCAATACTTCCTACGCAATCAGAATTAGTAAATACCTTCAAGTCCAAATTGCCTCCAAGTTTGTACCACAAGCCATAGTCTTTAGTACCTTTCAGATATCTCATGATTCTCTTGATTGCCACCATGTGATTTTCTCTGAGATTTGCTAAGAATCTTGCCATCATACCAACTGCTAATGTAATAAGAGGCCTTGTATGCATTATATACTACAATTTTCCAATCACTAATCTATATGTGGTCTGATCTACCTTTTTGGAATCATCATTTTTGGAAAGCTTATGTCCAATAGACATAGGAGCTCCAACTGGTCTTGAGTCTTCTATTCCAAATTTCTTTAGTATCTCCTTGGTATATTTGGATTGAGTAATGTTGATACCATCTTTCTTTTGTTGAACCTACAATCCAACAAATTTTTTTATCTCTCCTAACATAGACATCTCAAAATCTTTGCTCATTTCTTTTGAAAATTCCTTGCATAAGTCATCATTTCCTTGAAATAGTTTGTTATCAACAAATATTTATGTCAACACAATATTCTTGTCTGGTCCTTCTTTGATATATAGACTACTGTTATCATTTGTTCTATTAAAACCAATCTATACCAAGTAATTATGGAGTCTTTCATACCAAACTCTACAAGCTTTCTTGAGACCATATAATTATTTGTGTAATTTTTAGACCATGTCTCTTTTGGTAGGATCTACAAAACCTTCTAGTTGTTCAATGTAGACTTCCTCATCAAGAATTACATTTAGGAATACAGATTTAACATCCATTTGATACACTTTAAATCCTTTGTGTGCTCATATGTTAGTAGAGTTCTAAAACCTTCTAATCTTGCAACAAGAGAAAATTTTTCACCATAATCAATACCTTCTTCTTGGGAATAACCTTTACATACCAACCTTGAGTTGTTTCTAGAAATTTTTCAATCTTCATTCAACTTATTTCTAAACAGCCCCTTTGTGCCAATTACATTTTTATCCTTGGGTCTAGGAACAAGAGTCCAAGTTTTGTTCTTCTCTATCTATTCTATTTCTTCATTCATTACTTCAACCCAAATTTCATTATCCAATGCATCTTTAACATTTCTAGGTTCAAATTCAGCAAGTAAACATGTACCTTTTAATTTGCTTCTTTTCATTCTTCCATTTGATTTGTCTCCAATGATCTTCAATCAGGTGCATGATACCTTCTAACATATCTTGCTAACACATGTAATTTGTATTTGAAATGAGTTTCATTGATTTGATCATGAACTTTAGTGTCAAAGTCTAGTCCCACTCTCTGTGACTTAGGTCCATCAGACTTAGTTTGTTCTTGAGGTAGCTCGATAGCCTTTGACTACAACTCGGGTCCTTCAAATTGTGACTCAAGTTGCAATGTCTACAACTTGGTAACTATTATATATTTTGAGGAATCAAGAGGTGAAGCCTCCTTTCTCTTAGATAGATTTGGCAAGCCATTAGGTACATAGCAAACAAATTTTTTGTAATCCTCTGACTCTTTATTGGTTTCTTCTTCACTCTTTTCTACAAACTCATCAATTCTCACATCTGCACTTTCTATGATTTTATGAGTAGAAAAATTCAAAACATTTGTATGCTTTACTTTTGTAGGAGTATCATAGAAATATGCCTTCATCACCTTTGACATCAAATTTTTCTTTTCTAGATTCTTTTAAGATATAACATTTGCTACCAAATATTTTCAAGTAACTTATATTAGGTTTGTAGCCATACCATAGTTGATAAGGAGTTTGATTTGAATATTTCTTTAGTTGTACTCTTTTCAAGGTATTAACTATAGTGTTGATAGCTTCATTCCAGTATTTGATTGCAACATTCTTTTCTATCATCAATGTTCTTACACAATTCATGATGAATCTATTCCTTCTTTCAGCTATACCATTATGCTGAGGTGTACTAGGGGCTGATGCTTGTCTTTTAATTCCTCTTTCAATGTAGAAATCATTGAATTCATTGGAGATGAATTCACCACCTCTATTTGATCTCAAACATTTTAATTTTTTTCTAGTTTCTTTTTCTACACTTGCTAGATACCACCTGAATTTTTGAAAAGCTTCTAATTTTTCTTTTAGATACATTAAAGTCATCATTCTAGAATAATCATCAACAAAGAGAATAAAAAAAAATTCTCCACTGTAACTCTATATTCCAATGGATCCACACAACTTTGTATGTACAAGTTCTAAGACTTCTTTGGAATGATAGCTCTTGCTTTTGAAACTATTTTTTCCCATCTCACCAATTTGACAATTCTTGCATAAGCCCATATCAAGTTTCTTCAAACTAGGAATACATCTTACTCTTCTATTTTTTCTTATCTTAACCAAATTATAAAGGTTCACATGACATCATTTTTTGTGCCATGACCAAATTTCTTCTACTTGAGCAATAAAACATGAACTTTTATTGAGATCAAGATAAAATAGATTACCTTTTGTTTGCTTGCCAGATCTAACCAGATTTCCTTTGCCATCCAGCAGTTTGTCCTTTCCATCCATGAATTCTACCTAGAATCCAATGTTATTCAACTGTGTCACACTAAGTAGATTATGCTTTAGTCCTTTAACCCAATAAGCATTATCACATACAAGTTCATTAGTCAAAGAGATATGACCTCTTCCTTCTATGCAACAAGATGCATTGTTTGCAAATCTTACACTACCTCCATCATAATGTTCCATGTGTTCAAATTTTGTTTTATCTCCAGTCATATGATGTGAACAACCACTATCAATAATCCAGGTATCTTTTTTGCTAACATGATAGATAAGTGCCATCTTATCTCCTTCATCATTAGATTCATATTTTATAGCAATATATACCATTTCATCTTTACTGTTATCAGAATCTTTAGCCATAAAACAAGATTTATTACCTTTGTCTTTGTAGTTCTTGTAGTTCTTGAAATCCTTTTTACCTTTTTGCTTATTGCTTTTCTTTTCATCTTTTTTTTCTCTATTTGGACACCTTGTAGCAATGTGACCAACTTCTTTACAAGAAAGTCAGACACTCTAATTACATAAATAGGAAGAAGGGTTCTAAGTACCTTACTTACAACTATTTTGTCATCAATTTTTCCTCTAGATGCTTTGATTGCACTCACACTTGCTTTGATTCTTTCCACATATTTTGCAATGTTTTCATCTTCTCTCATTTTCATATAGTCAAAATGACGTCTAAGATTTTCAACTTTATCTCTTCTTACATTTTCATCTCCTCCATAAATTTCTTTTAATCTAGTCCACATTTCATGTACTATTTTACAGTCTTTTACTTCATCAAATTTAGCATAATTGAGAGCAGATGCAATATCAATCATTATAATGTTAGATTTTTTTTTCAACAATATCTTCAACCGATTCACCCCACCTCTCAATTATTCTAAACAATTCCAAAACATATTGCAATTTTTCAATCATAGACTTGTATAATGTTTGATTCACCTTAGAAGAATCATCATTCTTCGAAAACTTGTTTACTATCACCATAGGTGTACTTATTGGTTTGGAATCCTCCAATCCAAAAAAAATCAATATTTTCTTGACATACTTTGACTAAGTGATGTATATACCATATTTCATCTGATACACTTGCAAACTCACAAAAAATTTGATCTCTCCAAACATAGACATCTCAAATTCTTGCCTCATTTGATTTACAAAATCCTTACATAAAGCATCTTGTCCTCCAAATATGATATCATCAACAAATATTTTAGATAATAAAATACCTTTATCTTTCTTTGTCTTCATGTATAAATTGTAGTTATCATTAGTCCTTTTATATCCAATCTTCATAAGATAATTATAAAGTATCTTATACCATGCTCTTGGTGCTTGTTTCAAACCATATAGAGCTTTGTGTAATCTACATACCATGTTTTTATTGTTAACATCAACTAAACCTTCTAGTTGTTCTATGTAAACTTATTCCTCTAATATGCCATTAAAAAATGTAGATTTAACATCCATCTAATAAACTTTGATACCTTTGTATGCCAAATAAGCAAGTAGAGTTCTTACTCCTTCCAATCTTGCAACATGGGCATATGTCTCTCTATAGTCAATTCCTTCTTCTTGTGCATATCCCTTGCAAAATAATCTTTCTTTCTTCCTTGTGACTTCACCATTTCCATCTAGCTTCTTTCTAAATACCCACTTGGTGCCAATCACATTTTTGTCTTGTGGTCTAGGAACTAAACTCCATGTCTTGTTCTTCTCAATTTGTTCAATCTCTTCTTCCATGGCTTTACTCCAGTCCACATCTTCTAATACATCTCTTACTAATTTGGATTCCTTCATGCTCAACAAACATGTATCACTTGTCAATCATTTTCTTGTCATTGGCCTAGCATCTTTATCTCCAATGATTTGTACAGCAAGGTGATGTCTTTTGACATATTTGGACAATCTTGGCTTAGCTCTTGTTTTTTTATTTTGTCTTTCAATTTTAGAATCATTGTGTACTTCTCTATCAAGTAGTTTAACTTCTCTTTCATGTACACTAACTTTAGAATTAGAATGTGCACCCTCTTTATTCTATAACTCAACATCTGAATGTAGCTTAGTTCTTGAATACAACTCAACATTCATAGGATGTGACTCGAAAGTCATTAAAACTTGCACATTGGTTTGTAGTTTGATTTGTAGCATCACTTCAGGAGGTATACCTTCATAAAAGTATACAAATGATTTGTATTCTTCTAGTTCTTTCATAGATTGAGCTTCATGTATTTCTATGTATATATATATATATGTATGTATATATATATATATATGTATATATATATATATATGTATATATATATATATATATACATATATATATATATATATGTATATGTATATATGTATATGTATATATATATGTATATGTATATATGTATATGTGTATATATATATATATATGTATATGTATATGTATATGTATATGTATATGTATATGTATATGTATATGTATATGTATATGTATATGTATATGTATATGTATATGTATATGTATATGTATATGTATATGTATATATATATATATCAAAATTTACATTTACACTTTTCAAAACTTTGTTAGTGTTAGTATTCAAACACCTATATGCTTTACGTCTTGTGGAATAACTAAGGAATATACCTTCTTCACTTTTTGCATCAAGTTTACCATTCCTCAAATCTTTAAGAATGTAACATTTTCTACCAAATACCTTAAAGTATTTTACATTGGGTAAGAGCCCATACCATAGTTCAAAAGGTGTTGAATGAGTACCTTTCTTGACTTGCACACCATTCAAGGTATAGACTATTCACTTGGAATGTCACCCAGTTAAAGGATTTACAAATGATTGTTAGGTCGACCTTAATCCAAATGATTTACCATACACTAATACAATTGTTAGATAGTAATAGTAAGGTTTTGATTTGATACAATTTACAACATCATTTATAGATTACAGATTTCTATTTAGTCCTCCATTCTACTTGGCCTTCATACTTTGTAGCTTTGATAGCTTGTTCACGCTTCAAGAATTCATCTCCTTAAGTCTTCTTGCTTAACATGTCATTGCAAACCATTCTCTTAGGTCACTTGATGAAGAAAAACCCTTTAACTCCTTTTCTTTCTTAAGTTATCACACATGACATCCTTGCTTCATGATCTACCATTCCTATAAATTGGAAGTTAAGATCTTTTGTCACTCATTCTCCATCATCAAAATTAGGGTTAGATGGATTAGGTAGAATACAATGTATCTACCCCATATTCCATATCTCTTCTAGAAACTTCTCCTAGAATCCACTTTGAATTCTCCTCAAAATGGTTTACTTTGAATTCTATGCCACCAACTCATCATCCTTATCTTCCACCTAGTTCACACAATCCAAGAAAATATACTTTCAACTCAGATTCATCAAATAATCAATCTTTTAAATAATGCAATAGCTCAACATTATCAACCTTCTGATGCTTGGTACATACTATCTTACTTGGCATCAACTAAAGTTTATTGGTGCTCAACATCAACTAAACTTTACTCAACATCCACTATCTTGCTTGGCATCCACTAGAATTTTCTTTTACTTGGCTCCAACTAACTTTTTGCTTGGCTTGTACTAACTTTTCTCAGCACCTACTATCCACTCGATCAAGCTTAGCAGACAAACTTTGTATAACTTATTCTTCTAACCTTTCTTAGTGTAGCCAACATTTTTAACCTTAAGTATATTATCAATATATCATGTCATCACTATCTGAATTGATTCTTGTACTTCATTACATAATCATAACTCAACCTTTCTTCTAGGTGCTATTGTTACATATTTTGATCAAATCCTTTTCATCAAGAAAATAAGTGATAGTACTTGAATCTTATAAGCAGTTGTCTTACCAAAAAATAGTAGGTTTGACATCAATGACAAAACAATGATTGAAACACGTAGTCTTCTTCAATAATCTCTCTCAATAATCTCCCTCTTTGATTAGCTTCTTCAATCTATTCTCAACAAAATCTTGTTATCAAGTGATGTTTTTCCTCTTCTCTTTCATCTTCTTCAACTTCAGGTTCACAAATATTTTCATGTTGATCCTCTTGATCTTCTTTTCTATCGCATGTCTAATACTATATTGGATATTCTTTCTTTTTCACATCCAAATAATTGTCAACATCTCTTTTCTGGTGACACACTCTTCTCTTTTGTAACTCTACTTCTAATTTATTCACTTGATTCTACAAATCAAAGAATGTAATTTGTAATGCCTCTTGATTTCTTACTCTAATTTTCTCAAGTGAAGGAATCCTCAGAATCCATCCTATCACAAAAGTCATCTTCTCCTTTCTCTTCTCCATTATCATGTCTATATAAGAAAATTTTCATACAATACAAGAAACTAGTGTAAATTGCATCATAGTCACTGATCTATATACACAATCAATCACTCCTTGAAAAAATTCACCCAACCAAAGGTCCTAGTGTAAATTGCCTCATGTTCAGTGATCTGTCGACACACTCAGGAACTCTAGGTTTGATACCCCTAATGGAGGGTCCTCACCACCCCTAGCTACAACAAATAAGCTCTCACAATCATAAACATCATAATATGGAGACAAAGAGAAGAAAAAATGTTGCACAATGCATGATTTTATTATACTTGAAAATCCTTACAAATTCTCCCAATGAGAGAACTAAAAATTCTTACAATATGAGAGACCTTCCAAAAAGAAAGTTTCCACAAGAAGAGCTTACAAACAAAGAGCTTGAACATAAAGAGATTCACTAAGAAAAACTTCTCAACTAAGATCTTACACACTAATATCATTCACCTCCATACCTTTCTTACAAGAGATTACACCATGAAAGCTTGATTGGAGATTCCTTGCCACCCCTATCTAGATCATCTTGCATCACTTTAGTGCTTTAAGTGTTCATCCATGATTATCTAGAAGCACAAGAACCCATGGAGATTATGCTAGCAATAGCAGAGCTAGATTTAAAAAAGACAAAAAGATTGAAGAAGGTATAGCCCTACTTTTAAGGAGAGAACCAGATGGTAAGAAAATCTATAAATGTTGGACTTGTAATCATTTTGGTCATTATGCATCTCAGCATCCTAAAACAGAGAAAAATTATAAGAGAAGTTTTAATCCTAGAAGACCTAGAGATTGTTTGTACGCAAATGAAGATGATGAATGCAAGGAAAGAGTTCAAAGAAAAAGTGATGATGACCTAGGATTTGTAGCCATAAAAGAAGATGAGCTTGATAAAAAAATTAGAGATGAGAAGGATCTAGTTTCCCAAGTTGAAAAGAAATCTTATTGGATAATATATAGTACATGTTCACATCATATGACTAGTGATATGAATAAGTTTTTTAAATTTAGAAATCATGATGGAGGTATTGTTAGAGTTGATAACAATGCATCCTATCACAACACAAGGATATGATCTATTACTCTTGATGGAAATACTCACACTAATGATATTTACTTTGTTGATGGTTTAAAGCATAACTTTTTGTGGGTTGGATAGTTGGTGGAAAAAGGTTATCAATTGTGGTTCACAGAGAAGACTTGTATTATCTAAGACAAGGATGGTAAGCTAATTAGAATAGGTACAAGATCAAGAGGTACTATATTTCAATTAAATCCTACTAAGATGACATGTTTAGTTCTAAAAGTGGAAAATAATTGGTTATGGCATAGAAGGTTTTGTCATATAAATTTTGATAACATTATGAGCACTAGTAGTACATTTGCAGTCAAAGATTTTCCTAAGATCATGAAGTCTACTAATGTTGTTTGCAAAGAGTATATGATGGCTAAGTAGAACAAGGTATCATTTCACAGCAAGAAGTTCACTACTATAGATAAGATGGAAATTTTTAATATAGATTTGAGTTCCCTACTAGAACAAGATGATTCAATGGAGAAAGATACTTTATGATTTTTTTTGTTGATTTCACTAGAATGATGTGGGTAGAATTTCTTTAAGAGAAATCTAAAGCATTTAAAAAGTTCAAAATATTTAAGAATGGAGTTGAGAATGAATCTAGTGAAAAGATTAAATGTTTGAGATCAAATAGAGGTGGATAATTTACTTCCAGAGAGTTTAACATGTTTTGTGAATAGAATGTGTAATGCCTTGTTTAGAGATCCTTGGAACAAGGATAAACGAAAGCCAAGAATCTTTTTTTTAAAACAAGTATGGGTAAACATGAAAATCAACATACAAGGATCACAAAGATTTCAATGGAAGACTTAACCAACCATCTTCGTATCCAATGAATCTCCAAATGCCACTACTAACTCACACAAGAAAATAGAAAGATGACAACATAACATAAAATATTTGATTTTTCAAAGCTTGGTAATTCAAGCAATCCCAAAGGGTACTCAAAACACTAAATTTTGTTCTTAAAAAAATAGTGGAGATGCCCCCTATTTTCCACATGAGAAATCTCAACATATAGTTTCACGTGAGAAACTAACCCTTCGCCCATGGAAGTACAACAAGACATGTGAGAAACTACCCTTTCACGTAAACAACTGCCTAGCCTAGCAGCCAAAAACCACTGTACTCATGTCAAGGTTTGCGTGAAGAAATGCAATGAGCCACATGAGGAAGTTGAAGATTGTGTGGGAGGAAACACCAAATCTCATGCCAGAGAGAGTACAATCTCGTGTAGAAAAGGGTATAATCTCACATCAAGATTTGGAATACCCCATAAGAAAAACACAAGATGAGAAGAAAGAGAAAATAATTCCTCTATAGTAAGGAGTACTAGATAAACAAATGGAGGCATAGACACTTGATCACAATAACTGCAAGATGGAAACTACATCTAACCATCTAAAACATAGCAGTAAAGGAAATGTATTGAAAGCATCATCAGAAAAAAAATGAACATCTCAAAACTTATGCGCAGTTTCTCCCAACTATAATAATATCATGAGACCTCGATGGTCCTAGGCATCCCCCACACATAACATCCCAAATGGCCAGCTAGATAGTCAAAGTTTTCTTATGAGGGTTTCACTACTAAAATGTGATAACATTATAAGAATAGAAAATCTAACATGCTAACCAATAAGCAATCGATACTCCAACTAAGAAAATCACATCATCTAATCATATGCTAACATCATAAATAAGGAATGCATCAAATAAATTAACATCATCTAAACATGATATCCAAGAACTCCAATGGAAGCATAAATCACAAGAAACAATACTCTAGAATCTTGAATATACCACATGAACATCAAGCACTAGTCACATTGGAATAATAGACCATCTTTGTACACTAGTCCCAGTAGTGGTATAGGTAGCTACACCTCCCAACCACTTGAAACCTATAGGTACACTCTCATCATGTTGATGAAGATAATGATCCAACAAAAAATACACATAAAAAAAACAACCATGGCTATCACTCACACCAGATAGTAACATGACTACAACCAAGATCATGAGAAAATGCAAGTATTATAGGTCTTGGTCAGACGCTCAACTGATAACTATGTGGGGGCTCACTACATGGAGAGTCACTTGGCATCAAAAAGTCCAAGCTTGGTATCATGTAGACTCAACTTCTTGATGGAAGGCTCTCACACTATATCATTTTATTATCTTAGTTTAATTACCACATGATATTTTATTTAGTTATCACTTGACTAAAACTCCTTCATGCCAACCCTTTGGGAAATAGTCACTAGACTGCGAGATAGAAGCCTCCTCCATGGTGCTACCCTACCCTACCCATGCTTATCTAATTATGACAACTCAACTAAAATACAAATGGTAGATCAGGCCTTGCAAGTCACCTGAAAAATGAATGTATACATTCTCATGTGTGGCACACCACCATCATGAAGATCATAACACAAGGACTAGATAAAAATACAAGCAAAATAACAATCAACCAAAAAAAAACTTGGGAGGATGAATGCAAAACACATCTCAATGAAACACAAAAGTACAAAAATGGTCTAAATGATATCCTATGGATAATCTAAGTACATGACCAACATCATGCCAACAAAACTTGAGAAAATTGGGTGGCATACAAATTGAGGTAAAAAATCCAAAACTCAAAATATTTAAAATTAAAATCCATTTGGTCTTCGGGCATAAAAGGTAGAAAAATCTACTAAAATTTAGGTTTAGACATTGTATACAAAAATGACTAGCATAATGGTGTGAAACCCCAAACCCTTATCCCAAAAATATGGAAAATGTTCATTCCTGACTAATTGGGAAAAACTAGCAATCAAAAATGGAGAAAAACACTAGTTCTCAACCTCCTAACAAACAACTACTAGAAATGTAAACATAAATGGAGCTGAAACATGTAAATGGGAGAGCCCTCCCTAATAGCCAAAATGGCTAAAATGAGAGTCAGCCAAATAAAATAAATATCCCACAAAAGCTATCAAAAGTCGTAGAAAAGAAAGGTCTCCCCGAGCTGGATACAATGAGACCAATCTCGTGAACATCCCATGTTGTAGCTCTCATAATGACCAGAAATGCAATCCTCCAAAAGAGGATTTTGGAGAAAGCTCTCAAAATTGTAATTTCCAAAAGTGAGAATTGAGGAATTAATTTCCTCTTTTGATACTTATTCACTTTTTGAGTGAATAATCAACTAGGAAACTTGTTTAGATCCTTAATCAACCCAAATGAAAACAAGCTATTCCAACTAATTGGAATTCATATATGGAAAAGCTACCAAAAATTAAAATTAGTTAAAATAAATCCTAAAAATGCCAAAACACAAAAGTTTCCTTAACAACTTTCATGACAATGTGAACCTCTAAATGCATAGAGATGTTCACAGGTCTAATCACATAATGAAAATGAGTCTAGATATAGTAAATGACCAGAAGGTTTAATTTAAACAAATAAATAAGATAGGTCAACTATACACAGATGACATTGGTAAAACATGAACAATGTAATCACTAACTCCATGTGCCATTGCTAGGGATATAATTAATGCACATTGAAATATACGATCAAGTGCAATTGAATATAGTGATATAGCCAAAGCAATAAATGGATAATTAAATAACCTAATTTAACCATTTATTCAATTATACTGAAATAATCCATTTACATCACTCATGTTCAGACATAACATAACAAGAATGAAGTAAATTACCATAGCATTAAATCCAACACATAAACATAATCAAAGATATGTCCAAATACTAAATAACTAGATATCATCATAGAGCATACTGTCATCTCAAAATGGCATCATCATGCAATATGATCAATTGAACAACATAGTAATCTAACATCTATGATACTAAAATCAAAGTATAACATCTAACCCTTATGTGATATCCCCATTTTAGTATATAAATTAATTATACATAAAGGTCATAATATTAATAATCGATAATTTATATAGAATAAATTATAATTATTGTAAGTTACAAATATAAAATGTTATATATTATACAATTATAAATATTAATTATATATATGAATATGTGAATATTATTATCTATATATATATATATATATATATATATATAATTAATATATAAATTAACTATTTTATGTGCTATAGTATATGACATTATGCCTATATTAAAATATTATTATTATAAATAATTAAAGTGCTTTATATATAATATATAATAATAAATAATTAATATAATAATATATAATCATATATTATTATAATCACATATAATTGATATTGATATATATTATTAATATGAAATCATATATAATTAATATTTGAATAGACACACCTCTATAAAATATATTGATATATATATGGTATATCTCAAGCTAAGTTAATCATCATACGAAATATTATAAAATGTATACTATTCAAGAGAAAATTATTTAATGTCCTAAAATGGGACATTAGAAGTGCTATCAGAGCCCTAGTTCTTGCCATCCTATGAATGATAATACAAAAAAATCAGTGGTGAAGAAATTAAAAATTAAATTTATTGATTCTGCAGATTGGTACAATTACTGTTAAACAGGATTGGATCTACCATGCGAAAATGATTGAAAAGCTATGACCATTCAATCATAGACTTTGCTAAATACACGTTGGCATAATACATCCATGAAGAATAGAATAAAACTAATATTATTACCTTTGATGGATTCCAATAATATATGGAAGATTGAGAATAGAAGGCATTGAAGCAAAGAACAAAATATTTTTAATTCACAGTCGTCTAAGATATTGAATCCCTAAAATCATTATCATCATAAGAGAATTAAGAGAGGATATCATATGTAGATAAAGGAATAATTATCAGGTTACAATAGCCATGGGAGCATCTGATATTTTACCAAGGGTAGAGTATTGGAGGAACATTACAATTAGAGAAAGGACAATTGTGAATCAGAAGAACACCAACAGACAATGTTAGACATCCAACTCAGTGTGATAAAAGCATATATACTGAGCATGCGGATAAAGATATTCAAGAATGAAGAACCCAAAAGGGACTAAGTGGATGTAGAAAGCATAGATACATAGAGAAACCAACACTAACCATCCAACTTGTTGGAGTAGGAACACATCCTTGTTATAGATAGAGCAAGTATCGTATGTAAGGAAATTGCCGAATGTCAGAGCATGCACATGATAACCCCCGACACCAATATTTGCAAGTATAGAAGTCCATCGGTAGACAGATGTTATAGTTAGTAAAGGAATAGCACTACACATATAAGGGAGGATCATCATCGATATTGATACAATCCATTTAGGATAAAATGGGGACATCTGTCTTAGGAGGGAAGCCAAGTATTAGTAGATTAAGAAGAAGACTAGAATTGACCAGGATGAGATGCCCAATCTATGCTCACATTTGAAGACTAAAATTACCTCCGTATATGGGATGCAAAGAATGATCATATTGAAAGATTATAATGGGATATGCTAATCACACAATAACCTAGGAATTCATCATGATATTGATAGAGACATGGTCACCACAATCAATGATATTACACAATGAATGGAGGTGATACCATTAATTAAGGACAAGATTTCACATACAATAACTATTAATATCAAGAAGAAAGAACACCTCTTATATAAAGAGACAAACAATAAAAAATGAGAAATAGAAGCTAAAATCTGAGCAGATGATGACAAATGTTAACATTAGATGTGAATGCACTGATGCAAGGGTGAGTTTGTCAGCTATTAATTGTTCATTTCCATAGAATTAGAAATGATTGAAATGAAGAATAGATGAAAATGCACCTTTAGTCAACACATGATCAAGGACAAAATAACTAGAAGAATTAAAACCAATTCTTATATATATGAATGCAATGATAACAAAATTATGACATTGGTAATTGATGACAAATACAAATGACTTCAATTCAAAATAACTATTCTCACATGCATGGACGAGTAGAGATGAGTATATTACCAAGTCATACACTTAATTATTATAACGATAGTTGAGGAATGGATACTACAATTTTTGAGGTGCTAGAACCTGAACCACATTCATCAGACATTTATATATAAAGAAAAAAGAATCACCAGTTTTATCATTTTGCCTGTATCGCTGTTTGAAAATGGATCACCATATGGTAATACATAAAACAAAGGAGAGAGATACATTGTTGATGTCTATTGAAGACCACTTCACATTGATAAGGACGAAGTCAACACAAGAAAACAAGGTAAAAAAGAAGAAGTAATGAGATAAATTATATGTTTTTTTCATATATTATGAAATAATTGTTACTGTCCTAGTTATTATTTAGACATTGGGATGTTTTGATGAATATTGAATAGTTTAAATATTTACTATCAATAATTCTAATCAAATAAGGAAATGACATTGATTTTTAAGTTGATAATAATCAAAGAATGTTGTTAAAAAGGTCATCATTTTCCAAGATAAGGTAAGGCCTATGGTGGAATGGATTGGGTAACATCACTCAGGGTACTAGATAAAGCCTATGGGTACCGGGTAAGGCATCGGTGATGGGATATCTCAGGGTAGATCATACAAGGGTGTTATCTTGGAGATGATGGTTGGAGAGAGTTAACAATAATGAGGGAGAATGGTGAGGCCCACTGATTGGGTAACAGGGCACCCCATTATGGTTTCTCCTCCTATAATTGAATGATAAGATTAAAACTATCTGATATTTCAAAAATTATACTTTAAAAGACTTCTTATTGGAAAATAGTTGATAGAATCACCTTAGGATCATGATTCTCCAAGTCGAGATAAGGCCTGCGGTAGAATGGACTGGGGGACATCACGCGAGGTACCGGATAAAGCCTACGGGTACCAGGTAAGGCCTCAGTGATGGGACATCTCAGGGTACATCATACAAAGGCACCTTCTTGGAAATGATGATCGGAGGAAGGTAATGATAATGAGGGAGAATGGTGAGGCCCACTGGTTGGGTAATAGGGCACCCTATTATGGTTCCTCCTCCCATATTTAGGAAATGATGAGACTATAAACACCCTATGAGG
Organism: Cupressus sempervirens; assembly: GCA_028749045.1. Classification (NCBI taxonomy): domain Eukaryota; kingdom Viridiplantae; phylum Streptophyta; class Pinopsida; order Cupressales; family Cupressaceae; genus Cupressus; species Cupressus sempervirens. Next base: position 271,717,060 of record CM053786.1, on the reverse strand, counting down.
AGATTGATTTATATATAATGTGTACTAATGATTTTTTTGGTTGTAGGTTCACAATTAAAGAAATGCATAATGTGTGTCTTATGTGTTTGCATCGTGTTTGCTCCATGTCTTCATTTGTCTGCATCGTGTCTACTTCATGTTTTCATGATCTATCTACATCGTGTATGCTTCGTGTTTTCATTCAATGTATATTTCATAAATCCTTTTGGTATTTTAAATGCAAGAATGTTTTATGTCTATGACAAATCTTGCGTATGAATGATTTGCTTGAGGACAAGCAAATTCAAGAGGGGATGGCTGTGATATCCCCATTTTAGTATATAAATTAATTATACATAAAGGGTATAATATTAATAATTGATAATTTATATAGAATAAATTATAATTATTGTAAGTTACAAATATAAAATGTTATATATTGTACAATTATAAATATTAATTATATATATGAATATATGAATATTATTATCTATATATATATATATAATTAATATATACATTAACTATTTTATGTGCTATAGTATATGACATTATGCCTATATTAAAATAATAATATTATTAATAATTAAAGTGATTCATATATAATATATAATAATTAATAATTAATATAATAATATATAATCATATATTATTATGATCACATATAATTGATATTAATATATATTATTAATGTGTAATCATATATAATTAATATTTGAATAGACACACCTCTATAAAATATATTGATATATATATATATATGGTATATCTCAGGCTAAGGTAATCATCATACAAAATATTATAAAATGTATACTATTCAAGAGGAAATTATTTAATGTCCTGAAATGGGACATTACACCTTAGGTCATCTCATATTTAAAAATAACATGAGTAACAAGTATCTCTTGGATCAAAATAAATAAGGTATAGACTACACACACGAGAGGCACTACATCCTCCCCCTCTAGGCATAGGCTCACATTTGGAAGCTTGAAAAAAGATAGGGGTACAAATCTCTCAAACATGTAGCATCATCCCAAGTAGTAGAGGTCTCATCACTCAGGTCCCACTAGACACTTACTTGGTCTATGTCTCGACCTCTCAAAGCCGGTCTCCAATGCTAAAGGATACATATGGGCTCCATAGAAAGCTCCAAATGCTTGTCAATAAGTAACAAGATCGTTCCTCTTGAGGATCTCAGTCTATCTAACAAAACATGGCACCAACTTAGAGCCTTTCCCATAATGGATGGGGCTCTTCCTTAGATGCACTCTCAAAAACACCCTGTCACCAATAGAAAAGTAACAATCCAACCTATGGGAAAATACATACTCCTTCTACCTATCCTAAGTAGTAACCAAATTCTCTCTAATGTGAACAACTTGTTGTTCCATATCCTGAAGCATATCTAGACCTAGAAGTACTTGGTCCTTGAAATGATCCTAACTCAATGGGTTATGACATGATCTACCATACAAAGCCTGAAAAGGTGACATGACAAGAGAACTATGATAACTATTGTTATAGGGAAACTCAACAAGGTATAAATAACCCTCCCACTTCACCTACCTATCCATCACATACATGTGAAGAATATCTTCCAGAACCTAGTTCATTGTCTCTATCTAACCATTCGTCTCTGACTGATAAGCTAAACTAAAATTGAGTTACATGCCCAATGCATGCTAGAGAGATGTCCACAGTCCCAAAATAAACACTAGATTTCTATCCAAAATAATCTGACAAGGGATCCCATCCAAATGAACTCTATCCTCCAAGAAAACATGTGCTATAAAAGAAGTCGTGTAGGATGTTCTCATGGGTGAGCAATGTGATACCTTGGGCATCTTGTCCACTATCACCATAATACAATCATGTCATTGTGATGACATAGGAAACCTAGTGATGCAATTAATAGATATTGTATCCCATTTTCACTCTAGAATGGTATGTGACTAAAAAAGACCCTCCAAATGTTGATAATTTGCCTTCACTCTCTAGCACTCAAGACATCAAGCAACAAAATTAGCAACATTGTGCCTCATCCCTGTCCAAAAGTACAACTATTTAAGATTGACATGTATCTTCTTGTTGTTAGGATGTGTGGAATACGATATAGGATGTGCTTCTAATAAAATAAAGGTACAGAGATCACTAGTCATTGGTACATAGATTCACCCAAAGTGTAACAGTAGCCCATCAGACTCAAGAAAATAACCTAAAAACCTCCCCTCAAGGGTACATCCATACTCAATCTCTGCCCTCACCTCCTGATACCATGTGTTACTAGGTAAGGCCTCCAAGATACGACATCATAAATCCACTCCCATTGACACAACTGATATCTCATGTTGCCTCCTACTCAAAGCATCCATGATGACATTTTATTTCCCTTTAATGTAGTGAACATCAAAGTCATATTCACACAAGAACTCCATCTAGTGACATTGTCATACATTTAGGTTTGGCTGAGTAAAGATATACTACAAGCTCCTATGATTGCTATGCAAATCAAACATGTGTCCCAAAAGGAAATGCCTCCAATGAACAAGATCATGCACCATTTTTGTGAGTTCCAAATCATGAGTGGGGTAGTTAAGCTCATGGTTCTTGAGTTTTCTAGACTCACATGCAATCATTGGACCATATTGCATCAACACTACACCCACAACTTCCAACCAAGCATCTGTGTAAACCATAAAATCACCTACAAGGTTAGACATTGCAAGGTTTGGTGCACTAGTCAAATAGTCCTTAAGAGAATTAAAAGCTACATCATGCTGGTTTGAACAAACATACTTCTTCCCTTCTGCTACAAGGAAGTGATGGGATGTGCTACATGTGAAAAGTCCTTCACAAAGCAATGGTAATACCCCACCAATCCAATGAAACTACAAACCTCAAAAATATTAGTAGGTACTAGCAAATCCATGATACCTTTGATTTTCTCTAGATCTACTTCAATACCATCACCTATAATGATATACCCCAAATACTTTACCTCTAACTAGAAGAATCTACATTTACCCAAGTTGCCATATAACTGATGATCTTGCAAGCACTACAACACTTGGTGTAAATGGACATCATGTTATTCAATGGTCTTCAAATAGATCAATATGGTATTCAAGAATACAATGACACTTCAATTGAGGTATCCAAAAAATACTCCATTCATCAGACTCATGAAGACTGATGGAATATTTGTTAACCCAAAGGGTGCAAACATGAACTCATACTACCCATATCATGTATTAAAAGTTGTTCAATGAATGTCAAACTCTTGAATATGAAGCTGATGGTATCCTAACTTGAGATCAATATTTGAAAACAATTGTGCTCCCTTCATCTGATCAAACAATTCACCTATCCTTGATAAATGATATCAGTTCTTCACTGTCATCTTATTCAACTACCAATAGTCAATGCATAAATGCAATGATCCATCTTTCTTCTTTATAAAGATGATTGGTGCACCCCATAGGGATACACTAGCATGAATATGGCCTTTGGCCAACAATTCCTCTAACTACAATATAAGCTCACTCAACTCCTGAGTAGTCATTTGGTAAGTAGCTCATGATATCCACTTTTCTCTTGGTATGAGATTGATCTAAAAATCAATGTCATGTTGAGGTGGCATACCTGGTACCTCATCAAGAAATACATATGCGTAATCATGAAGGAGTGGGTGATCATCAAGTACCACCATAAGACTCTCAGCTTCCTCAAGATCACTAATAGAAATAATGAACATCTAACATTCCTTTTGCACAATCTGCTTTAGTTAATTAGTTGAGATCATCCAAAGTGAGATTGGGCTCTAGACCCCTAAAAGTTCCACCTACCCACTTGTGTCATCAACACATTGAACTAACTTATAGCGAAAATATATATTTACTTGATGGGCAGCTAACCAATCCATACCCAATACAATATCATATGATCATAGGGGTAGGATATGAAGATCAATCATGGTGGTGAAGGTACCCAAGTTCAATCTACAACCACTGACCAAAGATTCCACAACCACCTTGGGTCCTATGGCTAACTCAACTTGGCACCTATTGACCCGATGTACTACCACTAGTCCACATCACTAATCAAGAGATGGTGAAATAAAAGAATCTGAAGCACCTAAGTCAAATAATACTGAAGATTAAATACCATCCAACATACCTATAGACTTAACTATGGTACCCTAGTGCTCAGCTTGACAGTTATCAACCACCACAAAGACTCAGTGGCTTCTACCTACATCTCTCATAGTAGGCTCTGATCTAGCTATACCTCTACTAGGTCATGTAGATGGTTTAATAAGACATCCCAAAGCCTTCTGGCTAGGTTGGCCACAAGAATAATAGTTTCCCACAAAGCAAGAAGTAGTTCCATGAACACTCTGAGCAACACTAGAGTATGGTGCACTTCCCTTGCTAGAGTTCTGTTGACTACTCTAAGAAGGGAGATCTTGCTAAGACTTTTGTCCAAGGCTCTTGTCATCGACTTTCTTCCCTGAGGCACATGAATTCTATTCACCCTTAGGCCAATACCCTCATTGATTACCATGACATTTACCACCCTAAGAGGGTGTTGAATGGGTTTAGCCCTTTCCTAAGGACTGTGCAAATTGAGCATCCTACCATAAATTCTGTGCACTTTGGTTATGAGAACATGATTTTTCCACTAAACCCCCTAGCCACATTGCTCTTAAGAATTCTTGTGTTCTCCATAGCAAGTAAAAACACCCTTGGCTATTGAACATGGACATCTCAAATGATAGAGTGCCTAAGGCCCCTAACAAAATGTTGCTTGACGAGTGCTTGATCATGACAATAACTCAAATACTACCTCAACCTAAGAAATTGTTTCACATAATGATCCACCATCATATTACCCTACTTGAGCTCATGAAATTCATTAGTATGGGCCTCAAAATATTGTGAAGAAAGAAATTTCTCCTTGAACCTCACCTCAAAGATCTCACAAGTGAGATCCACCACATCGATATAGAGCTTTTTGCTCTCAATATCCCACCAAATAGATCCATGTTCTCTCAACTATGTGATAGCATAATGGGCCTTCATGTTGCTTCTATAGGGTGGTAAGGAAAATCAATACCCCATATCTAGTAACTAGGTCTCAGCCTTGAGTTCTATCCCTTGGCCATCAAATAGTGGTGGTTTAGACCTCTAAAGTTCCTGCATCATCTCTACTTGGGTGAAGTCATCATTATCCTAACCATGACCCCTCCATCAATGCCCTCTACCACCAAGTGGTGTACACGAATGTTCAAACTCATGGCCACATTCCTCTTCTCTATGCTCAGACCTATGGAAATCTCCATGATGAGATTCCTCTTCCTAACCATTGTTGTGTTGGTTCTCCTCTATCCAAGGCTCCAACTAAGCTATGATCTCTTGAAGCAAAGGCATCAGTACCCCAATGCCACCTCAATCATTGTTACCTTGATTCTCCCCCACCAACCTATCATTCTTCCTCATGGTCCTCTTCTTCATTAACAATTTTTCAGTTGCTACCCCAAGCATGAGGTTTACGTACTAGAGTCATCACTATGGAAGTAACAAGATAGGGTCAGAATCATACGTCACAAGCATAGAGTCATAAGAATGAGCCATAACAAGATATCAATGGTGAGGGATTTGTGTCTGTTGATTGATTGCGAGGTGGAAAGATGGGGCAACGGCTATCCAGGCAGGAGGATAGACTGCCCGGATGCCTGCATCGTACTTCTGGTTTTTAGCATTGGACAGTGCAAATTGTGGAACAGGAAAAAAGCATGTGTGCTTTGCAAGTACAGATGGACTATGAACTCACAGAAACGGAAATAAATGTCACACGTCCAAGCAACTCACGAAAATTTGAGTGCTTCCTTAATGAGATGTCGTGGTGTAGGGTTTTCACAGGCAGCAATCACTTCACAGATTTGGCATTTGTCAATAAATTCAAGGCTTCTCCTTGCTAATCCTTTCACATTTTTATATTGGCTTTTCACGATTCTGTATGAAGAGTACAGTTTTCAATTGAAAATATGAACCATATCATATGTGTTTTTAATATATTTAAATGATAATTAACATGAAATATAAGTATCATTGAAAAAACGTAAACTTAAATGATGCTACTATTGTGAAATGGATCCAAAATTAAAATAGTTTTAAACACAAAATGCTTTTATGTTGAGAATAATTTTATTGAAATAAGGAGACGATCCAATTTACACAAATACATAGAAAGTTCTATACTGAGTCATCTGCCTATATGTAATTAATGAAACAATTTAATTTTATAATTTAGAAATATTATAATTAATGAAACATTTATTATTATTATTTAAAAGTGTTAAATTTGAAAAGAAATTTCTGTTTTGTAATTTAAATATTTTCATGCTTTTATGAGAATATTATTCTTTGATTCAAAATTTAGATATTAATCTATATTCTTTGTTTAATTGCTTTATGTGTTGGTTTCCATATTTTTATGCATCCTAAGGTGCAATGTGTACGCCGATAGTAGCATATATGTACACTTTCTTAAATGTGACAAAAAGGGAGATACTTTTTTTGTTGTAACAAAATGTTGTGTTGATTGTTTGGAAATCTATCAAGAATCCATTCTAAATATGAAGGCATAATTTTTTCAAAAACTATATAATATAATGTATTGAATAAACATGCTAAAATAAACTTATTAATAAAAGAATTAAATTGGGTTTACAAGTGTGGAGACAACTTACATTTGAAAACAATATGCGAAAGTGATCAATTTGACCACATGCATCATAAATAATATATGATCGAAATACAACAAGTAACCAACCAATCTGTTAATTTTGTTTAACTTCAACATCAACTGCTATTGATTGATTTTGCAACAGCTGCTATTGATTTTGCTTTTGCTGCTTTGACCTGCAAAACCATAAGAGCCAACACCATGAGAGAGCTTGTTGAGAGTATGAATTAGAGCTAAACCACAAGAGTCGCCATAACCAAACCTTGAGCTCTGCAAATTTTGTATTGGAAATCCTAGATTGGATTGGATTGCTACTTGTTATGAATCATGAGTCCTCCTGGATTGCTACTTATTATGAATCTTGAGTCCTTCTGGATTGCTACAAACCCAAGAGAGCTTTAGGAGCTGTGCTCAAATTCCATTCATCCAAATTAGCCATAGCAAGCAAATCATCAACAAGATCAAGATGCTTCTATACAAAGAACTCAAATCACTCAATTGCACAATCCAAGGCTTGTTGAAATGACCTCCAATTCCACCTTTTCATGTTCATTTTCATCTACTAATTCCCACAAACCTTGACCGTCTCCTAGTCTTCCTATTTAACGCTTATTGCTCTCTATAACCGCATGGCTCTTCCCCCTATTTTATTTACCTTTTTCTATTCCATCTACATATGTCCATAGGAATACATACTTGGTGCTCTAAAATCAATAAGATTAGCAAACCCTCATGGGTTTTGGTGAAGACAAATTTTGAAGTTGACGAAAGAGAATGGGTGGAAAATCTTTATAAGAGAAAGAAGAATCATACCTCGCTCTCAATATGGAGCATATTCTGTCCCAGAAATCCATAATATCCCTTCCAGAGACATACTTTGAACCCTTTTCTCGGCCATTAGCTCACAAAAGGTGTCAAATCCTATCTTCAAGTTCCTTCAAATCAGAGGACTTGTTTGTGTAGGAAAAACCAACTCCAACAGGTGCTTCCAAAAATAGCTTGTTTGCCTCTGCAAAAAATTAGCTTAATTATTATACTGAGGGTGGCTTCAACATGGCATTGTCTGAAATACTCTGAATCTTGTGAAAAATGTGATGTAGTTTAGAAAAGTAAACAGTTAATCGAATTACAAACAAAAAAAGAATCCATAACGAAGATCGATCAATTTTAGCCAAAATAGGGTAGGAGAAATCCAAATGCAGGGATGTTATACGGTAAAGAGAAGTCAAGGAAAAATAGAGAAGATACCAAAATTGAGCTACTTTCAAAGAAATGTGTCATATCATCGACTACTAATCTTTGTTCGAAGCATTCCTCCGCAGAGAGAAATAACCACAAAACTATAAGTAATATGTTCATTGAGAAATAAAATGGATTGAAAAATGATTATAACCTTTGTTCCACGAATATGGGTTTAAATGCAGTGAAGGTACATTCTTCTGCACTTTAAATGACCCTAACTCCAATGTCGTACCATAGCCAATGGATGAGCAGTTGGGTCCTACAAGGGTTACAAAAGTCCCAAATTAATTGTTAGCATTAGAACCTCGATTTTCAAAAAATAAATAAATGGAAGAGGTTCTAATGAATGAAAATGGAAGACATTAATTAATAAGATTGAATATACCTCCTCTCAACCAAAGAACAAGAGGACTTTCTGATGGATCCCTCAGGCTTCGAAGAACTAGTAAAATAGGGCCTTCCTTTCATTAATGCTCAAATAACTAGCATGCTAAGAAAAGCCTACGAGCGGTTGGCCTGGGAGACTTTCCACTCAGTCTGCTTTGTTAGCAGCTTCATTGCTCCCCTTCACCAGCAAAACCAAAGCCAAAATAAGAGAAATCAACCACAAAAGTTGTTAATGGAAACTTCAATGTAGATAACATAATTAATCAATTTGAGCGTAAATTAGGAAGCTTATCAAGAAATTAAATATCCATGCTGCACTAAATCCAGAAACGGCTTGCAAACTATCTGTGTGCATTTGTGGACGAGATTCACATTCCCGTTGACGCAGTGAACATGGGCAAGATTTACATTGCATGGTCCACGTCACTTGATAAAAATGGCATATGCAAAACAAAATAACGTGCCCCTGTCGAGCTAAAGACATGAAAATAGATTCTATGTAAGACAATTTGTTCGCATAACAAATTGTAATAGAACAGTCTTTATCATTTATATCTACAACTTTAAAATAATAATAATAATAATAACAATAAAAGAGAGACAAATAATAACATGCTTTAGGAAATAAGAAAACTAATATGAAGAAAAAGTCGAGCATTAAAAATATTCCATGTTTCAGAGATTATCGAAGAACACATTGGAGGTGAGGTGTTAGCTTCCAATTAATTCGGATATGCTAATGAGAGTTGTGATAGACTCGGGAAAAGGAAATTAAAGACTTATTATTATTTTTATTTTTGACTACCTGACTGATTATTTCTTTCCAGCCATCAGACACTTTTTAGTTCATTTGACAATTTTCAGGTCATTGTGTGCCACAATAAAAAAGCCTATCGGCTTAATTATTTTTTAAAAATTTGTTAGTATGTCACAATATGTTATCTTAGATCAAACTTTATTGGATAAATATTATATATAATTATTTTTTGGATTTGTTAGTATGTATATACTATCTTAGGTCAAACTTACAAAAAGATATATGAGAAAAAAAATATAATTATTCATGCATATAATTCTACAATGTTTACAGGCAAGAGCCTACAACAAAATGATAAATTGTGAGCCTCTTATCAATTATTAATCTTGGTTTTGGCCTCTTACCAATAAAAAAAAAATGAACAAGAAAGGGTAAAGAACAAGAATGAAGTAAATAACCATAGCATAAAATCCATCTCCTAACATAATCAACAAATATGTCCAATAAACCATATAACCAGATATCATCATAGATAGCATCAACATGCAAATATGATAAATTGAACAATATAGTAGTAAAGCATCTATGATACTAAATCAAAGTGTAACATTTGATCCTAAAGTCATCATAAGGTACAAATAATAAGAGTACCTAGTATCTCTCAAATAAAAAATAGACAAGGTATAGACTACAAACATGAGAGGTACTACATAAAATATAATAATATAATGATTTCCTTCTTCTAGAAGCAAAAAAACTAAATATCCATTTATCTTTTGCCAATATTTTGCCACAAAGTTGATAAGCATGTTTCCAACTTAATGGGATATACAAAAACTTAGAAATAAATCACACGCACCACAACTCCTCTATATAGTAGGAAATATAATGAACAAATATTTAATTTCACATTAAAAAGACACATGAAAACTATGTGGTAGCACATCTTGGAGAATAAATTTTTATTAAGAGACAATCAACAAATGTGTTCTTACAAAGCCCGAACAAAAGCCATGTCTGAATCTTCTTGGCAGAGAGGAAAATGGTCGTCTTGATGCCATTTAGGCTCGATTTTACAATTTACAAGATTCTTTGTGTTACGATTTGGAATTTTGGTTGTTTATTATTTTTCAAGGTCATAGTATATTCAAGGGTAATATATTATACATTCAACAGTGTGGCGCATTGAATGGGGCCAAGAACAAATGATAAAGGGATTTTAATGTTGGTGTAGTGTTGGAAATATTGTCTTAGGCATAGGGGAATATTGCACGGATATGACATGAATAGAGTTGTGGAAGAATTTGAATGGAGAAATGGGCATCTGTGGTGAGTTTTGGCATCATTTCTCAAATTTTATAGAACTTCCATCTTGATTTTGATTTTTATTGTGATTGAACTTCTCCCATTTTTTTCATTGGTGTTGGGTGTCTCATATGGTGTTGGCCCTCTTCTAGGTAGGTCTTAGACCTCTTCTAGTTTACCTAATGTTAGCACATGGAAACTCTGGTGTGCCCAATTGATGGGAGGGGTTAAGGGATCCAAAAGGGGAAATGGGCGCCTCTAGTTTGTATGGTGAGTCCTCACATATCTTCTCAAAGTTTTTCTCCCCTTCTAAGCTATCACCCTAATTATGATTTTCATTTTTCCATCTGGTGAAAGTGGTGGAGATAATTATAATAATTTGAATCTTCAAATCTATAATAGTTCCAAAGAATTAAATTATGATATTATGCATGCTTCCTTTGAAAGGCATGACTCCAAAATGAAGGGCTAACTCAGAAACCACATTCTAGTTTCTAAAGCCCCCAAGAAAGATGTATATTCCAAATTTTGCTTCTTCACATCTATGAAATTTCATAAGTCCAAGTATGCACCATTGGAAAAAAGATGATACAGTCACATTGAGTCACATTGTGATTTTAAGATTATTAGAAATACAAAATATATCACATTTTATTAAGATAATACGCTTGCATATAAAAATCTTGTCCAGAGCTATATAGTTTGCATTGATATGTTTTACATTTTTAGTCCTTGTACTAATGCTTTCCTTAGTCTAGATTATTGATTTGTACAAGAAGAAAATCCTAAGACACTAACGTTTGAGAATCCTTTATTTTTAAAATGAGTTTCTATTCACAAATTCCAATTTTATTTTATTTTTAAAATGAATTTTTTATTCACAAATTACAATTTTTGCTCGGTTTGTTATAATTTTGTTGGGGTTTAAACCAAATTTTTAGGTAAATAAAAAGGCATAAATAAATGTGTGGATATGCATCATTTATTACAGGCAAAGGCCTAACTTACCATTGCACATGTGGCTCATAATTGTAAGTCCACCAGAAACAACATTAATCATTGATGAGAGTGTATCATAGGGTAGTGAAAGAGAAAGCGTTATAATCTCTAAAATATTATTGTTTCATGGTGAATTGTTGGTCATCCAAATATCTTTAATTTGCCTTTAATTAAGTAACGATTTCCTTGTAGCAATAAATGTAATAAGTTCTTAACTCTTTTTAGGGATTGCTAAATTTAAATATTAGTAATTTGGTTTATCTAAATGAAATCTTTTTTGCAAATAAAGAATTTATGAGGAATCTTTACCAAAGGTTTTGATAATAAAAGATGTGTTGTTGGTCATGTACTTCTATTTATTTCTAGGACAAATACTAATTGTTCTCTTTTCAAATAAAAATCAGCTAAATTAGCTAGCTTTGTATATTTGTATTTTAAATTTAATTTAACTCTTAGTATCATTTGATTATATTATTCATCTTAAATAAATTTGTATAGTTTCTTTGATTTATTTGATACATTTTCAAACAATCTAGCTAGTTAAAATTATTAAAGAGATTTGTTTTACTTTTCATAAGATATTCTTTTCAAAGACTTAAGCCGCGTAACATATTAAATTTTTTTCAATAAGATATGGTATTTTAATTTTTAATATGTTTTCAAAGAACCCTTGAATAAATTGAACTTACCAAATGTCTTAAGTCTTGTAAATAAATGTAGTATCTTTGTGAAGGAGTACTTTTTATCCTATGTTTATGGACAAGGGAGTGATCATATGTGATGTTTAGGTATCATAAATTTAAATTTGATTGATTCTTATATTTATTCTTTTTATTTAAAAATGACCAAACATAAATTTTGTGTAATCATCGAATGCATTTTTTTAATATAAATAATTTTTAAGAACCATAATATTATTTGTATTTGTACATTGCAATTAGAATTTTTTTTTAAAATTAGGTTTATATAAACATTGTAGAAGTTTTTTGATTGGTAAGAGGCCAAAGCCAAGATCAATGATCGATAAGAGGCTCACAATTTATCATTTTGTTGAGGCTCTTGCCTATAGACATTGTAGAATTATATGCATGAATAATGAATTTTTTTCTCATACCTCTTTTTGTAAGTTTGACCTAAGATAGCATATACAAACTAAAAAATCTAAAAAATAATTATATATAATATTTATCCAATAAAGTTTGATCTAAGCTAACATATTGTGACACACTAACAAATTTTTAAAAAATAATTATATATTATATTCATCCAATAAAAATATAGAAACCAACACATAAAGCAATTAAACAAAGAATATACATTAATATCTAAATTTTGAATCAAAGAATAATATTCTCATAAAAGCATCAAAATATTTAAATTATAAAACATAAATTTCTTTTCAAATTTAATACTTTTAAACAATAATAATAAATGTTTCATGAATTATAATATTTCTAAATTATAAAATTAAATTGTTTCATTAATTGTAGGGAGATGGCTCAGTATAGAACTTTCTATGTATTTGTGTAAATTGGATCATCTCCTTATTTCAATAAAATTATTCTCAACATAAAAGCATTTCGTGTTTAAAACTATTTTAATTTTCGATCCATTTCACAATAATAGCATCATTTAAGTTTACATTTTTTTGAATGATAATTATCATTTAAATATATTAAAAATACATATGATATGGTTCATATTTTCAATTGAAAACTATACTCTTCATACAGAATCTTGAAAAGCCAATATAAAAATTTATTGACAAATGCCAAATTTGTGAAGTGATGGCTACCTGTGAAAACCCTGCACCATGATATCTCATTAAGGAAGCACTCAAATTTTCGTGAGTTGGCTGGACATGTGACATTTATTTCCATTTCCATCAGTTCATAGTCCATCTGTACTTGCAAAGCACACATGCTTTTTTCCTGTTCCACAGTTCGCACTGTTCAATGCTAAAAACCAAAAGTCTGATGCAGGCAACTGGGTAGCCTATCCTCCTACCTGGATAGCCATTGCCGAAAGATGGGACTATAATGGGGATCAACTTTTATTTTTATTTTTTAAAAACTGACTTTGGGCAATGTTTAGTGGGCTTAGGCCAATGTGCCTTACCTTGGGCCGCCCATGATCTTGGGAAAAGGGCGAGCCAAGTGGCCAAGTTTCTTCCTCTTACATGTGACCAATAAGTCAACTAAACCATTAATGAAATTCCATCTTTAAGCATAGAAAATTGACTTATAGGAGTTTTGGTAAACACACATAGTCATGTGAAAAGGATGGGTGTTATTTAATCTATGATATTGCTATCAAGATTTAACTCTATGATTTTTGAGTCCAAACTCATTGACACATGTTTCATGAGTAGTGATTCAACATGAATCCTTCTCTCATGAGAATAAATGTAACACTTAGCACTCATTGGATCTAGGTGATTCTCACACAAGGACTTCCTGGGAGGTCACTCATCCCAGTACTACTTCAGCCTGAGTGCTTAAGTGCAAAGTTTCCTCCATGGTTAAACCCAAAGCTTGCAAACCCATTTGAAAAACCTTCACCAAGTGTTGTGCCTTATGAACCATTCATTAGAAAGCCTCTTAAGCTCATTAATTGATAAGTTGGAGATAATTTCCACAACAAGTCAAATTGTGATATTGCTATCAGGATTTAACTATGTGATTTTTGAGTCAAACTCATTGACCCATGTTTCATGAGTAGTAATTCAACATGAAACCATATCTCATGAGAATAAATGGAACACTTAGCACTCATTGGATCTAGGTGATGCTCATAGGGGTGACGTACTGGGACTTCCCAACTGGTCACCCCACCTAGTACTACTCTAGCCTGAGCGCGCTTGACTACGAAGTTTCCTCAAAGGTTGAACCCAAAGCTTGCAACCCCATTTGCAAATCCTACACCAAGTGTTGTTCCTTATGAACCATTCATTAGAAAGCCCTTTAAGCTCATCAATTGATAAGTAGGAGATAATTTCCACAACAAGTCAAATTGTGATATTGCTATCAAGATTTAACTATGTGATTTTTGAGTCAAACTCATTGACCCATGTTTCATGTGTAGTGATTCAACATGAATCCATATCTCATGAGAATAAATGGAACACTTAGCACTCATTGGATCTAGGAGATGCTCATAGGGGTGAAGCATCGAGACTTCCCAGGAGGTCACCAATCCTAGTACTACTCTAGCCTAAGCGTGCTTAACTATGGAGTTTCCTCCATGGTTATACCCAAATCTTGCAACCCCATTTGCAAAACCTTCACCAAGTGTTGTGCCTTATGAAAAATTCATTAGAAATCCCCTTAAGCTCATTAATTGATAAGTAGGAGATAATTTCCACAGCAAGTCAATTTGTGATATTGGTATCAAGATTTAACTATGTGATTTTTGAGTCAAACTCATTGACCCATGTTTCATGAGTAGTGATTCAACATGAATCCATCTCTCATGAGAATAAATGGAACACTTAGTGCTCATTGGATCTAGGTGATGCTCAAAGGGGTGAAGCACCAAGACTTCTCGGGAGGTCACTTGGATCCTAGTACTACTCCAGCCTAAGTGTGCTTAACTACAGAGTTTCCTCCATGGTTAAACCCAAAGCTTGCAACCCCATTTGAAAAACCTTAACCAAGTGTTGTGCCTTATGAACCATTCATTAGAAAGCCACTCAAGCTCATCAGTTAATAACTAGGAGATAATTTTCACAGCAAGTCAAATTGTGATATTGCTATTAGGATTTAATTGTGTGATTTTTGAGTCAAACTCATTGGCCCATGTTTCATGAGTAGTGATTTGACATGAATCCATCTCTCATGAGAATAAATGGAACACTTAGCACTCATTGGATCTAGGTGATACTCACAGGGGTGAAGCACTGAAACTTCCTTGTAGGTCACCCATCCCAGTACTACTCTAGCTTGAGTGCACTTAACTACAGAGTTCCATCCATGGTTAAACCCAAAGCTTGCAACCCCATTTGCAAAACCTTCACTAAGTGTCATGCCTTATTAGCCATTCATTAGAAAGCCCATTAAGCTCATCAATTGATAAGTAGGAGATAATTTCCACAACAAGTCAAATTGTGATATTTCTATCAGGATTTAACTATGTGATTTTTGAGTCAAACTCATTGACCCGTGTTTCATGAGTAGTGATTCAACATGAATCCATCTCTCATGAGAATAAATGGAACACTTAGAACTCATTGGATCTAGGTGATGCTCAAAGGGGTGAAGCAACGAGACTTCTCGAGAGGTCACCCATCCTAGTACTACTCCAGCCTAAGCGCGCTTAAGTACAAAGTTTCCTCCATGGTTAAACCCAAAGCTTACAACCCCATTTGCAAAACCTTCACCAAGTGTTGTGCCTTATGAACCATTCATTAGAAAGCCCTTTAAGCTCATCAATTGATAAGTAGGAGATAATTTCCACAGCAAATCAAATTGTGATATTGCTATCAGGATTGAACTATGCGATTATTGTGTCAAACTCATTGGCCCATATTTCATGAGTAGTGATTCAACATGAATCCATCTCTCATGAGAATAAATGGAACACTTAGCACTCATTGCATCTAGGTGATGCTCATAGGGGTGAAGCACCAAGACTTCCCAGTAGGTCACCCATTCCAGTACTACTCTAGCTTAAGCGTGCTTAACTACGGAGTTTCCTCCATGGTTAAACCCAAAGCTTGCAACCCCATTTGCAAGACCTTCACCAAGTGTTGTACAATATGAACCATTCATTAGAAAGCCCCTTAAGCTCATCAATTGAGGAAACTCCTTAGTTTAACCATGGAGGAAACTTTGTAGTTAAGCGCGCTAAGGCTGGAGTAGTACTGGGATGGGTGACCTCCCAGGAAGGCCCAGTGCTTCACCCCTATGAGCATCACCTAGATCCAATGAGTGCTAAGTGTTCCATTTATTCTCATGAGAGATGGATTCATGTTGAATCACTACTCATGAAACATGGATTAATGAGGTCGACTCAAAAATCACACAGTTAAATCCTGATAGCAATATCACAATTTGACTTGTTTTGGAAATTATCTCCTACTTATCAATTGATGAGCTTGAGGGGCTTTCTAATGAATGGTTCATAAGGCACAACACTTGGTGAAGGTTTTGCAAATGGGGTTACAAGCTTTGGGTTTAACGATGGAGGAAACTCTGTAGTTAAGCACACTCAGGTTGGAGTAGTATTGGGATGGGTGACCTCCCAGGAAGTCTCGGTGCTTCATCACTCTAAGCATCACGTAGATCCAATGAGTGCTAAGTGTTTCTTTTATTCTCATGAGAGATGGATTCATGTTTAATCACTACTAATGAAACATGGGTCAATGAGTTTAACTCAAAAATCACACACTTAAATCTTTATAGCAATATCACAATTTGACTTGCTGTGGAAATTATCTCCTACTTATCAATTGATGAGCTTAAGGGGCTTTCTAATGAATGGTTCATAAGGCACAACACTTGGTGAAGGTTTTGTAAATGGGGTTGCAAGCTTTCAGTTTAACCATGGAGGAAACTTCGTAGTTAAGCACACTTAGGCTGGAGTAGCACTGGGATGGGTGACCTCCTGGGAAGTCTCGGTGCTTCACCCCTATGAGCATCACTGAGATCCAATGAGTGCTAAGTGTTCCATTTATTCTCATGAGATATGGATTCATGTTGAATCACTACTCATGAAACATGGGTCAATGAGTTTGACTAAAAAATCACAAAGTTAAATCTTGATAGCAATATCACAATTTGACTTGCTATGGAAATTATCTCCTGCTTATCAATTGATGAGCTTAAGGGGCTTTCTAATGAATGGATCATAAGGCACAACACTTGGTGAAGGTTTTGAAAATGGGGTTGCAAGCTTTGGGTTTAACCATCAAGGAAACTCCATAGTTAAGTGTGCTCAGGTTGGAGTAGTACTAGGATGGGTGACCTCCAGGGAAGTCCTAGTGCTTCACCCCTGTGAGCATCACCTAGATCCAATGAGTGCTAAGTGTTCCATTTATTCTCATGAGAGATGGATTTATGTTGAATCACTACTCATGAAACATGGGTCAATGAGTTTGACTCAAAAATCCCATAGTTAAATCCCGGTAGCAATATCTCAATTTGACTTGCTGTGGAAATTATCTAGTACTTATCAATTAATGAGCTTAAGGGGCTTTCTAATGAATGGTTCATAAGGCACAACACTTGGTGAAGGTTTTACAAATGGGGTTGCAAGCTTTGGGTTTAACCAGGGAGGAAACTCCATAGTTAAGCACTTTCAGGCTAGAGCAATCTGGGATGGGTGACCTCCCGGGAAGTCCCGGTGCTTCAACCCTGTGAGCATCACCTAGATCCAATGAGTGCCAAGTGTTCCATTTATTCTCATGAGAGATTGATTCATGTTGAATCACTACTCATGAAACATGGGTCAATGAGTTTGACTCAAAAAATCACACAGTTAAATCCTAATAGCAACATCACAATTTGAATTGCTATGGAAATTATCTTCTACTTATCAATTGATGAGCTTAAGGGGCTTTCTAATGAATGGTTCATAAGGCACAACACTTGGTGAAGGTTTTGCAAATGGGGTTGCAAGATTTGGGTTTAACCATGGAGGAAACTCCGTAGTTAAGTGCGCTCAGGCTGGAGTAGTGCTAGGATGGGTGACCTCCCGGAAAGTCTCGGTGCTTCGCCCCTGTGAGCATCACCTAGATCCAATGAGTGCTAAGTGTTCCATTTATTCTCATGAGAGATTGATTCATGTTGAATCACTACTCATGAAACATGGGTCAATGAGTTTGACTCAAAAATCACACAGTTAAATCCTGATAGCAATATCACAATTTTACTTGTGGTGGAAATTATCTCCTAGTTATCTATTATTTAATCTCCATTTATATCTAGTGGTCGATTGATTTTTTAATAATTACTGATTAGCTGAATGATATTTATAAGAAACTAGCAAAAGATGATCGTGCTCGTAGAACAACAACTTTTCATTGTATTGTATTTATGTATTTACTATAGAATTTCATATTTATTTATTTTCATTTAGGTTGAACTTTTTTTGTATGGATAAGAAAGGTAAGCCACATCAAGACAATAAATGTGTTTTGGTAACATCTAAAAACTTGTAAAAGACCACAAAGTATACTAAACTATGCCTCTAATTTATGGAATAATGTTCGATAAAAAATGATCAAGTAAAATAGAGAGTCAAAAGAATGATTCGAGATAAAATAGAATAAAAAGTGATACATCTATGGTCAGTGTCATACATTTCTAAATAATAGGAACTTTACATATTGAATATCATGCATGTTACATATGTATTGTAGAAGAATTTTATACCTATATTGAAATGGACTAAAATATGCATTCCATAATTGTATTTGTTTCCTCATAATAGAGAAAACTATGTAAGGTCTTTCCTTCAACTAAAATTATTGATGCTCTATTTATAACCTTCCGAGAAAATATGATATATCACATAATACTTAAAAGCTATCTTGGACAACAAATATATAAAAAATAATCCCTAATGTCACTTTCACATCTTATTTGGCATCATTTATAATGATTTGATAATAGACTATATTTATCATATGTTAATTTCAACAATAATAAAAACAAGTAGGATATGTTGTGACTTATCATAAATGCTCCTAAAGTTTAATGTATTAGGAACCCTAACATTTTAATGGAATACTTTAAGTTTATTATGTTATGATAATATAGAAAATGTGTAATCATAGTAATGTCAAAAGAATATGGTAACAAGAGTAGTAGAATGTAAAACCCTCCAAATTAGAAAAGGGTGATGTGGATGAAACTAGGAGAAAGAGAAAACACAATGCAATAGAAGACATGGATGGAAAGGACATAATAGTTGATGCGAATAGTTTGGAGAAGAAAGATGGTGGAACAAGGTGCATGAAAAAAAGAGAAAAGGAAAGAGGAAATAATTAATGGCTATGGAAGAGAGAAAAGTGTGTAGCGTGATGTCAAGAGGAGATAAATAAATGAAATAAAAAATACCTATGAGAAGATCAGAAAGATTCTAGCTTAAGGCTCGAAAGCATCAAAGAAAAAATTCTAGGAAGACTCTAAAGTTTTAGGAAAAAAATGATATTCTAAACATCTAAGTTAATATCATGTATGGATGAAGTCTTTTTGTGAGTATGAATAGGTGAAATCAAGACACACTGGGGATTATTTATAGATTTCTAGAACAAATTCATTTAATAAAGGGGTGAAATTACAATAGATGATCATTAGTAGGCCTTACACAATTAAATTTGATGGAAAATAGAAAAACATCAAACACATGAAATACATTAAAAGTTTTACCTGATTTCTGTTACTTTATTAGTGACTTAAGAGGATCAAGTACAAATGGATGGTTGTGATTTTATATTTAGTGGCTCACAAAGCACAAAATATAAGAGGAACAATAAGAAAGACAAAATTCATGTGTGTGTGTGTGTGTGTGTGTGTGTGTGTGAGAGAGAGAGAGAGAGAGAGAGAGAGAGAGAGGGAGAGAGTCTTTATATATTTGTCCCCTCTATGTCTTTATGTTTACAATGGTTGCAAATTGGGTGTTAAGCATGGAGTCTTAATTATAATACTCTCAGTTTGTATTCTTTTTAATATGTGTTCCATTCAAAAAGGTGGGCAAGGTCAATTTAAAAATAATTTGGCATATTTTTCATACATTTTACAATACATGAGGTCAAATTAGTTTTGATTAAAGGAAAATTGGTTTTATAGGGGCCAAAAAATAAAGATTTAACAAACTAGGTAAAAAAGTATAAAAAATAGTACCAATAACTTGTTAGAGTGTGGTTGTCATTGCACCAAAAGACTATTATGTCAATGCCCAATACAACCACTCAACTTATAGTACATAGGGGGTGGTTAATCCCTAAACACAAATCTCGAGGGGAGTGCTAAACATTTTGCGAACAATCTCCCCCTCAAAATTACACGAGGGTCAAAGGATTCAAACCTGTGACCAAGATCTGATACCACTTGTTATAGTGGATGTGGAGAAGGGGTCGGGTGACCCCAACTATTATTAACCCCAACACCCTAAGGGGTAGGGCCCTACTATTCTAAAGGGGCCCTATGATTCCCTCTCGCTGGGGAGTATATAGAGCTATTCCTCCCACCCAGACACCTTCCCTTAGAATAGTAAGGGTTACCCAACCCTTCCTCCCACCAATATATCCACCCACCGTAAACTAGATTTCTTGTGGGAGGATGCACCACCTGCCCTATAGGGCCTCCCCACCTTGCAAGGGGGGATTGGTGCCCTACTATCTAATGCCCCTAAAATAGATTATTGTGATGCATGTAGAGGAAGATAAAGTCTATGGAGATAGTTAAGCCCTTGTCATGAATCTCGAGGGGTTCGTTGAACATTTTGCCAACACAACTAAACATACAAAGGCTAAACAACAAAAAAGACCAAATGGCACAATGGACTAACATCCACACAAACCAAAAATATTTTACCAGGCTCTCATTTGTAAGAGCACTATCAATGATAATACTTTTAAGTTTCTCAACTATATTATCAACTAGCGTACTTCCCCTATTCTTACTCCTTAATCTAGTAGTAAGCCTCGACATGCACTCTTTATCATTCATGTCCTTAGCCCTTATGTTAAGAAGTTAAGTTGTTGGTATGATGTTGTTTGTGTAATAAAAGGGTCTATAGAGAAATGATAGCTTCAAATCAATACAGAAAGAAACATAATTAAAATAAAATTTTACAAGTAAAATATAATTTAATAAAATAATTGTAGTAAAACCTTTCCAAAAAAAAAGGTCATATTTACCATTAAATAATTCTGAATAGATAGATGTGGTTATTTAAAACTACGAGCTCCCGTACTTGAGGTCAAGGTCTTTCTCACTATTTTCGAGTCATGATTCACTCATACCCCACACGCTTTTAATGTTTGCAGTCACTAGGAATCTTCACATTACTAATATCTGACTACGAAGCTTCTCCCACACCTTGCTGATCTTTTTCCAATTATCTTCCCAATAGGGATAAATGAAAACTTTTTCCCTGTATAAGTAAATCCTACTCTTATCAAAATGCAAAGCATTACTTAAGAGGCCTTTAGTTGGCACATCGCATGCAGCATTATTTTCATAAGAGTAATATGATTGTGGTTCGACTTCTTCTTGTTATGTAATCAAATTAGCATTCATTTTTATTGTTGTTTTTCTGATGGAGTTTGTATATCCAGATTTTAGCAGGTCGGAGAGTTGTCAGACATGGAATTTATGAGAGCGGGCTCGTTGCTGATCACTATTTTCATTGGGTTGTTCAGTTTCACACACTCAAATCCAGATGGTAACATTATTTTGATTCTCATTTCATTTCGATATTACATAAAACTAATTATAGTTTGTATTTTTGGGCTATTTTTAAACATTACAGTTAGAAAATTGAGTTGGAAAAAAATAATTTGACTATTTAATACTTTTAGTTTTGAAATGAAGCTTAATGTGTAATAATAGGGCCGTAAGGCGTATGATATTTTCGGTGCAGGCTTTCTCAACATCAAGTGCGGTGCCAATGATAATATAACAGACAAGAATGACCTACTCTGGATTTCCGACGCCCCTTTCATTAAAACTCGCAATGTTTCGTTGTTGCGTTCATCAGTAAGTCTCCAATTGCAATACCTGACATTTGCCTATTTTACCAATCTACGAGTGAAAAAGTATTGCTACATGCTCCCCGTAGAGCCTCGTGTAAATTACTTGGTAGGAGCATCTTTCCTTCCTGATTCCACAAGTCCTTTGGCGAGATACTTCGATTTAACTATCGAGGGAATCAAGTGGAGTGTAAACCTATCTGGTATAAACAATCAGACCTACAGATACTACGAGATCATCTTGGCCGCCAAAAGAGAGAGCCTGAGTTTATGCCTTGCCCGCAATCCTCAAACAGAAAAAGAGGGTATTGTTTTCATTTCAAGCATCGAGCTGCGCCCACTCGAATCCTCCATGTATAACTCAACGGATTTGGCAAAGTACGCCTTGAGTCTCACAAATCGCATAAATCTTGTAATATGAGGTAAGTGTTATGATATTGTTATCAAGATTTAAGTGTGTAAGGTTTCTGAGTTAAATTTATGGACTATTGTTTTAGAGTAGTGATTCACTCAAATCTGTCTTTGATGAGAGTAAATGAAACATTTATCATCCATTAGATCTAGGTGATGCTAACAGAGGTGAAGTCCCATGACTTCAGGGAGGTCACAGTCCAGCTTGAGTGCACTTAACTACAGGGGTTTTTTCATGGTTAAACCCACTCAGCTGGCTTAACAAGGGGATTGTAAGCAGAGTGAGTTTAACCATGGAGGAAACTCTGTAATTAAGCATGCTCAAGCTGGAGTAGTGCTGGGATGGGTGACTTGCCATTAAGTCCCAGCTGTGAACATGACCTAGATCCAATGAGTAGATCCAATGAGTAGTACAATATGATAATTTGACTTACTCTAGAAAAATATCTCCTATTTATCAAGATATAAGTGTTGGCGTAAATATCTCCTACTTATCTCCTAATTTGAACTAGAGGAAATGAGCCAGCTGTAGTTTCACTCAATTATGGCCCAAAAAAATCCAGTTACCTGGCATAGGAACATGTCATTTAACAAATCACCATAAACACCAATAGTCATTCACTTTTGTTCAATTTTTATTTTTCTTGGTTCTTGATTGGTCAATTTGTTCAAAAAGTAGTATTTTTTGGGTGAGCTGCTGTTTGAAAGTTTTTAAGGGTGGGCATTGGGCAAACATTTTAAAATAGCACTTTTAGACCACCTCACACTGTACAGAGAGCTCCCTAAATGTAGAATTGCTGAAAGGTTACTTAAGCTCTTCGCTCACCTACAGAATTTATGCATAAAATTAGCTAATCTAATTCCAAAATTGTGATGGCGTTTGGCAGGTACCCAAAATTGTGATGGCGTTTGGCAGGTACCCAGACGATCCATTCGACCGCATGTGGCAATTCTTATACGCAATCAACACTGCAATGAATATTAGCACCAATGATGAACAAACAAAATCTTTAGGCAGCGAGTTACCGAATAATCTGCCCCTAAACGTATCAAGGACTGCTATTGCAAATGGAATATTAGAGAAATTGATAGTTTCATTAATAGATTTCGCTGAGCCAGGAATGCACTCTTTTGCTCTCTATTTCTGCAACATCATCCAGACAAACCTCACACACGATTTCACTGCCTTCATTAATCAAAACCAGATATCAGATGTCATACATCTAAACTTTCTGCAATGCCAACAAACAAGTAAAGAGCTACCACTTGACACTGCCGACCCTATACAAATAATTTTACAACCCAGTTCACATCGCAGTTGGCACCCTTCATAAACGGAGCAGAAATGCATAGGAAGCTGGACGTGCAGACAACTACATACTCCGTAGATGGTATAACCTCTTTCTCCATTCCATGGCGATGTTCCAAATGCTGCGCATTCAAATTGTACAATACTATGCACATTAATGTTTGTTTGAATTGTGTGAATTCAGTGGTTACAATCAGAAAAGTAGCAGAGGCAATAAATGTTCCAGACGATTGGACAGGAGGAGATCCATGTTTACCAGCTGGTTATTCTTCAACAGGGATCACCTGCAGTCACGACGATCCTCCGCGAGTCATTATCATGTAAACTTAATTGTAAATTTCAGTAAATTTTTTTTCCAGATTGAATTGTGTATTTTTTATCATCAATATTTTGATCACACTATCATTACAATGAGAAAGTGGAGGATTGGACCAAACCTAGCTCAAGAGATATAAGAAGAAAATAGGGGATGAGACCCAAAACAATGTCATCCTACCCCTTTGCTTCTTATATCTCATTAGGTTTAGTTTTACTATTTCTAATCATGTACTTTTTCATCCTGGGTGATCTGAATAGTTGATGTAACCAAATCCAGTAAAAAGCTTACTAATAAAGTTTGAAAATCTAATAATGTTAATTCTTTGAATTATATATCTTATGCTATTAATATGTTTGATTTCAAAAAAAAAATTCGACAGCAATCTAACAAATCTGCATCTCGGGGGCGTCATACTTAAAGATATAGCGGACTTAACAGCACTAACACAACTGGTAAGATTTTTCATATCTGTATACTAACTTACCTTTGAAATAAGAATGTCAAGCTAGGTTTTGATAAAAATCACATTGCTTTATACCGTATTACTAAATCGCGCTAAGCTGCCTATTATAGCTACTAGGAAACAACAGTTTGTCCGGCCATATTCCAGACCTCAGTTCATTGAAGAATCTCAGAATTCTGTAAGGTACCTATGACTGCCTACCATCTGAAATTTGTTGTATGAATTAGAAAGGTACTTTTTCTACACATTTCCTAATCTTTGCAGCTTTGTTGGCCCGGTAAAAGCAACTGCAAAACAATCAATTTACCGGAGAAATTCCAAAATCATTGGAGAAGCTTCAAATGTTAACTCAACTGTATGTTTACTCACTACTCTTCCTATGTTACTCCATCACTCCATTGCAGCTTGCCTGGTAAAGCTTTGAAAGTAGGTGTTCTTATTGAGTTTCTTCATTTTCCTCAAAAAGGTTTCTGCAGGGCAATAAATTGGAAGGAACCGTCTCAAGAGGATTAGTGAGACCCAATTTGGAGCTTCGGTATACAAAATTTCTTTCTTCTTCTACAAGCTTTTAAATTACAACTGTACAAACTACGATGTATTATGTTTGCCTCCTCTTTAGCATGACGCATCATATGATTGACAAGAAAACAGTTATGCTTATTAATTGTGAACTTTACTTTGCAGCGTCGATCCTCAAAATATGTGAAAAATATTAAAACAAAATTATTCACAACCCTAAACCTAAATATTTGCTCGGCACTCACAATTGCTGAGTGACAATTTTGCTCGGTAAACACTAAGAAACCGAGTGGCAGGAGAGTTTACCGAGTGAGCTCGGTAAATGAAGAACAAACAACTTGGTAGCCAAAGGATGCCGAGTGAGCTTGGTAGTGTGATTATCGAGTGAACTCGGTAGCCACAGGAGGGTAGAGCTCAATAGAAGAAAGCACCGAGTGAGGTCGGTAGCCAGTGCAGAGAGGTGCTCGGTAGAAGACGTTACCGAGTGAACTCGGCTTGAACTGCATATGACTTCTACCAAAGACAATACCAAGTGACAAAACTATAACATGAACTCCTTTTCACCATTAAAACCAGAGAGCCAGAACTTGAAGCTTTCAAATAAACTTTTCAAATGCAAGGAATAGAAGAAGAAGAACAATGGATTCAAGTATGTTTGCTTGCTTTCTATTCAACTTAGATTAAATCATTACAAAATCTGGGAGCATTTGGCTTCAACCAGAAAACCCTAAAGTAACCCTAAAACTTCAAATTGAAAAACTTCAAACTTTAAACTTCAAACTTACAGCTCTAATGGCTGCATACAATAACGCTTGGAGCAATCACTGCTTCAACAAGATGAATGAAACAATAAACTATGAACTTACAAAATGACAGGTAGAAACATGTGCAAATGCAGGCATGACAACGATTCCTTCTGTCTCTGCAACGACTGATCTGCTGATCACTTTTTCTTCTTTTTCTCTGCAACTTTTGAGCTCTTCAACTTCAACTTCTTTTGTATTTTGTTTGGTTGAATGAACTGGAGACATTCCTTTTGTCTTCTACAACAAGAAATTTCTCCCTCTTTTCCAAATTTGAAAACTCACCTACCAAGCAATAAATTTTTTTGATCATTCTACAAGCTATCATGGAGGTAGGTGGGTGTTTGGCTTCAGGAGCAAATGGCCTCTTGCATTAAATATTTCAACACTCCCCCTTTGTCTTGATCTAAACAAACAAGGATCATTGCTGATCCACACCAACTACACCAAGACACTCTCTTAAGTGTACAAAAGTCCCAATGCCTAATGGCTTAGTAAATATGTCTGCTAGCTACTGCTCAGACTTATAAAATTTCATTTTAATATCCCCATTCTCCACCATCTCTCTGATGAAGTGATATTTGATCTCAATATGTTTGCTTCTCCCATAGAAGACTGAATTCTTAGACAATGCAATTGAAGAGATGTTGTCACAATAAATTGTGGTTCCATCCTCTTGCCTTTCATTCAAGTCTGTCAAGATTCTTCTTAACCAAATAGCCTGACATGCTACTGCATTTGCTGCTATGTATTTAGCCTTTGTTGTAGATTAAGCAACACTAAGTTGCTTCTTGGATACCCATGAAATCGCACATGATCCCATATGAAACATATATCTGGAGGTGCTCTTCCTATCATCTATACTTCTAGCCCAATCACTATCCGTATAACCAACCAACTTGAAATCATCATTTGCAGTATACAAAATTTCAAATCCCTTGGTACCTTTCACATAACTTAGGATCCTTTTTTCCACTTGCCAATGGGAATCGTTTGGTGTTTCCATAAATCTGAAAATCAAACTTACTGCATGTATTAGGTCTGGCCAAGTTGCAGTTAAGTACATTAGATTTCCAACCATACTCTTGTATAGTGTTGGATCCACTCTCTTGCTAGAGTCTTCCTTGCTCAACTTCAGACCTATTGTTGTTGGTGTGGGGGCTGGCTTACTATTTTGCATTTTAAATCTTTCCAATATCTGCCCTGCATACTTTTCTTGAGAGATAAAAATGCCATCATGCATTTGTTTTACTTCTATGCTTAGAAAATATTTCAAGAGACCAAGGTCTATCATCTCAAATTCATTTTTCATGACCTCTTTGAACTCACCAATTAGAGTCTTGTCATTACCAGTAAAAATAAATCATCTACATACAAGACAACAATCAACACATTTTCATTTACTGCCTTGATGTAGAGAGTAGACCCACCATTGCTTTTGCTAAAGCCATTGCTCATCAAATATGAGTCAATCCTACTATACCATGCCCTTGGAGCTTGCTTGAGCCTATAAAGAGCTCTCTTCAATCTATATACTTTATTCTCTTCACCTGCTACTTCATAACCAGGTGGCTACTCCACATATACTTTTTCTTTCAATACACCATTTAGGAAGGCAGACTTCACATCCATTTGGAATACCTTCCACTTGTGCTAAGTTGCAATTGCTATGACAGCACGCACGGTTTCCATTCTTGCAACCGGGGCATATGTCTCATCATAATCTCTACCATACTGCTGTTTGTAGCCCTTGACTACCAACCTTGCCTTATGCCTATCAATCTTCCCTTCGGCATTGCATATTGTCTTGTAGACCCATTTCACTCCAATCACTTGCTTCTTGGGAGGCAATTCAGTTAGCTCCCATGTCTCATTCCTTTCTCTAGCATCTATCTCCTCATCCATGGCCTTACACCATTTCTTCTCCTTAATAGCTTCTTCAAAATATATTGGATCACTATGAGAAAATAATACAAAATTAACACTCTCACCATAATCTTCATACCTTTCATCTTGGTATATCTTCCTAAGACTCTTGGTCATTCTTGGTAACAGGGAGGAGAGTGTGGGATCATAATCTTCACTATTGCTACTTGGCACTGACACTCAATCATGCCTAGAGGAGCTCGGTAATGACTGAGGCTGCTTGCCTTTTCTTTTATCTGCTCCTGCTTCTTGCTGTTCATCAGCATCATCTTCACTTATAATTGGCACTTTACTTGAAGTGCTTGGTGACTCATCAATCAGACCATACCAAGACTGATTTCCAAAAAATTTCACATCTCTTGAAAGAGTCATTTTGTTGTTCAATGGGTCATACAATCTGTATGCCTTTGATTCTGAGCTGTACCCTGTGAAGATGCACTTCACACCTTTATCATCCAATTTTTGCCTTTGCTCTTTAGGCAAATGTGCATATGCAACACATCCAAACACTCTTAGGTGTTCAACTGTCCATCTTTCTCGTGACCATGCTTCCATTGAAATTCTATCATGGACTGCCTTTGTAGGACATTTATTAATTAGGTAAACTGCTGTTGCCACAACCTCTCCCCAAAATTTAGTTGGGAGACCTTTCTCTTTCATCATGCTCCTTGCCATTTCAACAATGGTCCTATTTTTTCTTTCAACCACTCCATTCTGCTATGGTGTATAGCTGGCTGTGAGCTCTTTCTTTATACCACGTTTCCTGCAAAAATTTACAAAAGAATTGGAGGTATACTCCCCTCCTCTATCTGATCTTAGGACTTTAATATAGTGTCCACATTCTCTTTCAGCCTAGGCTTTAAATTCTACAAATTTTTCAAATGCTTCAGATTTATTCTTTAAGAAATACACCCATGTTTTGTGACTGAAATCATCAATGAATGTCATGAAATAATTACTCCCCCCAATAGAACTAACTTGCATAGGACCGACTAGGTCAGTATGCACTAACTCTAATGGATATCTAGCCCTCCTAGAATTTCCAAAATTAAAGGGAAGCCTATGTTGCTTACCCAAAATACAAGCCTCACACTTGTTACATGAATTTTCTATAGGTAGCAAATCTTCTACCATTCTTTTATTTGACAACAAATTTAAACCAGCATAGCCAAGATTACCATACCTGAGGTGCCATAGCCGTGAGGGGTCTTTGATCACACTCCTTAGAGCTGATTGTGTGGGAGGTGCAGCACCAACTTGAGATGAGAAACATGTCTCAATCCTCAAGGGAAACATTCTGTTCTTTGTCATTTGAACTGCTGCAAGTAAGTTCTTGCTCCCATATTTTTCTTGAATGATACACCTGTCATTCTCCATCAGCACTTTGTATCCATTTTGAATGAGCTGACCAATGCTCATCAAATTGTGCTTCATACCAGGGGCAAAATATACATTTTGTATTTCCTTCTTCTCACCTTTCTTGGTGCGGACCATAATAGATCCTTTGCCGATAATTGGTAGGGTTCCATTGTTACCCATCTTAACTTGTGATTTGAAACTCTTGTCAATGAATGAAAACAAGGTTTCATTACCACTCATGTGATTGCTACATCCACTGTTGAGGTACCAAATCTCAGGGCTTCCTTCTTCACCAACATTACAAATGATGAAGGCAGTGGCATTCTTTCCACTTCCCATGTTAACATCAGCCACGTTTGCTTGTCTTGACTGATCATTTTGCTTCTTCCAACATTCACTTGCATAATGCCCATATTTATGACAATAGTAGAATTCTACATTACTCTTATTTGAGTTGTAATTTTTCTTACCTCCTCTTGAAGTATTTTGTGAGCTACTTGCTCCATCTGCTCTTCTTAAGCTTTCTACTGCAACATTTCTTTTTCCTCCATTACCTCAGCCTCTACCTCTGGAGTTTCTGCCTGAGCCATTTCTTCCTCTACCTCTTCCTCTTGGATTTGACTGAGCCTTGAAAGCTTGCTCTTGGGAAGAAGAAGATACAGATCTATTGATCCTATGCTCATGGGTTTGAAGAGTACCCATCAACTCATCCATTGTCAAAATAGTGAGGTCTTTTGCCTCTTCTATGGTCATGACCAAATTGTCATATTTATGAGGTAAAATTCTCAATATCTTCTCCACTATCCTCTGCTCTTGATAGTCTTCTCTATGGCCCCGTTTGGTTGGGGAAGATGATATTTTGACATAACCAGGTTATCTTATAACCAGGTTTTCGAAAACCTGGTTTTGTGGTTTGGAAAGCCAATGATCCGTTTGGTTGACACGAAAGATGAATATGCTGTGGACCCCACAATATTATTAAAAAAACTGTTATAAATTTCAAAACCTGGTTTTAATTTCGAATTCCACCTTTTTGTTGGAAGAAACTTCTTCCAATTTTTGACCAAAATTGGAAGATGAAATTGAAAACCAGGTTATAATTTTAACCAACCAAACACCAAAGTTTTTTTGCAAAACCTGGTTTTGCCTCTGATAACCCGATTTTGGTCGTCATCTTCCAGCAACCAAACGGGGCCTATTTGACTTCAGTTGGTTAATCACATTGGAGGTCTTTGAACTGAAATCTACAATTGATTCATTTTCCTTCATCTGAAGGTTCTCAAACTCCCTCCTTATATTCTATAGCTTTACTGTACAAACTTTATCAGTCCCCTTGAAGTTTTTCTCAAGGATATCCCATGCTTCCTTTGCATAATTTGCTGCTGCAATCTTGGGAAAAATAGTTTTTGTCATTGCTGCTTCAATAAGACTTAATGCCTTAGCATCCTTCCTCCTTGACTCTTTCAAATGAGTCTTTTGTGCATTTGTGAGGGCAGCATACTGAGTTGGGTTTGTCACATCATTGAACTCATTAACTACAAACTCCCACAAATCATTTGCAACCATAATGGTCTTCATCTTCTTTGTCCATGTATCATAATTTTGTCCATTGAAAGGTGGTGGCTGCTGCCATTTCTTTCTTGCATCTCCTACCATGATAAATATCCCAAGAAAACAAATGCCCTAAGCCACTGTGGATGTGGGGCCTCAAAGCTCTAATACCATGTGAGAAATATTAAACCAAAATCATTCACAACCCTAAACCTAAATATTTGCTCAGCACTCACAATTGCCGAGTGACAATTTTGCTCGGTAAACACTAAGAAACTGAGTGGTAGGAGAGTTTACCGAGTGAACTCAGTAATTGAAGAACAAACAACTCGGTAGCCAAAGGATGCCGAGTGAGCTCGGTAGTGTGATTACCGAGTGAACTTGGTAGCCATAGGAGGGTGGAGCTCAATAGAAGAAAGCACCGAGTGAGGTCGGTAGCCACTGTAGAGAGGAGCTCAGTAGAAGACGTTACCGAGTGAACTCGGCTTGAACTGTAGATGACTTCTACCAAAGATAATAATGAGTGACAGAACTATAATGTAAACTCCTTTTCACCATTAAAACCAGAGAGCCAGAACTTGAAGCTTTCAAATAAACTTTTCAAATGCAAGGAATAGAAGAAGAAGAACAATGGATTCAAGTATGCATGCTTGCTTTCTATTAAACTTAGATTAAATCATTACAAAATCTAGGAGCATTTGGCTTCAACCAGAAAACCCTAAAGTAACCCTAAAACTTCAAACTAGAAAAATTCAAACTTTAAACTTCAAACTTACAGCTCTAATGGCTACATATAATAACGCCTAGAGCAATCACTCCTTAAATAGGATGAATGAAACAATAAACTATGAACTTACAGAATGATAGGTAGAAACATGTGCAACTGCAGGCACGACAATGATTCCTTCTGTCTCTACAATGACTGATCTGCTAATCACTTTTTCTTCTTTTTCTCTACAACTTCTGAGCTCTTCAACTTGAACTTCTTCTGCATTCTGTCTGGTCGAATGAATTTGAGACATTCCTTTTGTCTTCTACAACAAGAAATTTCCCCCTCTTTTCCAAATTTGAAAACTCACCTACCAAGCAATAATTTTTTTTGATCATTCTACAAGCTGTCATGGAGGTAGGTGGGTGTTTGGCTCTAGGGGCAAACGGCCTCTTGCATTAAATATTCCAACAAAATAATGCTATGGTAGGCAGTCACAAAATAAAAGGTTGGGTAATTGGGCTTTCAATTGTGTGCTCGGTGATGCTAGTTTTAGGCATCCATTTTGGAATTTTACTTTGGAAGCACAAACACCCATCGCAACCATTTCAAGCTTCGAATGGTTGAGTTCCATCACAACAACACACATTTGCAGGTGATTCTCCAATATTGAGTACGTGAAAAAAATGTCCATTTTAATTGTACAACTATTTAGTCTTTATATTCTTAAATAGAAAAGCCTTTTTCTTTTACTTTTACCCTGCTCGGGGACTTTGAGAGAAATTTTTCTTTATTTGTTCTTTCTCAGATGAAGAAAATGAAAATGATTATCCCAGGCTGGTTGTAGAATACACAGAGGAAGATATTAAAACTTCTGCCAATAACCATTCCAAACCCATTGGTAAGGGAAGCTTTGGATCTGTATTTTATGGTAGACTTTCTGGATTTGAGGTCGCAGTCAAAATACACAAAACTGATTCTAATCAAGACCGAAAAGAATTCCAGAATGAGGTCAATACTCCTACATAGATTCAACTAATTGTCTATGATACAATCTCATTTGAAACTCGCAATTTTTTTCCCCTGGGGTACAAATTCTTCTCTAACAAGTATTATCGATGGTTTCAGGTAGCTATGTTGTCAAGAATATATCACAAAAATCTTATTGGGTATTGCAGACAACCCATTATGGCATTGGTCTATGAATACATGCCATGTGGAACATTGATTGATCAATTATATGGTATTTTGTATTGAATTTCATTTGTATTATGATATTGTTATTAGAATTTAACTATGCAATTTTTTGAGTCAAAATTTTTGACTCATATTTCATGAATAGTAATAGGATGTGCTATTTCTAAGAAAGTTCTAGTGTTCCACATCTGTGAACATCATGTAGATGCAATGAGTGTTAAGTATTCCATTCCTTCTAATGAAAGATAGGTTCGAGTGAACTACTACTCATGAAACATAGATCAATAAATTCGACTCAAGAACCTACACAATTGAATCCTAATAATATCACAATTTAACTTACTATAAAAAAAGTCTCCTACTTATTGATTGACCTTACATGACTTTAAATTTCTTTTTCTATTTGTAGGCATGGCCAAATTGGAAGCTCCACTTAATTGGCTTACGAGATTGAATATTGCTAGATAGGCTGCAGATGGTAAGTTGTTTCTGGTTGCAATAGTTCTTTTATATTTAGAAAAACCACCATGTCTCAACTATTCTATACATGTTTTGTAGGTTTACTTTACCTTCATCAGAGTTGCTATCCTCCAATCATACATAGAGATATAAAATGCAGTAATATACTATTGGATAACAAAATGCTTGCCAAGCTAGCTGACCTTGGCACATCAAAATTGGTAGAGAGTGCCAGTGGTTATATACCAACTGAAGTGAAAGGGACAATGGGTTATCTTGATCCTGAGTATTTCACATAACACCATTATCTTTCTTTTTTCTTAAACATGCTTGTTTTAACTACACTTAATGTGTTTTTCACCTAATTATAAACATAGGGAATAAATAACTCGTAGATTAATATGTGGATGTTATTGTAGATACTTTGCAACATGATCACTAAATGGGAAGAGTGATGTCTATAGTTTTGGAGTGGTTTTACTAGAGATTATGTCTGGAGTATCACCTAAGCATAGAATAGTACAATTAGTAATTTATATATTTGTAGACAAATTAAGTGATTTCAATCGTTTTGGATATGTTCATCAACAATGTAATGAAATAATTATTGTATCAAGCACACAATTTTCTATTATGTGGCAAAATAGATGAGCTTATGGATCCTTCATTGGGTGGTCAATATAATGTAGAATCAGCTTGGAAAGTATCAGAGATAGCATACATATGCATGGAAAAGGAACCAACAAAAAGACCCAAAATGAGTGTGGTGGCTAAAGAATTGGAAGAAGCAGTGACGCTTGCATATAATGATAACAACTATTCTGGTTCACATACCATTGCCTCTTTTAGTACTAGTGAGATGCCTAGCCTTAGATAATAAGATTTTATAGCAACTATTTTGTCTACCTTGTTAAAATCTATAATATCTTTGAAAAATAATTTTATGCATGTTTCTAGATAGGGATAGAAATATTCTATAAAACAATAATATTAAATATTTGTGTAGTCAATTCAAAATTTAGAAAGGTCAGTAATTCCCAAACAAATTGTGTAATTTTTTTTAATGAATTTCAAGACCTCTATATAGATGCATTATGTAAGAACTAGTATTGGACTACGAGGTTGATCTATGAATCATTAATGAGAAGAATGAGGTGTTGTAGTATTTAAAAGATTCTAGTTAGTTATTCATTTTTAGTTTTTATTTCAATGTGTCTTTTTTTCCATCCATCATAACATGATAATGATTCAATTGTAATTAGTTGATTTGCATAGTTTAGGCATTACAAATGGACTTATATGAGATTGCATAATCATAAAGATAGGTACTAATATAAAACATTTAAACTTACATTTTTGTGAACTTGTTGACAATAATTTTAAATATAATCAATCATTTGAAGGGCATTCAAATTCAGCTCATAACATTCAGCCTCCTTTCCCTAGAAGAACAACATTTCTTCATATTTAGATATTTTCTATAGAATTTCTTCAATGTTATTTATTTGCATTTGGTTCAAATATGTTATGTATGAGTAAAAAACTAAACCACATTGAGATAATGCATAAATGGAATGGCAACATGAGACCCCATCAAATGAAAAATTTGAAATAACAAACTATCAAGTAATATCTAAGATAGTATATTAAAATAACAAGCCGCGAGAAAAAAAAATTAATGAACATTATGTCATTTCAATACATTTATAAATATTATCACTTTTGTCTTGAATATCACACATGACAATAATGTATCATAGAAGAATTTTATACCTTCAATTAAATTCACACAAGTATCAACTTTAGGTACTTGATAATGTTATTGGCTGCCTTCTAATAGAATTGTATATGTTTAAAGTCTTATATGGCTCAAAATATTTATCCAAAATTTGTACTCTTCAAATAAAATATGATTTTTTTGACATAATCTACCTTCAACAATGTATAGATAATAAAAATTCCCCTCCCTCACTTGTGCATCCAAATTAGCATCATTCATGATAATTTGATACTAGAAAATATTAATTGTATGTTTACTCAAACAATAATTGCAACACTTGGGGCATGTTGTGACTCACCACAAATATCCACACAATTTTAACTTTTACTTACTCTAAAATTTGAAAGGAATATTTTTTAATTTTGTCATGTTAGGATAACTTGAGAAATATATAGTTGTAGCCATGTCAAAAGAATATGGTAATTGATGTTTAAAAAATAGAAATCTTGGAAGTGGGAAAGGATAGTGAGGAGGAAACTTGACAAGAGGAAATACTCTGAGATAGAAAATTTTAATGAAAAGGAAAAGAAAGTGGATATCAGAAGAAGGATGATGGACCAAGGTGTATGGGAAAATGAGAAAGGTCCAAAAAGGAAAGAACTAATGGCTATGGAAGAGAGAAAATAAGTAGCATGATGTCAAGATGAGAGAATAAGTGAAATGAAAAAGGTGACAAGGACAAGATCTAAGGGATTCTAATGCAAGGCTTGAAATATGTAAGGGGACAAAAACTAGGAAGACTCCAAAGTTCTAGAAAATAATCCACTAATATTCTAAATTTTTACGATGATAGCATGCAAGGATAAAGTTTGTTTTAGATTGTAAATAGGTGAAATCAACATATTCTAATTATAATTGTTCAACATTCTAAATTTATTAATGGGAGGTGGGAGAAACATGAGCAACAAGAGTAGGGCTTCACTCCCCTATATTGACGGTGAGGGAGAGGGTGAGGACAATGATGAAGTAGATGATGATGATGGGGTGTTTGGAGGTTTTACTACTGATGGGGACTTATTTTTGCTCCACATCTTCTAGTTTTGAGTGCAATAGTGTTCTTCCCTACTGGGGTTAAGGGGCTTTTTCTGAGTTCCCTTTTCTTAAATCAAAGCAATTTCTTCTTACAACATTTCACATAACTATATGTTGGCATCATTCTCCTTGCACAGCTTTCCATTTAATCCCCCAACCATACAAATTGTGTTTTAAATGCATTTACAATTATTTCCCTTGAATCATCACCTTTTTCCTCTATCCCTGTAATGTTTCTTGGGTTCAAAGGCTATTTGGGCACCCAACACCTCCAAGTCAAGGACAAAAATAAACTCTTGGTTAATGATATTCAGGATCAAGCAGAGGAAGGAGAGCCAAATCATATCAAGAGGAAAGAAGCATGGGATACAAATGATTTTGTTTGAGTAAGGAGGAATACGTTTTTATAAAACAAAGAAATTCCTATCTTCATTGGATCCTTGAAGGTGATAGACATACTAGGTTTTCCATCAATATACTCTAAATCAAAGAACTAAAAATAGAATGAGATCTCTTAGGCTAGATGATGGTTCCACTGTGAATGGGGAGGAGGATATTGCTAGCATTGCAACATACTTTTTCATGGATCTCAACTAGAGAGGCAATGCAACCTTGTATGATCCTACATGGATTTTTTAGGTGATCCATGAACTTATAATAGAGGAACACTACAATTACCATTAGGTAAGGTGTGTATCCAATAAGTTTGTGATGTCGTATTCACTTTTGAAGCTTCCAAGCCCCCTAGTCCAATTGGTTTTTCCTTGACATTTTCCCAAGAATTTTAGGACATTGTGGGAGTGGATGTGTTTTTAAATGTAGTCTTTGACTATTTTGAGAAAGGTTGTGTCTCAAAAAGTTGAACTCAAATTATATTTACCTCATCCCTAAGCATGGAGATCCTAGTTCTATGGCTAACTTTCAACCTATTGGGCTCTTCAATACTTCATATGAAATTTTGTCTAAGGTGATTGTCAATAGATTGAAATGTGGCTTGAAAAAGTTAATCTCAAAAAATTAGAAAGGTTTTGTTGGAGGAAGAAATATCCTTGATGCTATCATCTCTACTCATGAAATTGTTCACTCTTTGAGTTCTAGCACTTAGGTAGGGATAATGCTCAAGTTGGACATATTTGAAGCTTATGATTGAGTGAATTAGAATTTTCTAGAACCTCTTTTGGTTAAATATGGGTTTAAGATAATTTATTTGAAACTTATTGTCAGTTGTGTTACTATGACTATGTTCTCTATTTCGGTCAATGTTTCCTCCTTAGGTTCTTTTCCTCATGAAAAGGTTTGTGTGTGATATCCCCATTTTGGCACATAAATTAACTAATGAATAAGTATTATACATAAAGAGTATATAATATTAATAATCGATAGTATTATAATTATATTAAGATATAATTTATAATATTATAATATATTATATAATTTATAATTATACATATAAATATATCTATGAATATTATTATATATTAGATATTTATATGCCATAGATAATTAGTACATATCTGTATGACAATAATATATGATATTATATCTTTGTTATATATTAAAGTAATATTTAATTATGATTCATATATAAATAATCATATATAATATAATAATATATAATATATAGTCATATATAATCATATATTATTAATATTAATAAATGTTATTAATATATAATTATATATAACTATTATAATAATATAAATGCCTTATTAAATATATTAATATTAATGAAAAGGCACAACACTATGAAGTATTGGATATATATATATATATATATATATATATATATATATATCAATTGAGAAAAGGGATCATATAGGAATTATCATGAAAGCATATTAGGAAGGAAGAAGCAAATCAGAAAATGTCCCAAAAGGGACATTACAAGAGGTATCAGAGCATGATTCCACTAGCCTAAAGGGAATGGACTCAAATGCCAAGCGATGATTGAAATTACTATAATAATACAATAGGTATGGACTGCATTTTACATCAGAAGTACAAAAAGAAAGGAGGAACACAACGAAGCACATATACAATGGAGGCATTCTAGAGTTTGTTTGTTTTTATCCATATCCATTGTGGTCTACGAAAGGAAGATATAGATATTAATGGCTTTTACAAGCATTGAAGAACAGAGAAGGATATCAATAGATGAACAAAATATATAGTGACCAGAAGGAGAAAATATCATTTATGTTTACTGCTTGGAAATGAATAGAGATATAATTCATGGTCCAGCACAAACAATCTCTGCAATTGTTTTGCTATGTACACTAAATTTCAACCAGGAATCTATGTCTGTTGACGATCAAGCAAAGCTCTAAAAGTAACCCGCTAGCAAACAAAAAGAAGCCTGTATAAAAAGGACTTCTGCATGTGAGATTGTGTATACATGTCCTAAATTCATTATTATGAATGCCTAACCATGTTATTAAGAAACAAGAGTTCTACCAAATAGAAAGCGAGTGAACCCATGTCTAGGAGATTATAATTTGACAAGCAAGCTTGCATTCTGGCCGATTCAATCAAATTACAATTACAGTCTCCTGAGGATAATATATGATTGAGAGAGATGGATATGACAAACTTTATTAAAGCAATGAATTACAAAACGCTAAAACTGCAATAGTAGTGAACCCTTACTACATCTTGTATGTTACGATAGATCAAAGAGTCTACAAAGTACAAAGTGTTAGCTTACACCCATGACATACTTGGTCGATCCAGATGCTGATAGTTTCCAAGCACAGATGTCTTCTTTTAAGGATTATGATTTTGGAGAAAGTTTGCGCCAAGAGTTTTGAGCATTGGACTAAATCAACAATTCGGCAGATAGAACACTCAAGTAGCACAAAACATTGACCAGTATTGAACCCATAAATTATCAAACAAGCAATTTAGATACAAATAAATATTCATCTGCTACTGACTCAATAAGGTGACGAATACGTGAAGCAATAAAAAAGGAAGAGACTCGTTGTTAGAGCTTGACGAGTTTAATAATTGTACATGTTTCTCAGAAACATGGCATCATGGAATGCCATTATTGAAGGATGAAATCATAAGATAACGGAAGGTGATAACCTCGAGCCCACACAACCACTAAGGGAAAATGAAAATAATAGCACTGGAAATGACATGCCATGAAGAAAACAACAATATTATTAACTCACATATTAGGAGGAATGGTAATACTTTAGATGTTATTGTAGGGAAAATTAATCAGATTGAGTTTGACACTTCTTCAAAGATGAAGCTCTAATTAATTAGTATGGTACAAGGATTGCTTGCAAACAAAGAAAGAGAATACACTTGCGATTCATGATGGTCATATTGTTGGTGACAATAGAGAAGGATGATATATTTTCTTACAATGCGTGGAGTAAGAAGGGGAATAATTAGTATATATAATTAGAAAAATATAAACAAGGAAGTAAAGAAGAAAAAGATGATATCAAGTAGATAAAGAGGGAGAAGTTTCAAATATATTTCTAAATTATCAACTAAATTAAGAGCTAGAAGTAAACCAAGAGAAGATCCTATTTGGCACATCATAGTCATGTTAATATCGACAATGGAAAGAGGTAAATTTGAAAGATGTTCATCATAGCACATGAAGGATGAAAGATTAAAATAATAATAATAATAAGGATTATACAAGAGGAAGACCTTAAGTAGATATGAAGATTATTTCATACTCATAAATTACCACTTCAACCATAAAGGTGACGAGGTAAAATTATATGTTTCTTCATATATTATGAAATAATTGTTAGTGCTTGTTATTATTGACACGTTTTGTTATTGTGATAGTTTAAATACTTATTATCAAGGGTTCTAATCAAATAGTTACAAGGAAATGACATTGATTTTCAAGATGATAATAATCAAAGAATGTTGTTAAATAAAATAAAATAATCTAAGGTCATCATCTTCCAAGATAAGATAAGGCTTGCGGTGGAACGGGCTGGGTGTCACCACTCAGAGGTACTGGGTAAAGCTTACGGGTACCGGGTAAAGCCTATGGTGGAGCGAATATCCCAGGGTACATCATACAAAGGCACTATCTTGGAGATGATTGGTCAGAGAGAGGTAACGATAATGAGGGAGAACAATGAGGCCCACTAATTTGGGTAACATGGCACCCCATTATGGTTTCTCCTCCTATAATTGAATGATAAGATTAACTATCTGATATTTCAAAGATTATGCTTTAAAAGACTTCTTATTGGAAAATAGTTGATAGAATGACCTTAAGATCATGATTCTCCAAGTTGAGATAAGGCTTGTGGTGGAATGGGTTGGGTGACATCATTCAAGGTATCGGATAAAGCCTATGGGTACTAGGTAAGGCCTATGGTGATAGGATATCCCAGGGTACATCATACAAGGGCACCTTCTTGGAAATAATGATTGGAGAGAGGTAACGATAATGAGGGTGAATGGTGAGGCCCACTGGTTGGGTAACAGGGCACCCTATTATGGTTCCTCCTCCCATATTTAGAAAATGATGAGTTAATAAATAGATTGAGACTGTAAACACCTTGTCAGGGGATTGATTTATATATAATGTGTACTAATGATTCTTTTTGGTTGTAGGTTCACAATTAAGGAAATGCATAATGTGTGTCTTTTGTGTTTGCATTGTGTTTTCTCTATTTTTTCATATGTCTACGTCGTGTCTACTTCATGTTTTCATGATCTATTTACATCGTGTATGCTTTGTGTTTTCATTCAATGTATATTTCATAAATATTTTGGTCTTTTCAATGCAAGTATGTGGAAAAGCTTGTGTATGAAAGGTTTTTCTTGAGGGCAAGTGATATCCCCATTTTGGCACATAAATAAAGTGGGGTTGTGCAAGGGGAATAAATAATTATAATTTCTTCTCTAATCATCTAATCAATTCTTATAAGTATTAACCATTAAATCTATAAGAATGATTTAGAATAATTGAGAGGGGAGTTGCGTGGGGTGAATAAGTTATCCTCAAGTTCATATGTACTAACTAAACTTTTAATCACTTCAAATACTTTAGATCTAATTGTTAAGTAGCCCAGTCTCTATATAAAATAATCAACAACATAAAAATTGTAGTCCACTATCCTAATAGTAACAAACTTTCAAAATGTAAAACATTAACTATAAAACATCTCAAATAACATCCACACAAGTATGACACCAAGATTTAACATGGAAACCCAATTTGGGAAAAACCACCAATAACATGCAACCAATTTTAACCCTTTTGAAGTGAGCTTTGTAAGGAGCCAACCCTGTTAAAATTTACAAAACACACTATTAAATGTGACCTTGTTAAGGGATTTAATCATCTTGTTAGAAGTGGCCTAGTTAGAGGACTTTAGAACAATCCATTAGAATATCACCTTGATTAAAGGATCTACAAATGATTATTAAATCAATCTTGACTAAGGATTTCAAAATTGATACAATGGTTAGAAAGTAATAGTAGGTTGACTTGAATAAATACAAATAACTTTGCAAATAAAAATCACAATGTAGTTCATATACCGATCCATTAACTGACCTCCATTATCATCTCTATCTTTGATATGCCTGGCAATCCTTCAAGCAATCATATTCCATCTCTACACAAATCTTCTCAGGCTCCCTCTTAAGTTCACAAGTCAATAGCATTAAAAGAACATCTATGTGTCAAGTTTGATTAGGTTATCCTTATGCGTCCTTAAATAGGTAGTTCTAATAATTTTTATGC
Source organism: Cupressus sempervirens (assembly GCA_028749045.1). NCBI lineage: Eukaryota > Viridiplantae > Streptophyta > Pinopsida > Cupressales > Cupressaceae > Cupressus > Cupressus sempervirens. The sequence goes on along the minus strand of CM053786.1, from coordinate 271,675,365 downwards.
TTAAACATCACCATAGATCTGAGGGTTTTGATTAGATTCAACACATACAATGAATCTGTCCACCATTTCATGTTAGATTTAGGTAGCTTGGACAATTGTTCATCCTCATGTGATTAATTGGAAAATAATTGTTAAGAGTTACAATAATTATTTGTTAATTAACTGACTCCTAGAAGCCACTAGTAACCTATTGGTTAGGTTGTTTTAATTGATAAGCAACTAGAAACTTCTTGGTTAGCAAACAACTAGATAATTCTTGGTTGAGTGGTCTTTATCAAGAAGAAACTAGAAACCTCTTGGTTAAGTAGTATAAAAGGGGGTCAAGGGAGGCATTTGGAGAATATAATAGAACATAGAACAAGAAGAGTTGTAAGAAGCATTTGAAGTGTTAGCAAATGAGTTTACAATGATAGAAAACAATCGTGCAGTGTTAGCAAGGGCAGAATGATAGCATTGGGGATAGTAGTGGAGGATATTAGAAGCAGAAATTAGGAGATTGTCTAAATTCTACCAGTGAGAGGAAATGAATTTTGTATCTCTTGATTTGCTAAAGTTAATATATTTTCCATCTGTAGAACTAGTTTTCCCTCAGGGGTTTTTCTAGGGACAATTTGTCCAAAAAATATTGTGTTCTCTGTGTTCTAAATTTCTTTCCATATTTTATTGGTGAAGTTGTAGTTGTGTTATTTTTCAATATTAGTTGGGAATTTATTTTAGGCAATTTAATAATCAATTACTACAACAGTGTTAATTTTGACATGGTATTGGAGCATTGTTGAGGGTAGAAATTTTTTTCCCTAGGAAAGAAATTTTGATCTCTTTAGAATTATTATTACTTTAATCCCTTGAGATGGCTTCAGCTAGTTTGAGAGATCAGGATAGATTGGATGGTGCCTCAAAATTTGGTGTCTGGAAGGCCAAAATTTCTTTATTGTTGGAAGAGAATGGTATCAAGGATTATGCTATCACTAGTATAGTTGTACCTACAGATGCTATACAACTTGCAACATATGAGAAAGAAAATTCCAAGGTGAGGAGGATTATCCTTGATGGTCTCAAGGGTCATATTGTTCCACATATTGTGGAGCTAGATACAATGAAGAATATGTGGGATGCCACTCTAAATCTATACCAGAATGCTACCACCAACAGGAAGATGATTCTCAAAGAGAAGCTAAAGAATACCCAAATGAACTAGGGAGAAGATGTTACAAGTTACTTCACCAGGCTTAGATTTGTCAAGGATGAGTTAGCAACTGTTGCAGATAGTTCCAATGACGACAAGCTAGTGAGAATAACCCTAAATGGGTTTACTAAACAATGGGGTGTCTTTGTTCAAGTTGTCAGTGGACGAGATACCTTATCGAGTTGGGATCGACTATGGACTAATTTCACTCAGGAGGAGTTTAGACTAAGTCTTGTTAATGGGGCCAACAAGAGTCAAAAAAGTGAGGTGGAATAGGAAAACATTTTTGTAGCGGGGAAAGGGAAAGAAAAGAAGGGATCTAGCAAAGGATCGAACTCGCAGAGTGAGAAGAAGAAGAAGGACCTTTCTAAGGTCAAGTTCTTTAGATGTCATGAGTATGGTCACTATGTTAGTGATTTCCCAAAAAGGAAGAAGGCAAAGAAGTAGGTGGAAGCTTCAACAAATGTAGATGAACTCTCTAGTAGAATGGAAGATGGGTTTGCACTTATAGCTTGGATGATCAATTTCACAGACTATCTGGTATATAGATAGTGGGGTAGCATTTCATATGATAGGGGTTAGAGAGTACTTCTCCAGTTACAAGGAGGAGAACACCAATATCCAGATTTCTATAGGAAACTTGTCCAAGCTCAACCCAATTGGGAAAGGGACTGTTTAGTTTTAGAGGGAGAATGGAAAGATAATTCTAGTTTATGATGTGTTGCATGTGCCAAGTTTAGGTATGAATTTGATTTCCATATCTGTTCTTTAGGATAGGGGGTATAATGTACTCTTTAGAGGGACACATGTGTTGATCAAGTATAAGGATTTGAAATCTCCCATAACTATTGGAGTTAGGAGTGGTCACCTTTATAGGTTGCAGTTTGATACTCTGAAGGCACTCATGAGCATCACTAATCCTAGATATCTTGGAGAGCTATTGCATAGGAGGATGGGCCATATTGATCATGGAGCACTCAAATTACTTTGTGAGATGGTGATAGGTGTTCCAGAGGTGAGCACATAGCATGATTATGTATGTAAGGGATGTGTATTGGGGAAGTTTGCAAAAGCATCTTTTCCAAGGAGTGACACCAGATCTAAAGGTGTTATTGATCTAGTACATTCAGATGTATGTGGACTGATGTTGACAAAGTCTCTCAAATAATATGAGTACTATGTTACTTTTATCGACGATTTCTCTAGGAAGACCTAGATATACTTCTTAAAGACCAAGGATGACATTTTTAGTCAATTCCAATAGTTCAAGGCTCTAGTGGAGAACTCGATAGGAAGGAAGATAAAGGTTCTTTGGTCAGACAATGGAGGAAAGTATAAAGGAAATAACTTCCAGGAGTTCTGTACTAGGGAAGGAATCAAGAGATAGTAGATTGTTCCTTATAATCCACAGTAGAATGGAGTTGTTGAGAGGAAGAACCATTCTATATCAAAGGTGAAAAGAGTCATTCTACATGACCAAGATATGCCTTGCTATTTATGGGCAAAGGCATGTAGTACAATAGTCTACATTTAGAATAGGGTTCCACACAAGGTGCTAGGGAGGATGACACTAGAGGAAGCTTTCATAGGTAAGAAGCCTGGTGTTAGCCATTTTAGAATATTTAAGAGTTTGGTATATTGTCATATTCTAGGTGATACACGTACCATGTTAGATCAGACTGCAGAGAGGGGGTACATTGTTGGGTATAATGAAACCTCAAAGGCATATAGGATTTTTATCCCTGGAACTAGAAGAATTATTATTAGATGTGATGTAAAGTTCATGGAGGACAAGGCATTTATAAAGTCCAAAGATTTTCCAATAGATGATCAGAATGAGTAGCCAATAGAAGCTCCAAGGCCTAGTCAAGGGCAACAAAGCACAAGTATAGTTACTAGTACAAGTCTAGGCTCTAGTGGTGAAGTTTCATAGAGCATGGAGCAACAAGTGTAATAGGAAATGTATCTAGAAAAATTAGAGGTTGATATATCATCCTCTACAATTGATAGTAGGAACTGTGAGGTTCAAGAGGCACAAAGGGATACTTAGGAGTTTGTGGGAGCTCCTAGGAAGAGTACTAGACAACGAAGACAACCTGCCAAGTTCAATGACTATGTGGCATTAGCTAGTTAGTTGGTAGATAGTGAGCCTTCCAACTATTAGGAGGTTGTAGAGCATTAAGTATGGCGAGATGCTATGGTTGAGGAGTATTCCTCAATAATGCAAAATGATGTGTGGGAGGTAGTTCCTACACCAACAGATAGAGTAGTAGTTGGATCACATTGGATCTATAAGATAAAACATGATGAAGATGGTAGCATCGAGAAATACAAGGCAAGATTTGTGGCCAAGGGGTTCTCTCATAAGGAGGGAATAGACTACGAGGAGACATTTTTTCCAATGGCCAAGTGTATGCCTAAAATGTGGACGCACTTCTATGAGTCATTATATCTAAGATTGCTCAAGAATGAGGTCTCAAATGATGACTCATAGTTGTGTATTCTTGAAGTGCAAGGGTTTGTAATGGAGGCCCTCAGTTTGACCTAGTTTGTGTCCATGAAAGTACAACATGAAATGAGAGATTCAAGGATAAAAATATGAATGCAAATGAAGATGCAAACTAATCTAAATGATAACAATGCAAAGCAATGCAAGAAAAGAAATCTAATCTATAAAAAGAAATAATAATGCAATATTAATCTATGAAAAAAAATATGACTCTAAGATAATATGAAAATGCAAGGATGAAACCTCATGATGGAAGTCATGGATGCAAGAGAGAATAAGACAAGAAGATAGAAGTTCTCCACAAAAAGCTTTAATGCTCAAACTCTTCCAAAAATTGCTCTCCAAATCTTGTAGCATACCATAGGATAACCGTGGATCAATCATGGATGTCTAAAATGAGAGGAATCTCCCTTATAAAGGAAAATGTGGTGGTGGGAGGCTTCTCACAACCAATATGGGATAATAGAGTTTGATCCATGTGAGACAAAATTCCACCAATGAGAAAAGAGGAGTGTTTGAGAAGAAAGTGGAAAGAGGAAAAAGAGGAATCTCACTTAGAGATATGTGCATTTAAGTGTAGAAAAAATAAAAAATATTTATTTAATTTTTATTTATTTTATTTCCTTTTTCAAGTGGGTTTAATTTTTATTTATTTAATTTTCTTTTTCATCACAAAGAGATATTTAAGTGGAAATTTTATTTAATTAAAAGGAAGCAAGATCTTTTAATTAAATAGGAAATATTTAATTAAATTAAAAGAGGGGTTTTTCTCTTAATTAATTAAATGTTGGTTAATTATTTAATTAAAAGAGAGGTTTTCTTTTAATTAAATGGAGACTTATTTAATTAAAAGGGAGATTTTCATTTACTTAAATAAGACTTAGGATAAAATGATTAACATTAGAAAAATAAATAATTGAATTTGATCATGGAAATTGATTTGAATTGATTTAATAAAATATTACAAACCATTGATTCAAGGAATTGATAAATTGAATAATGGGGGCCCATAGTCTAGGCAGCCATTTTAAGATGCATACACTAGGCATACTTCTATACGAGCTGTGATCTCATTAGCAGCACAAATGGGATGGAAAATCCATCAAATGGATGTCAAGACAACATTCCTTAATGGTGAGTTAAAGGAGGAGCTATACATAGAGTAAACAAAAGGTTTTGTAGCACACATCAAAGGGACCCACGTGTGTAGATTGAAGAAAGAATTGTATAGACTCAAGTAGGCTCCCAGAGCATGGTATGAGTGCATTGATACGTACTTGTAGGAAATAGGCTTTGTGAAGAGTGAAGCCGATGCTAACCTCTACTACTTGGTGGTTGGGGGTGAGATTCTCATTCTTGTTCTTTATGTGGATGACTTATTTGTTATAGGTTCATTAGGGCTCATAGAAGACTGCAAGAGGGACCTTACAGAAGAGTTTGAGATGAAGGACTTAGGAATCATGCACTACTTTCTAGGCATGGAGGTGTGGCAAAAAAATGGAGAGATTTTCCTTGGTCAAGGGAAATATTGCATTGAAATCTTGAAGAGATTCAAGATGGAGGATTGTAAAGCCATGTCTATACCCATGATCACAAATTGGAGGAAGGTAGATACATCTAACGAGAAGGATGCATATCCTACCTTATATAGATAGTTGATTGGTTCACTTATGTATTTGGTCAACACTAGGCTAGATATAGCATTTGCAGTAAACTCTCTTAGTCAGTTTATGGTTGAACCAAAGAGAATGCATTGGACAATAGCCAAGCATGTATTATGTTACTTGCATGGTATAGTTGAGTATGGGATCATATATGTCTAAGGTGAAGGTATCAGGTTGATGGGCTATACTGATGCAAATTGGGCATGATATAAAATGGACAAAAGGAGCACTTCAGGGTGTTGTTTCAGTTTGGGATCAAGAGCTGTTTATTGGTTCAGTAGGAAGCATAAATCCATGGCTCTAAGTTCAGTAGGAGCATAATACATAGCAACTAGCATGGTGACATGTTAAGCTATATGGATTGAAAAGTTGTTTGTTTCTTTGTTTGGTCAGAAGGTTGAGACTACTATGATACACTGCAACAATCAAAGTTGCATCAGGTTGTCTAAGAATCTAGTATTTTATGATAGGTCTAAACATATAGACATCAAATATCACTTCATTAGAGATTGTGTACAACTAGGGGTTTTTTAGCTACAATACATACCTATAGAGGAGTAGGTAGTAGACATTCTGACAAAGGCATTAGGGAAGGAAAAATTCATCTTCTTTAGAGAAAAGTTGGGTGCCATGCAGAACAACTTCCTCGCTAAGAGGGAGTGTTAGCTTTAGGTAGCTTGGACAATTGTTTGCCCTCCTGTGATTAATTGGAAAATATTTTTTAAGAGTTATGATAATTATTTGTTAATTAATTGACTCCTTCTAGAAGGCACTAGTAACCTATTGGTTAGGTTATTTTAATCGAGAAGCAACTAGAAACTTCTTGATTAGGAAACAACTAGATACTTCTTGGTTGAGTTGTCTTTATCAAGAAGCAACTAGAAACCTCTTGGTTAAATAGTATAAATGGGGCTCAAAGGAGGAATTTGGAGAATAGAACATAATAGAGAACAACAAGAGTTGTAAGAAGCCTTTGTAGTATTAGCAAATGAGTTTGCAGCGATAGCAAACAATCTTGCAGTGTTAGCAAGGGCACAATCATAGCATTAGGGATAGAAGTGGAGGATATCTGTAGGAGAAATTAGGGGGTTGTTTGAATTCTTCTAGTGAGAGGCAAGAAATTTGGTATCTCTTGATTTACTGAGGTTAATATATTTTCCATCTGCAAAATTGGTTTTCCCTTAGGGGTTTTTCCAGGGACGATTTGTCCAAAAATATTGTGTTTTGAATTTCTTTCCATATTTTATTGGTTAATTTGTAGTTGTGTTATTTTTCAATATTAGTTGGGAATTTATTTTTGATAGTTTAATAATCATTTAAGATAGGAGATTAATAATTAGTGACTGCAATAGTGTTAATTTTCACATTTCGCTCTCCTTCTCTCCTTCTAGATACTTCTCCAAACTTTTCTCTAAATCCATGCCTAGGAGTGCATAAATAAATAATGTTATGCACAAAATACTCTAGGTCATCCATCCTTATCTTCAATATGCTTTCCATATTCCAAGAATTCCATTGTGTTGGCTAGAAATCAAGATTTCCTCAAATACTATCAAAATGTTCTCACTCAACCAACATTGTCTTTTGACACCTTGGTCATCATTGGATTAGTTTAGTCAATACTAACTATTCTTCTCAGCACACTTTCTAATACATGGTCAATACTGATGCTCAGTTGACATTGTATTCTGCTCGGCTTATATTTTCTCTTAGGTAACACAAACATCACTTGACATATACTTCTAGTTCATTATTCTTCTATTCTTTTTCTTGGTCAAGCCTCTTCATTTGGTATTCTATTAATATTTCATCTAGGCTTCAATACCACTCTCTTCTCCACTTAGGTTATGATTAATCAATCACATTATCTTGTCAAGGTCTAGTTGATCAAGTGCCCATTGTAGTTTCACATAACTCAACCTTTCATCTAGGTCCTTTTGTTTTCTCTTCTTCTTGATTCCTCTCCACCAAGCATCTTGATATGATGCTCTACTCAAATAGCATCTGTCTCACCAATAAGTTTTGACATCAATAATAACATAACAATATTTCTAATTGCAGTTCCAAGATGAATCTACAATGTATTTAGGGAATGGTCAAAACTTTTTATTTTTCAAATTTTTTTAATGTGACATGTTATATAATTATTTAAAATTTTCAAATGACATTTTCTTCGTGAATTTGATGGTTGATACTCTAGGTTCTCAAAATAACCATTTTAGATAGAATAACTTAAATATTGAAAATAATTTATAAGGGAAAAATCTATAAACTTGTAATTAACATGACTAATATAGCCAAATTATTTACATAATCTAACTTTAATGAATTAACACAACCAATATAAACTAATGCAAAATCCTAGATGTCTAGTCATATCCAATAATACAATATTTTAAAGAGTAACTTTATATATGTACTCTAAGATATTTTATATATTTGAGATATTTGAGGATGTCTAGGTGTTAGAAGTAACTTTACATATGTACTTTGACAAATAATGGATTACATAAACACTTGAAATGTTTTTGTGCATATATTTGCTGACCAATTAATACAAATGACCCATTCAACCCTTGGTTATGAGTTCATTTTTGACTAATCTTCTATATAAATATAGACATATGAAAAAATTAAAATAGAGTATAATATCTATTACTCTTTGATAATCTTTATTATATATGGTGATTGTTAAATACTCACAACTTTCAATGTATTCATAAACTATAAATAAAGACTTGATCAGTTTTTTTTGATATCATAAAATATATTTATCTTTATAATAACATTTATCCAAAAAACTTGAATTCACTTTCAACATACTTAAATTGGTTCATATCATTATATAATCTTATAATGCAATAAAGTAGCAAGATGGAACAAGATATAATGGATGTTACATTTTCAATAAACAATACAATTATTCATTAGAATATTCTCCTATTATGAAGTGTGTTTGTATATTTTCTCATTCATCTTCTACAATGTTAATATTCAATGAATTTATCTTAATTATACTAAATAACATTTTCTATCAAAAAAATCCCACAATAATTTTTTGTTCATTTTATATATAGAAAAATGATTGATAAAAATAATTATATTCATATTTAAATATTGGGAAAAATCACACAATTACGTCAAAATGCTATAAGCTAATAGATAAATAATTATGATGAATAAAAATTAGAATCCATCATTTTTTCAATTAAATGTCTCTCCAATAATTCATATCTTACTCGTATGAAGTGAAGAAGATTGCTAATTTAATTGTAGACATGTCCAATTTAATTTGTTGGATCCCTTAAAAAAAAGAAACAAAACAAAGATTTTTCTTGAGCTTTTTTTGGAGAATGTGGACTCCCTCAAACTACTATTAGGATCAATCTTAGACATAAATAACAATTACATGCAAATATAAACAATACCATAAAATAATAAAGTGCACATAAGAGAACACCAGACACCAAGATTTAACGTGGTTCACCCAATCCTAGGCTATGCCTACCAATAGCAAGTCCAATATTATTATTATCCAATGATTACAATCCACAATCCCATACAGCTCAATATCACTGCAAGAAGCTACAATATCACCATTAAATTATGAAATCCCTAACCCTAAGCCTTTTTTATACAAGTTCTTGTTGCTTACAAAATTAGGGCTAGAATAAGTCATCCAATAGGAAAAATAGTAATCAATGCCTTTTACAATATAAGGTCATTTTTGGTTTTAGGGGCGCTGCCCATGAAAACCCCTGTGGGGGTGTTTCCCCTCAACCCCACCCTGTACCGTGGAAGGGAGTGCACCTACCTAGGTTCTACCCAAGGACCTCGTAGGGGCACTGTCCCTTGACCTCATCTTGGGGAAGCTGCCCCCAAACCCTCCTAGAAATAATATGGGGAGAAAACCACACCAAATAAACATCTGAGTTTGATTAGGCTCAACATCACAACAACTACATGTTCATGGATTCTTGATTCTTAACACACATTTGTAGATAGCTAAGAATCCATTCATTTGATATCTCCAACTACTTTAAAAATTGGTCACACATTTTGTTGATGACCTAATATATCACACTTTATGATAATACTTTATAGTCCCTAGATGAGATTGATTCATCTAATAATATGAACATCAATTATGCACACAAATACACAACACCTTGCTCTATTCCCAAAAGGAAAGCACCTTCCCCTATACCCTCAATAAATTTTTGGCCTATTATTATCTTATGTCATTGTAGTTTGAGACATCTCTTGGCTCTTTTATTCTAAGGAAGAATTTTTTTAACATAAGATGGAAATTTAAGAAGTCCAAATGAGATGCAACTATATAACCCTTTGTAGCCATAAGAAACTGAGAGGTCCAAATGTGATTCCAATATAATAGCAAACATTTATCACAAGAATACAAATATGTGAGAGTGTGATACCATATATATTAACTAAAATATAAGGTGAAGAAGAAGATAACATTAGTGTATCACAAGTTTTTAGAAGCATGACATGTTTGGAGTTGAAATTATAGAGATAAAATGAAACATTAATAAATTGTAAATTTAGAAAGGAAAATATTACCAAAGACACAACAAATGTTTGGAGAAGAAAAAGAAAAAAAAATTAATATTGATACTAAAACTAAATAGTTGGGATCACCAATCTATATCCCTTACAAGAAGATTCAGAAGCTAGCGCATCAAGTTGATGTTGGATACAATTGACTAATTGTGTGTTGTCTTTGATGTTGCAAAAATGTCATATCAGTTTTCAGTCTATGCTTGCTGAGCTCACTTGCTCAGCAAGGCATTTTTCTTTGTCTACTAAGCATTTCTGGAGATTACTCTGCAGAGACAGTGCTTACCGAGCTCACTTGGTCGTCAAAGAATTCTTGAAGAGGAAGCAGTTTTAAACAAATTGACTCGATTTCCTAAGGTTTTTGCAAGTTCACAGCATTAACTAAGCTTTAGTCGGTTAACAAAGGAGATCATTTTAGGACCAGTGTTTACCGAGCTGGGTCAACCATCGAAGGATTTCATTGTTTTGGGATATGAAGCTTAATTATTTCAAGTATTGTCTCCAACCGACTATGTTGATGATTATTGGTCATTGTAATTTGTATTGAGCTGACTTGACAATTTGAATGATATAAAAATAAGGTTAAGTTGTGATTTTCAATAGCATGCAAGTGTATTGATTGATTGAGAAGGAAAGTGTGTGAGGGAACTAAAGGATGGTCAGATATCCTTGTGGAGTAGCAAAATAATATTCGATCAGGAAGGATCTCATGTGAAGCAATATAGAGATCTGTAATTAGCAATTCAGTTGCATCTCATTTAGGTCATTTCTTTGTTACTCTCTTACCATTGTAACAGTGATTCAAAATCTCTTATCAGATTTGGTTTAACAGCTAGTTGTAAATCCTCTAACAAAGTTCTATTTCCATTGAATTTTTTTAAGACCTTTTACAAGGCCACTCCTTATAGGGTGATTAAATCTTCTAACAAGGTCACACCTAACAGTATGTTTTGTAACCTTTAACCATGTTGGCTCCTAATAGGGCTCACTTTGGAAGAGTGAAAAACAATAACTAGTTACATTGGTGGTTTTTCCCATATTGGGTTTCCACATTAAATCTAGTGTCTCTTGTGTTCATTTCTTTTCTCTCATGCTTTCAAATTAATTCTATTAATTTTAGATCGGCTAAAGTTAAACAAACTCTACAATTACTGAGTTACAATATTTACAGTGTGTTTACTGAGTATCAATAGTAATTAGTTTTTTCAGACATCTAAAGGATCTGTTGAAATATTTTTGTGATAACTGATTCAACCCCCCTCTTAGTTACTCCATCTTTATTTCCAACAATTGGTATTAGAGCTTTTGGTGCTTGTAGGAAAGGTTTCAAGGACCTAAGCTAAAGATTAGGATGTCTTACAAGAGAGAAATTCCAAAGCTTAACAGAGATAACTTTTCAGCATGGCAGGGACTCATGAGACTTCATCTGGCTTCCATTGGTGATTTAGGCTTGAAATACCTTGATGAAGAATACAAAACTCCTACAGGTACATTATCTATTGGAGATATTTTTGAGAAAAATAACCATTACATCATGATGATAGATATTGCATCTGCTCTTAGCTATGATGAATTTGATGAGATCAAGGAATGTAAAACCACTTTTGAAATGTGGAATAAGCTAAAGGACATCTATGGTGGTGATGACAATGTGAAGAGAGCCAAAGTAGAAATCCTTAGAGGATAGTTTGATCAGATGAGAACGAGAGAGGATGAAAATATTGCCAGGTGTGTGGAAAGAATGAAAGCCAGTGTAAATGCAATTAGAGCATGTGAGGAGAAATCAAGAAAGAGACTATTATAAGAAAAGTTCTTAGAACACTGCTTCCTATCTATGCTATTAGAGTATCTGCTATTCAAGAAAGAAGATGTGAGAAAAATCATAGTATAACTTTGGATACCTTAGTAGGAAGATTGACAACTTTTGAGCTAGACAACTATGACAACTATGTTCTAGCTTCCAAAAGTATTGAATCTACATTTGAGGCCAAGCTTTCACTTAAGGAGAAAGGCAAGAAAATTAAGGACATTTAGTTAAAAAGTGAGGAAGAATTAGAGAAAAGTTATGATAGTGATCTTGAAGTTGTTGAAGCTTTACTTGTTGGAAATGAGAATGAAGTAACTGAGAGTGGGAGGGGGTGAATTAGTTGCTACAAAAACATTTCATAGTCCCTTAGATGTCTAAAAGTTTGATCTATTTTACAGATTACTGAAACTTGATATTGCAGCAAATAATAACAATCATTAAGAACTAATATCAAAACAATTCAGCAAACTCAAACACTAGAGACACCAGATTTAACGTGGAAACCCAATATGGGAAAAACCACCAATGTAACTAGTTACTGTTTTTCACTCTTCTGAAGTGAGCCCTGTTAGGAGCCAACCCTGTTAAAGGTTACAAAAACACACTGTTAGGTGTGACCCTGTTAGAGGATTTAAACACTCTGTTAGAAGTGGCCTTGCTAGAGGTCTTTAGAACAATTCAACTGACTTGTCACCTTGTTAGAGGATTTACAAAATGGCTGTTAAACCAACTCTGTTAAGAGATTTGGATTCACTGCTGCAAAGGTTATAAAGCAACAATGAAGTGACCTGAATAATATGCAACTTATCTTTTGCTGATTATAGATCTCTGTTCGGCTTGATTGGATCCTTACTGATCAAATACAACTTTACAACTCCTTTAATCCTTCATCAGGATTTGCTCAGTCTCCTCTTATCCAAGTATTTTCTTTCGCATCCTTGCTTCTCTTGTTCTTCACTTTTTTTTACACCTTTTTTCTCACACACTTTTACAACTTGAATAACTCTATATATATATATTTCAGATTATCAAGTCGGCTCAAATAACTTGGAAAACAATTATTCCAACAGTCGGCTGAATTGCAAGATTTAACAAATCCCTTTACTGGCCAACCTAGCACGGTAAACTCTATTCAAAAATAATTCCTGTGTTAACCGACTGAGCTCGATTAATACAGAGAATTTCATGAAATCCTTCAGTCGCCGAGTGAACTCAGTAAGCACTGAGTTCCCTGTGATGACCGAGTGAGCTCGATGAAACTGACTCCACTTTGATGACTGAGTGAGCTCGGTGAAAACTGACTTCTCCATCTTTTCTTCGATGACTGAGTGAGCTCGGTGAAAACTGACTTCTCCATCTTTCCTTCGATGACCGAGTGAGATCGGTGAAAACTGACTTCTCCATCTTTCCTTTGATGACCGAGTGAGCTCGGTTATCATTGTCTGAACTCGGTTAACTGAGATTAAAGACTGATATGACATTTTGTGTGACATCAAGGACAAAACTATCCAACAATATCCCTCTTTGGCATTGATGGCAACACAACATGTCATAACATAATGAAAATTTGAAAACAAGATAACAGACTTCTCCCTCTTTCACTAGTCTCCTTCTTTTAAGGAGCTTCATAGCAAATTTTTTAAGTCTCATAAATTTCAGAAGGATATGATAGTAAATCTCTTCCTCTTTGACAACACATGCCAAAGACAACAGAAGTAAAGTGAATTGCAATGTACCTATAGTACTGATTCATATGCAATGATTTCTGATTAAACTGCATCAACAGATAGATCTTCAATCTGGTATGCGTTGATGCATCACTAAAGCTTCCTTTAGTGAACTTCAGATAGGGGAATGACCCCTAACTTACCTCTAAGATATAAAAATGCATCCTTAGACAAGGGTTTTGTGAATATATCAGCAATTTGTTCCTTTGTGTGGACATATTCCAATCTAATCTCCTTGTCTTGCACCAATTCTCTGACAAAATGACATTTGATTGCAATATGCTTGGTCTTGGAATGCATCACTGGATTCTTGGATATATTGATTGCACTTGTATTATCACAGAACATAACAACTGGTTCTTTGATTTCCATCTTCATTCTTTGCAATAGTTGCTTAAACCAAACAATATTAGAACAATTTACTGCTACAGCAACATACTCTGCCTCTGTTGTAGATTGGGATGTACAATTTTGCTTTTTGCTTGTCCAAGAAACCAATGTCTTTCCAAGAAAGAATGCTCCTCCACTTGTTCTTTTTCTGTCATCAAGGTTCCTTGCCCAATCAGCATTAGTAAAAACTTTCAAATCCAAATTACCTCCAAATTTGTACCATAGCCCATAATCTTTAGTTCCTTTCAAATATCTCATTATTCTCTTGATTGCCATCAGGTGAGTTTCTCTTGGTTTTGCTGAAAATATTGCAACAATACCAACTGCGAGAGCAATATTTGGCCTGGTATGAACTACATACTGCAATTTTCCAATCATAGATCTATACAATCTTTGATCTACCTCTTTGGATTCATCATCTTTTGTAAGTTTCAATCCAGTACACATAGGAGTTCCAATAGGTTTATAGTCCTCCATACCAAACTTTTTCAATATCTCCTTGATGTATTTTGACTGAGTGATGAAGATGCCATTCTTATTTTGTTGGATTTGAAGACCAACAAAGAATTTTATCTCACCAAACATAGACATTTCAAACTCCTTGTTCATTTGTTCTAAAAATTCTTTGCAAAGATCATCATGCCCTGTGAAAACAATATCATCTACAAATATTTCTGCCAAGACAATCTTATTATCTGGACCTTCCTTTATATACAAGCTACTATTATCATTAGCTCTTTGAAAACCAATCTGAATAAGATAATTATGCAATCTTTCATACCATGCTCTAGGAGCTTGTTTCAAACCATACAGTGCCTTGTGTAATTTGTAGACCATGTTCCTTTTATCTGGATCAAAAAAACCTTCAGGTTGTTCAATTTAAACTTCTTCATCCAGTATTCCATTGAGGAATGCTGACTTGACATCCATCTGATAAACTTTGAATCCTTTGTGAGCAGCATATGCAAGTAAGGTTCTGACTCCTTCCACTCTTGCAATAGGAGCAAAAGTTTCTCCATAATCTATACCTTCTTCTTCTGAGTATCCTTTGCATACCAATCTAGCTTTGTTTCTGGATACCTTACCATCTTCAGTTAACTTGTTTTTAAATACCCACTTGGTTCCAATTATATTCTTGTCTTTAGGCCTGGGTACAAGAGTCCATGTCTTGTTTTTCTCTATCTGTTCTATTTCCTCATTCATTGCCTCAATCCAACTATCATTTGCCAGTGCATCCTTAATACTTCTAGGTTCAAAATCAGCAAGTAAACAAGTATTTTTCAACTTACTTCTTGTCAGGGTTCCTTCAGATTTGTCTCCAATGATCTGATCTGGTGCATGATGTCTTCTGACATATTTTGCTAATACAAGTTCCTTGCCTCTTGAATGAATTTCATTGTTATCCTTTTGTACTTCAGATTCTTGCTATTCTAGCTCGGTAGATATTGGCTCGGTTGATTTAGACTCGGTAGACACTTGCTCGGTAGTGTCTGAAAGTTGCCGAGGCTCAGTTTGAACTATTTGCAACTTGGTTACTGAAGACTCAGGAGTTGAGGATTCTTGAGTGAACGGTATACTTGGTATAGTATCTGGTTCAATGTAAACAAATCTCTTGTAGTCTTCAGGTATCTTTTTGCTTTCTTCTTCTGATTTGTCTGCAAACTCATCAATTTTCACATGTGCACTTTCTATGACCTTTTCAGTGGATAGATTTAAACATCTATATGCTTTGCTTTTGCAAGAATATCTCAAAAATATTCCTTCATCACCTTTTACATCAAATTTTCTTTTTCTAGATTCTTTCAAAATATAACATTTGCTTCCAAATACTTTCAGATAACTTACATTGGGTTTGTGGCCATACCATAATTCATAGGGAGTCTTGAATGAGTCCTTTTTCAGCTGTACTCGATTTAATGTATGAACTGCAGTGCTGATGGCTTCCTTCCAGTATTTGATAGCAATGTTCTTTTCTATCATCAAGGTTCTTGCACAATCCATAATGGATCTATTTCTTCTTTCAGCTATTCCATTTTGTTCTGGAGTTCCTGGTGCTGAAACCTGTCTTTTAATACCTCTTTCAATGCAAAAGTTATTGAATTCATGTGAAATGAATTCACCACCTCTGTCTGACCTTAAACATTTCAGTCTTTTCCCTGTTTCTTTTTCTACTCTTGCCAAATACCATTTGAATTTCTCAAATGCTTCTGATTTATTTCTTAGATACATGATAGTCATCATTCTTGAGTAATCATCAACAAAGAGAATGAAAAATTTCTCTCCAGTATAGCTTTCTATTCCAATAGGTCCACATAAATCAGTATGCACAATTTCTAATATATCTTCAGATTGATAATTTTTACCTTTAAAACTAGTCTTTCCCATTTTACCAGTCTGACAGTTCTTGCATAGACCAACCTCAGGTTTCTTAATGTTAGGAATGCCTCTTACTTTCTTGAATTTGCTTATTTTTATCAAATTATCAAAATTGACATGACACAACCTTTTATGCCATAACCAACTCTCTTCAATTTGAGCAATAAAACATGAGCATTCACCAAGTTCTAGATAGAATAAGTTACCTTTAGTTTGGGTGCCAGATCCTATCAGCTTTCCTTGCTCATTCAACAGTCTTGCCTTTCCATGCATGAATTCCACCTTGAATCTAGTATTGAGTAACTGCGCCACACTTAACAAATTATGTTTGAGACCTTCAACCCAATAGGCATTATTACAAACAAGTTCTTTGGTTAGACAAATTCTTCCTCTTCCTTTTATGAAATGAGGTTCATTATTACCAAACCTTACACTGCCACCATCATAATCTTCAAACTGATCAAACTTAGTTTTATCACTAGTCATATGATGTGAGCAACCACTGTCTATAATCCATGTATCATTCTTACTTATATGAGAGATAAGAGCAATTTTATCTTCCTCATCATTGTCAGAATCATCTTTAACAACAATATAAACAATTTCATCCTCACTATTATCAGAATCTTTAGAATTTTCAGCCATGAAACATGATTTCTTACCTTTGTTCTTGAATGATTTGAAATCTTTCTTGCCATTCCATTTATGATCCTTCTTTTCATCATTGTTCTGCTTGTTCGGGAACCTAGCTATAATATGACCAATTTCTTCACATGAAAAACATATTAGAGGAACTTTACCTTTATATTTTCCTCTGCCTCTGGAGTATTTTCTTGCTAGAAGAGCTTCAATTACTTCAAGATCACTATCTGAGCTTAGATCTGATTCATCTTCACTTTCTGACTGAAGTTTCTTTTTTCTTTTCTCCTTGAGTGAAAGTTTGGCCTCAAATGCTGATTCCATGTTTTTGGAAGCTGGAACATAGTTGTCAAAGTTATCTAGTTCAAATGCAGTTAATCTCCCAACTATGGCCTCAAGATTTATCTGATGATTTGCTTCACATCTTCTTTCCTGAATTGCAGACACTCTGATTGCATAAACAGGAAGCAAGGTTCTGAGAACTTTTCTTACAACTGTTTCTCCTTTGATGTCACCACTAGCTGCCCTGATTGCACTTACACATGCTTTAACTCTTTCAACATACTTTGCAATGTTTTCATCCTCTCTCATCCTCATTTGATCAAATTGTCCTCTTAGACTTTCTGCTTTTGCTCTTCTCACATTGTCATCCCCTCCATAAATTTCTTTTAGCTTGTTCCACATGTCAAAGGCGATTTTGCAGTCCTTAATGTCATCAAATTCTTCATAGCTGAGAGTAGATGCTATGTCTATCATCATGTTGTTGTGAGTTTTCTTTTCAGCAATATCATTGATTGACAGTGTGCCAGAAGGTTCTTCATATTTTTCTTCAAGGTATTTCAGTCTAGTATCACCAATAGTAGCCAGATGAAGTTTCATCAGTCCTTGCCATGCTGAGAAGTTATCTCTATTAAGTTTTGGAATTTCTCTTTTGTAAGACATCCTGATCTTTTGCTTAGATCCTTGAAATCTTCTCCTACAAGTACCAAAAGCTCTGATACCAATTGTTGGAAATGAGAATGAAGTAACTGAGAGGGGGAGGGGGTGAATCAGTTGCTACAAAAACATTTCATAGTCCTTTAGATGTCTAAAAGTTTGATCTATTTTACAGATTACTGAAACTTGATATTGCAGCAAATAATAACAATCATTAAGAACTGATATCAAAACAATTCAGAAAACTCAAACACTAGAGACACCAGATTTAACGTGGAAACCCAATATGGAAAAAACCACCAATGTAACTAGTTACTGTTTTTCACTCTTCTGAAGTGAGCCCTGTTAGGAGCCAACCCTGTTAAAGGTTACAAAAACACACTGTTAGGTGTGACCCTGTTAGAGGATTTAAACACTCTGTTAGAAGTGGCCTTGCTAGAGGTCTTTAGAAAAATTCAACTGAATTGTCACCTTGTTAGAGGATTTAAAAAATGGCTGTTAAACCAACTTTGTTAAGAGATTTGGATTCACTGCTGCAAAGGTTATAAAGCAACAATGAAGTGACCTGAATAATATGCAACTTATCTTTTGCTGATTACAAATCTCTGTTCGGCTTGATTGAATCCTTACTGATCAAATACAACTTTACAGCTCCTTTAATCCTTCATCAGGATTCACTCAATCTCCTCTTATCCAAGTATTTGCTTTCACATCCTTGCTTCTCTTGTTCTTCACTTGTTTTTACACCTTTTTTCTCACACACTTTTACAACTTGAATAACTCTATATATATATATTTCAGATTATCAAGTCGGCTCAAATAACTTGGAAAACAATTATTCCAACAGTCAGCTGAATTGCAAGATTTAACAAATCTCTTTACTGGCCAACCCAACACAGTAAACTCTGTTCAAAAATAATTCTTGTGTTAACCGACTAAGCTCGGTTAATACAGAGAATATCATGAAATCCTTTAGTCGCCGAGTGAACTCGGTAAGCACTGAGTTCCCTGTGATGACCGAGTGAGCTTGGTGAAACCGACTCCACTTTGATGACCGAGTGAGCTCGGTGAAAACTGACTTCTCCATCTTTTCTTCGATGACCGAGTGAGCTCGGTGAAAACTGACCTCTCCATCTTTCCTTCGATGACCGAGTGAGCTCGGTGAAAACTGACTTCTGCATCTTTCCTTCGATGATCAAGTGAGCTCGGTTATCATTGTCTGAACTCGATTAACTGAGATTAAAGACTGATATGAAATTTTGTGTGACATCAAGGACAACACTATCCAAAAAACTTGCACAGAAATATTCTAGAGGTAGAGAAAAATACAAAGGTAAATTTCCCCTAATCTATTTTTCATGTGAAGAAGTTGGTCATATTGCTGCTAGGTGCCCAAAAAAAGACAAGGATGAGAAGAAAAATCACAAGTGCAATGGTCAGAAGGATTTCAAAAACCATAAATCATTTAAGGACAAAGGTAAGAAAATTGGTTTTATGGAAAAGGGTTATGATAATAATGAAGATGAAATAGTTTACATTGCTATAAAAGATGAATATGATGATGAAGGAGATAAGATGTCACTTATCTCTCATGTCAGTAAGAATGACACATGGATCATAGATAGTGGATGTTTACATCATATGACTAGAGATAAAACAAAGTTTGAAGATTTTGAAGACTATGATGGTGGCAGTGTAAGGTTTGGAAACAATGAACCTTGTTGCATAAAAGGGAGATTTCAAATCTCATTAATCAAAGAACTTGTATGTGATAATGCCTATTGGGTTGAAGGACTAAAATATTGTTTTCTGAGTGTGGCACAACTAATCAACATTGGATTTAAGGTGGAATTCATGCATGGCAAGGCGA
This sequence comes from Cupressus sempervirens, assembly GCA_028749045.1. Classification (NCBI taxonomy): domain Eukaryota; kingdom Viridiplantae; phylum Streptophyta; class Pinopsida; order Cupressales; family Cupressaceae; genus Cupressus; species Cupressus sempervirens. Next base: position 271,655,680 of record CM053786.1, on the reverse strand, counting down.
GACTGCTAGATGACAAAGGAAAACTGATTAAATCAGACAAATAGACAAAAGGTAACCTATTTTATCTTGATCTTGGTGATTGCTCATGTTTTATTGCTCAAGTTGAAGAAAGTTGGTTATGGCATAGAAGGTTATGTCATGTGAATTTTGATAACATGGTGAAAATTAGAAAATTCAGGAAAGTAAGAGGTTCCTAATTTAAAGAAACTAGATGTTGGTTTATGCAAGAACTATCAAATTGAGAAAATGGGAAACACTAGTTTTAAAAGAAAAAACTATCAATCTAAAGATATCTTGAAAATTGTGCATACTGATTTGTGTGGACCTATTGGAATAGAAAGCTATAGTGGAGAAAAATTCTTTATTCTCTTTGTTGATGAATACTCTAGAATGATGACTGTTATGTACTTAAAAGAGAAGTCAAAAGCTTTTGAGAAATTCAAATGGTATTTGGAAAGAGTAGAAAAAGAAACAAGGAAAAGATTGAAATGCTTAAGATCAAACAGAGGTGGTGAATTTATCTCCAATGAATTCAATAACTTTTGCATTGAAAGAGGAATCAAAAGACAGGTATTAGCCCCTGAAACTCTCGAGAAAAATGGAATAGCTAAAAGAAGAAATAGATCTACCATGGATTGTGCAAGAAATTTAATGATTGAAAAGAACATTGGTATCAAATACTGGAAGTAAGCTATCAGCACTGCAATTCATACCTTAAATCGAGTACAATTGAAGAACGACTCATTTAAAACTCTCCATGAATTATGGTATGGCTACAAACCCAATGTAAGTTACTTGAAAGTATTTGGAAGTAAATGTTATATCTTAAAAGAATCTAGAAAAGGAAAGTTTGATGTGAAAGGTGATGAAGGAATATTCTTAGAATATTCTTGGAAAAGTGAGGCATATAGATGTTTGAATTTTTCTAGTCATAAAATCATAGAAAGTGCACATGTGAGAATTGATGAGTTTACAAAAAGGATTGAAGAAGAAAGAAAAAAGGAACCAGAAGATTACAAGAGATTTGTTTACATTAAACCTGATACTTTTCTAGACATATCTTTCAATAAGGAGACTTCTACTCTTGAGTCTTCCCCAGTTACTGAGTTGTAAGAAGTTCAAACCGAGTTACAAGGACTTGAGCTAAAATCTAAAGCTATTGAGCCAATACCTACTGAGTCTGAGCATCCAGAGCTAGAAGTTGAAATTCAAAATGAAGGCAGTGAAATTAATTCAAAGGGCAAGGAACCTGTATTAGCCAAGTATGTCAGAAGGCATCATACACTTGATCAGATTATTGGTGACAAATCAGAAGGTACCATGAGAAGAAGTAACCTAAAAGGTACATGTTTACTTACTGATTTTGAACCTAGAAATGTTAAAGATGCATTGGAAAATGAAAGTTGGACCAAGGCTATGAATGAAGAAATAGAACAAATAGAGAGGAACAAAACCTGGACTCTTGTTCCTAGGAATAAAGATAGAAATTCTATTGGAACAAAATAGGTATTTAGAAATAAACTAAATAAAGATGGTCAAGTATCAAGAAACAAAGCTAGACTGGTGTGTAAAGGATATTCTCAAGAAGAAGGAATTGATTATGGAGAGACTTTTGCTTTTTTTGCAAGATTGGAAGGTGTCAGGATCTTACTTGCATATGAAACACATAAAGGATTTATGGTATATCAAATAGATGTTAAATTTGCATTTCTCAATGGTATTCTTGATGAAGAAGTCTACATTGAACAATCAGAAGGTTTTGTTGATCCAGATAAAAGGGACATGGTTTACAGGTTGCACAAAGCTTTGTATGGTCTAAAACAAGCTCCTAGAGCATGGTATGAAAGATTATATAAATACCTTATGCAGATTGGTTTCCAGAGAACTAATGATAACAATAGTTTGTATATCAAGGAAGGACCAGATAACAAGATTTTTTTGGCAGAAATATTTGTAGATGATACTTTATTTATAGGGAATGATTATTTATGCAAAGAATTGTTAGAGCAAATGAACAAATAATTTGAAATGTCCATGTTTGGTGAGATTAAGTTCTTTGTTGGACTTTAGATAAAACAAAGCAGGAATGGTATCTACATTACTCAGTCTAAGTATATCAAGGAGATAATCAAGAAGTTTGGTATGGAAGATTCAAAACCAGTTGGAATCCCCATGTGTACTAGACTAAAGCTTACCAAAGATGATGGCTCAAGAGGTAGATCAGATCTTGTATAGATCAATGATTGAAAAATTATAGTATGTATTTCATACAAGACTTGATATTGCTCTTGCAGTTGGTATAGTGGCAAGATTCTTGGCAAAACCCAAAGAAAATCATATGATTGCAATCAAAAGAATCTTGAGATACTTGAAAGGTGTTAGTAAACAGTTTTGCCTTTCAACAAGAATTACAGAACATGACTCAATACACCCAAAAAGAAAGACAAAATATACTAACAGATGGATAGATTATCATTTTATTGATAATCCTCCTCTGAATTGAGAGGTACAACTCCCTCACAAATGATATTCAATGAATATGATACTTGGTTGTGCCTTTAACCTGAAGACACAAAAGGGTTTCTAACATCCGCCCATCAACATTAGGTGAATGTGATATCAAATTTATGAATAAAGAAAGGAAGGCAAATCAATAACCCTATGATTTCTTATTCAACTTCCCATATTGCATTACAGAAGAGTTAAGAGGGGTTGCAGGTATTAGCATGCGAAAAATGTGAATGCATCAATCATAAGATTACATACATCACAAATCTGATGTAATGGATATAACTGTGTCTAAAACAGGGAAATAAAAGACCATAAGATCCTTTAAAGAAGAAATATGAGAGTACAGACTATAGAATCAAACACATGCATATTCTCTTTATTTCAGAAACATAATGGAATAACAATAGTATTATCACATCCTTCTATTACAAATAGACTACAAAACCAATCTCTCTTCCCCTGAAGCAGCTGTAGAACTTGCTCCAAAACAGAAAAAGAACAACCCTCCCTTTTCTCCAACCAGAGCTATCTTCTCACCGGTTATAGCAGCTGTAGAACTTCTAGCCCCAAAAAAGAAGAACTCCTATTACATCAGATTGTAATCTATTTATCTTCTCTTTTTGTTAGTTCTGTTTCAGTTTGAATAATTGTTTCTTGGAACTGCTCACATTTGGAAATATTTACTCCTTTTGTTCAATGCTCACTTTCAGTTATAATTCTTGATTCTTTGTGATATCTCAAAGTAACTGAAAAACTTGTCTTTTCTTTGGACTATCTTTGTTTGCTGATTTTGTTTTATTTGATAATGATACTTTTCCCTTATTCTACTTTCGAGTTTTCATCCTTATAGATAGTTTATAACCATACATAGGCAAAGAGGTTTTAAGACCATGCCATATCTCAAGAGATGATAGGTGTATTCCAAGTGTCATTATTCTGTTGTTGCTATTGTCTATATGACGACCAATCTCGTCATGAACTTCCATGTGCAACATATTTGCGATTTTTGGATGGATAGGGAGAAGCTTGGGTGTGGAGAACATAAGATATGCATAGTATCTAGAAAAAGTTCCCCTTGTACTAACATTCTTCTTAATTACTTCCTCATTCTATGTATTTGAATTGGGCTCCACCTCTCTCTGCATCTCATAGATTATGGTCGCTATATGCCAATATAGAAGTTCACGCTCTGCATCCCATTCTGTAGTCCATCTCAAATCTTCGCAGTTTTTTTCTTTCAAACTCATATCATGATAGGATGTCAATCTATTCCAATAGATTTCCACATCTTCATTTCCTACCTGGCATATTTGTTGAAGTTGTTCAACACAATATGTTTTCAAATCAATTCGGACAGAGATTGGGTGGGTGTAGAAGGCAATAACAAAGCTAGTGAGATGGAGAAATGTTGTGAGATTCCAAACCCAAGGAGAGATGTGTGAGCAGGTGTGGATTATAGAATATTGTGATATCTAGTTTTTCCAGTATGTACCTGGGCAATGTATGCGGCACCAGTTGGATATCTGAATAGCAGACTGCATTGACTTGGCCATATATAAATCCATTTTTTTCCCTCTACAAGAATGCTGAATGCCTGCGCAGATTAACCACACCATGGTCCAATCTGATGCCAAAATTCTGTAGAATTGTATAATCTCTAGAACAAATGCAATAGAAAGGAGCACATATGCTACCGTGCATTGTGTAGAAAGACTTTCTCCCACCATTCTGATCTGTGATCACTTAATGTGGAGAACAAAAAATTCTACAAAAATTTTAGCTCCCCTTCCATGATTATAAATATCTTCTCTGAAGAAGGGATGTGAGATAATTCTAGGTTAAACAAGAACTCTCTAGTTATGTCGAAAAATCTTTCTTCCAAATAGAGATATACACATTTGCGCTTAACCAGTTTGAATAAAGCATGAGACGAGCAAAGTAGGTAGCTCTCTCTGGAAATTTGAGGCACATAATTCTAAACGTCATTAATGGTTACCAGCTGATCAGTCCTCCTCAACCTTCTCCACTGCTTTAGTCCCATGACTAGATAATGAGATGGTTCCTCATGCACTACATCAGCAATATAGATGTTAATGGGATAAACAGTGTTCATAATCTATGATAAACTAGAGAATCTCAAGGCCATAGTCCTTTCAGCATAGTTGGAGGCTCCAACAATTAATAGAAGCAACACCGTGGCTAGCATTTTCCCTCCCAACTCAGATGAATAGACAATGTAATTTGCCACTAAGACCTGGAACAACATGTTGAGAAGATGTCTTAACCAAAGCTCATTGTCTTGGCTGGAGTATGCTGTGATGGTGTCTGGTCCTCCCAAATGCAAGAGCAATATGGGAGCCCATATTCCAAAAATTGAATGACGTTGATTGTGTGCCATGGCGCTGAGTGCATAGATGGCCACAGTGTCCGCAGACATGTAAGCCAACCAGATAACCAAGAGCAATGCCGAATTTGAAGGCAAAATCTAAAAGCACCACATAAAGCGAGGAGGAGTCACATCATCATGCTCAACAAAACTACGTAGTTGATCATCCAATCCATTGAAACCTTCGATGCAATATCTTCTATACTATGTTGTATAGACCGCATCCATTGCTGGTCCTGCTTCACCTCCATCTCCTTTTTTAACTCCAAATTGTACACGATTCACAATCCAACCTGCAACTTGATTGATAGATCTGCCTGCTAAAAACCTCGAACTTGAAGTTTGAACTTCAAATGGGAATCCAGATTTTGCATACCTGAACTTGAACTTGAACTTGAAACCTTTGCTTTGAGTTTGAGTTCAACTCAATACAAGTATGCTACACCTATAATTATTTCTCTGAACTTAACTCTAAATCTGAAGCTAAACTTTGGATTGAATTTGATGATTCAACTTGGACATCTCTTTAAGATACTATTTTCCTCACAGATCATAGTTCATAAACCATCATCAAAAATTAAAAACCAATCCAAAATGACTTTGCAGAGTTAGCTTGGGAGTTTAGAATGTGGGTGTTAAAAGCAAGGTAACAATTGGCTCTGACTGGGGATGTGGGCCATGAGGGACACAAAGAATCCAACAATCTCTGGTTGAGACTAGTGTCTAGCAATTGGGTAACAGAGTCATGGAGTAATAAAGAATCTTGGGGCTATTTGCAGAGAAGGAAACAAGGGACAACACCAAAACAACCAAAGCAACCAACAACACAACAACTGAACAACTACACTGCACACTACCAAAAAAAACTAAACCTAGGCACAACAAAAAAAAAATTATGTACAAAGGATAGGGCGAGCAGCCCATACCTCCAAAGATGGCTCAAATTGCTCACATGAATCCATTTATTGGTTGTGAGAAGTATCTGCCTATACAAAAGAGAGGTTGATACACAAGATGCACCATTCCAAATAGGTAATTAATGACTACTGCAAGGAAAGATCTAACCACAATATGTCGCACCAACTTAGGAATTTTGTTAGATCCACAAAGCCAACTAATGTCATAAAATTTAGGCTGTACTATCCCTGTTGAAACCTTCAAATCAAAATCTGGGACTAGGCTTGCTGAAAATCTATCTGTTGTGAGTGCATCAGCACTTTCATGTTTAAAATAAAATGCCTCTAAGTCTTGATGCTGATACCATTCCTTTCAAGTTGGTGTAAAGTCAAACAAGAAAACCTCATAATCTACCTCTTCCTCAAGGTCAAGAACATTAGGTTTTAGATCATCACTCAATACATTTTGATCAACACTAGACCAAACAAAGGGAGCATTTGAATCTTTTGAAGAAATCAAAGGGATCAAGGTTAAATTATTCTTTACCTCAAACAAACTCGAATGGTCTTTATTAGACACTCCTGTGTCAATTTCCTCAGTCAACCATGAATGATTCCTTGAGGGAACTTCTTGCTAGCTGTTATGTTGTGGATTAACTGCTACTTCCTTGTTTTGCTGGTGTATGAGCTTGCTGCTGGAATTTTTGAGACAACCTCCTTCCTGCTCTTTTCTATCATATATGAGATCATAGGGAACAAAGAGAGGATTATCTTTAATTTCAAAATCTTCAATGAATTTAGTAGGTAAATATAATGCGTTCATTCTACCTCAAACAATATTACCATCATCATTTTGGGATTGATTCCTTACTGCTATCATATCAACCATATCTTGGTCTTGGCATACAAAAGAACAATTAGAATTCAAAATTTCTTTTTGAATATTAGAAGCTAGACTATCCTTAGGACACATAGATAAGAGTAATGGTTTTTCAAGACTACTTTCATTGACCATAGGATCGAACTTAGTAAAATAAACCTCTTCTTGCTGCATGTGATTAGAATCTTCATTGAGTGAAAATAAAGGTTGGAAATCATAAGTTTTTAACTCTTTATCATCACTTACCAACAACTCTTCTATGACATGAGGTTCTTTCTGAAAATGCAACTCATCTTGTTGACTTTGTTGTTGATCTTCCTTTTGCTGCTGATCAAAACTCCATGGCGTTGATGATTCTAACATTATTGTTGAAACACTTGGATCTTCTGAGACCAAGAGGTGAGAGAACGAGGGATCTTTAATCTCTGATTCGTCTCTTGATATCTTTGTAGCAACTAGAATTTTTTTATCAAGATTTTTGAGATCATTGAATCTTTGGTACACACAATCTAGCAGTATGGAGGATCGACGATCCTCAGAAGGATTCAACTTGCTCTTTTCAGCTTCATAGATGCTCCCTTTGAAGGCATTCCACAAATACTAGAGCATCGGATCTTTCTCAGAATTTATCTCATTAACAGTAGGTATCTTTTGAGGCTTCTTTTTTAATCCCATTTCTTGATCACTCATGACTGTATAGTTGCAAGAAATATAACCTGATGAAATCACTGGAGCTTCTTCCTCCACAACTTCCAATTCTTTCTCAAGTTGCAACACTTTTCTCTTGCATTCTTCCAAATATTTGAGCTTGTGAAATCTGTGACATAAACTCATCCACAACAAGGCAGAGTTATGGTCATCTTCAAGACTTATCTTCAGCTTCATAGCCTTTGAAATACTTTGTTTATAATGCTCCCAGAAATCTTGTAGAACCTTATCATTCATTTGAAGGATCTCTGGGATAGTGGGGTCTGGTCTCTTTCCCATTCTTGTAACCCTCTAGGATTTGCAAGAAGAATCAGAAAAGTCACCACTTTATTAGAGTTGCCAATCTCCTGTATCTGGAGATATACATATAAACTCAACACTGATCTTCTCATTTGAGTCCCTAGTAGAGTTGCCAAAAACTGTTAGTAAACAATTTTGCCTTTCAACAAGAATTAAAGAACACGACTCAATACACCCAAAAAGAAAGAAAAAATATACTAACAGATGGATAGATTATCATTTTATTGATAATCCTTCTCTGAATTGAGAGGTACAACACCCTCACAAATGATATTCAATGAATATGATACTTGGTTGTGCCTTTAACCTAAAGACACAAAAGCGTTTCTAACATCCGCCCATCAACATTAGGTGAATGTGATTATCAAATTTATGAATAAAGAAAGGAAGAAAAATAAATAACCCTATGATTTCTTATTCAACTTCCCACATTGCATTACAGAAGAGTTAAGAGGGGTTGCAGGTATTAGCATGCGAAAAATGTGAATGCATCAATCATAAGATTACATACATCATAAATCTGATGTAATGGATATAACTATGTCTAAAACAGGGAAATAAAAGACCATAAGATCCTTTAAACCAGAAATATGAGTGTACAAACTACAGAATCAAACACATGCATATCCTCTTTATTTCAGAAACATAATGGAATAACAATAGTATTATCACATCCTTCCATTACAAACAAACTGTAGAACTTGCTCCAAAATAGAAAAAGAACAACCCTCCCTTTTCTCCAACCAGAGCTGTCTTCTCACCAGTTATAGCAGATGTAGAACTTCTAGCCCTAGAAAAGTAGAACCCCTGTTACATCAGATTGTAATCTATTTATCTAATCTTTCTGTCAGTTCTATTTCAGTTTGAATAACTGTTTCTTGGAACTACTCACCTTTCCAAATATTTACTCCTTTTGTTCAATGCTCGCTTTCAATTATAATACTTGATTCTTTGCGATATCTCAGAGTAACTGAAAAACTTGTCTTTGCTTTGGACTATCTTTGTTTTCTGATTTTGTTTTATTTGATAATGATACTTTTCCCTTATTCTACTTTCGGGTTTTCATCCTTATAGATAGTTTATAACCATACATAGGCAAAGAGGTTTTAAGACCATGCCATATCTCATGAGTTGACAGGTGTATTCCAAGTGTCATTATTTTGTTGTTGCTATTTTTTGTATGATGACCAATCTCGTCGTGAACTTCCATGTGCAATATATTTGCAATTTTTGGATGGACAGGGAGAAGCTTGGGTGTGGAGACCATAATATACGCATAGTATCTGGACAAAGTTACACTTGTACTAACATTATTCTTAATTACTTCTTCATTCTACATATTTGAATTGGGCTCTACCTCTCTCTGCATCTCGCAGATTATGGTCACTATATGCCAATATAGAAGTTCACACTCTACATCCCGTTTTGCAGTCCATCTCAAATCTTCGTAGTTGTTTTCTTTCAAACTCATATCATGATAGGATGTCAATTTGTTCCTACAAATTTCCACATCTTCATTTCCTGCCAGGCATATTTGTTGAATTTGTTCAACAAAATATATTTTCAAATCAATTATGATAGAGATTGGGTGGGTGTAGAAGGCCGTAACAAAGCCAGTGAGAGGGAGAAATTTTGTGAGATTCCAAACCCAAGGAGAGATGTGTGAGAAGGTGTGGATTATAGAGTATTGTGATATCTATTTCTTCTAGTATGTGCTTGGGCAACACATGCGGCACCAGTTGTATATCTGAATAGCAGACTGCATTAGCTTGGCCATATATAAATCCATTCATTTCCCTCTATGAGAATGTTGAATGCCTATACAGATTAACCACACCATGGTCCAATCTGATGCCAAAATTTTGTAGAATTGTACAATCTCTAGAACAAATGCAATAGAAAGGAGCACATATGCTATCGTGCATTGTGCAAAAAGAATTTCTCCCACCATTCTGATCTGTGATCACTTAACCTGGAGAACAAAAAGTTCTACAAAATTTTTAGCTCCACTTCCATGACTATAAATATCTTCTCTGAAGAAGGGATGTGAGATAATTTTAGGTTAAACAAGAACTCTCTAGTTGTGCTAACAAATCTTTCTTCCAAATAGAGATCTACACATCTGTGCTTAACCATTTTGAATAAAGCATGAGACAAGCAGAGTAGGTAGCTCTCTCTAGAATTTTGAGGCACAAAATTCTAAACATCATTAATGGTTACTAGCTAATTAGTCCTCCTAGACCTTCTCCACTGCTTCAGTCCCACGACTAGATAATGAGATGGTTCCTCAGGCATTACATCAGCCATATAGATGTTAATGGGATCAACAGTGTTCAGAATCTGTGAGAAATTGGAGGATCTCAAGGCCATAGTCCTTTCAATGTACTTGGAGGCTCCAACAATTAACAGAAGCAGCACCATGGATAGCATTTTCCCTCCCAACTTAGATGAATAGACAACGTAAATTGCCACTAAGACCTGGAACAACATGTTGAGAAGATGTCTTAACTAGAGCAAGTTGTCTTGGCTGGAATATGCTATGATGGTGTCTAGTCCTCCCAAATGCAAGAGCAATATGGGAGCCCATATTCCAAAAATTGAATGAAGTTGATTATGTGCCATGGAATTGAGTGCATAGATGGCCATAGCATCCGCAGACATGTAAGCCAACCAGATAACCAAGAGCAATGCCAAATTTGAAGGCAAAATTTGAAAGCACTACCTAAAGTGAGGAGGAGCTACAACATCATGCTCAACAAAACTATGCAGTTGATCATCCAATCCACTGAAACCTTCGAGGCAAGATCTGCTATACTATGTTGCACAGACCTCGTCCATTGTTGGTCCTGATTCACCTCCATCTCCTTTTTTAACTCCAAATTGTATGCGATTCACAATCCAACCTGCAACTGGATTGACAGATCTACATGCTAAAAAACTCAAACTTGAAGTTTGAACTTCAAATGGAAACCCAGATTCCGCACACCTGAACTTGAACTTGAACTGGAACTTGAAACCTTTGCTTTGAGTTTGAGTTCAAATCAATACAAGTATGTTGTACCTATAATTATTTCTCTGAACTTAACTCTGAATCTAAAGCTAAACTTTGGTCTAAATTTGATGATTCAACTTTGACATCTCTTTAAGATACTATTTTCCTCACAGATCATAATTCATAAACCATCATCAATAATTAAAAACCAATCCAAAATGACTTTGTAGAGTTAGCTTGGGAGTTTAGAATGTGGGTGTTAAAAGCAGGGTAACAAAAGGTACTGAAGACTATGACTTATGGTATAAAATTGGAGGAAATATGGACCTAAAAGTGTTTAATGATGCTGATTGGGTAGGAAATATTGATGACAGAAAGAGTACAAGTGGAGGAGCATTCTTTCTTGGTAAAAGGTTGGTATCTTGGACAAGCAAGAAGCAAAACTACACATCCCAATCCACAACAGAAGCAGAATATGTTGTAGTAGTAGTAAATTGCTCTAACATTGTTTGGTTTAAACAATTGTTGCAAGGTATGAAGGTTGAAATCAAGGAATCAATTGTGATGTTTTGTGATAATACAAGCACAATTAACATATCAAAGAATCTAGTGATGCATTCCAATACCAAGAATATTACTATAAAATATCATTTTGTCAGAGAACTAGTGCAGGACAAAGAAATCAGATTGAAATATGTCCATACAAAAGAACAGATTGCAGACATATTTACCAAGCCATTACCTAAGGATGCATTCTTGTATCTAAGAGGTAAGTTAGGGCTCATTCGCCTATTTGAAGCTCACTAAATAAAGTTTAGTGATGCTTCAACAGGAACCAAGTTGAAGATCAATTAGTTGATTCAACATAATCAAGATAATATTGCATATGAATTAGTACTCAAGGTACATTAATACTCATTGGATATGTGTTGTCAAAGAGGGAGAAGTTTACTATAATATCTCATAAGAAATTTCCCATAGAGGGAGAAGTTTGTAGTAAGAGGGAGAAGTATGCAGTGTCTATTGACAAAAGGAGTTCAAATGATTGGATGACAATCAGAATCAAAATAAGGATATTTTCTTTTGAAATTTCATTATGCTATGACATGTTGTGTTGCCATCAATGCCAAAGAGGGAGATTGTTGCATACAATTGACTAATTGTGTGTTGTCTTTGATGTTACACAAATGTCATATCAGTTGTTAGTCTATGCTTATTGAGCTCACTTGGTCAGCAAGGCAGTTTTCTTTGTCTACCGAGCATTTTTGGAGATTACTCTGTAGAGACAGTGCTTACTGAGCTCACTCAGTCATCAAAGAATTCTGGAAGAGCAAGTAGCTTTAACCGAGTTCACTCAGTTGCCTAAGGTTTTTGCAAGTTCGTGGTGTTAACCGAGCTTCGGTTGGTTAACACAAGAGATCATTTTAGGACCAGTGTTTACCGAGCTAGGTCAGCCATTGAAGGATTTTGTTGTTTTGGGATATGAAGCTTAATTATTTCAAGTATTGTCTCCAGCCGACTATGGTGATGATTATTGGTCATTGTAATTTGTATTGAGCCGACCTGACAATCTAAATGATATAAAAATAAGGTCAACTTGTGATTTTCAATAGCATGCAAGTGTATTGATTGATTGAGAAGGAAAGTGTGTGAGCAAACTAAAGGATGGTCAGATATCCTTGTGGAGCAGAAAAGTAATATTCAATTAGGAAGGATCTAGTGTGAAGCAGAATAGAGATTTGTAATCAACAATTCAATTGCATCTCATTAAGGTCATTTCATTATTACTCTCTTACCATTGTAGCAGTGATTCAAAATCTCTTAATAGAGTTGGTTTAACAAACTCTGCACTTATTGAGTGATAGTATTTACAGTCTATTTGCCGAGTATCAATAGTAATTAGTTTTGTTAGACATATAAAGGATCTATTGAAATATTTTTGTGATAACTGATTCAACAACCCCCACCCCCCCCACCCAACCAGTTACTCCATCTTTATTTCTAACAGTTGACCCTATTATTATTCATATTCTTACATGCTTTTTGTTACAAATTATATGCTTGATATCATGGTACATTATTTTTTCATACCTAAATCTATATTATCCTATTTGATAATCCCTTTTTTGGAATTTGTGTTTATACATTTCTAGTGTTTAAGGTCTCAAATTTTGATCTCCACTATGCCACTTTTTTTTTTAATTATATTAAATTGTATATTTTGAAGAAATAAAATTTACTATAGTTACAAATGTATCAAACACCTTAAAATGTTTATTATGTTTCAAATAATTCTACAACTCTAAAAATTGATTCTTTTAGTTCTATTTATTGAAATAGCACCATTTGTTATATAAAAATTAGAAACAAAGTAAACAAATCTTTTCTAGTTATTTTGATTCTTTAATTTAAAATTTAAATTACTTCCAATTCCTACATTTTTCAATTATTAGAATCAATTTAAATTTAAGAAAAGGAAGTATATTTAAAACAAGAGACACAAAGCGTCAAAGTTCATGTCAATAGTTTGAATTTTGAATTGGTAAGATTAGTATGATTGTATTGTTTAAATAAAATAACTTTACAAATAAATATAAAATAAATTATATGAAATATTAGAATAATAAGCTAATTGATATTTTTTAAGAATTAAATTACTAAATATTGATACTTGAGAAACTTTAATTTTTTATTTTAAGTATATGCTGTGATTGTTGAATGACATGGGTTAATGAAAGGGGTGATAATGTATAATTTAAAATGATCAATATAGAAGGTTCACCACCAATTTACTTCCATTTTGTTTAATATATTGATCTATTAGTCTTTTTGTTTTGTTTTAGATTGTAGTCATTCTTCTTTTCGATCTAATTGCATGTATTTTTATCAGAAAAATAACACGACAAAAGAAGTTAATCTCATTTTGGTTTTGACATTATAGTGACAAAACACTTACTTATTATTTAGCAAAGAACAATGCAAGCCTAGTGCATAGTGCATGCCAAGTGATCAGAGTTGGCCGAGTAGTTAGTGCAAGCTAAGTGATCAAAGCATGCTGAGCATAAGTTTCTAGATAGCATATGCCAAGTAATATGACTAGTATGTGCCAAGTAGATAATATGTGTGGAGTCACTCTAGTGTCGACCAGTCTATACATGCCAAGTTATTCAGGTGTCAAGCAATAGTTATTGTCGAGTTATACAATAGCCAAATAATAGTATTCTGAGCACAATGAAGCCCGAGCATTAGAGCCTATTGATGCCAAGTGAATAGTTCTTGACATAGATGTTTGTTATTGCACAAACTTCTATGTAAACCATTTTTTGGCTTACATAATCATTAATTTACAATTATAAGAGATAAGTACAGATCATATTAAAAATCCCTATGTAATAAATGCAATGAATCAGATTAAGGGAAGCATTAGGTGACAACAAGGATTAACCACAATCATTAAGTTTGACCTAATCCATCTCTACCAATATTTATTTAAGGAAGGTAAACCCTAAGAAGTTTATCAATGTGCGAGGAGATGAATTCTAAGAGTTGAGAAGGCATTCATGGTGGCTATGATGGCTATGATAGAGTTATGCAAAGTAGGACTAGTCTAAGAGCAATAGAGACAATAAGTTAGAGGTTTAGAAAGGATAGATCTGATTAGAAGGATCAAGAAATAACTAGTAAAGAGGAGATATAACATCAAGCAGAAAGGTGCTAATCGAAGATTAGTTGCTGAATCATTCTAACAGGTGATATAGAGTAAATATTTTAACCGAGTAGTCCTAACAGGTTGTTGTAAATCTCTTAACTAAGTGCTTACTTAATCATGAGTTAAAATCCTTTAGCAAGGTGAGACCTAAAAAATATTTTCAAGCCTTTAACAGGGCATACCCCTCACACAATAGATCATAGCTTATGGTCAAAACTTTATAGCCATAATTGTCCACACTTTACAACTACAGTAGTGAAGATTTATGGGTATCATCCCCACTCTAGTTTTACTTTCTCCTTGGAGGGTTTCTAGGTAACCAAAATCTTATGTGTTATGTGTTGATTTATTTTATGTTATGGATGTGATCTATGATTAGTTATTTTAGTTTACAAGCAAAGTTATGAGATGGATGTATGGTGAATTGTTTCTAAGGTTAAAGTTTTAAAGTTCCGATTCACCCCCCTCTTAGAACTTACTTTCCCATTGGTATTTCCAAAAATTGGTATCAGAGATTTGTTCTCTAGAAATGAAAGTTTGACAATGTTGGAGTTAAGATCTTGAAGATGGAAATCTACAAGTTGGGAAATATTATTGAGAACTAGAAGATTGAAATACAACTTGCCCTACATCAACTCAAGGAGGCAAGGATGAACTACAACATTCATTAAAGAGAAGAAAGGAGATAGCTATTCAACATGATAACACTCAATATCAAGAAGTAGATACTACTAGATTATTTGAGGATGGAAAATTAGAAGAGTTTGATACAACAATTACAGATCTTATGGAGAAAAATAATGCCCTAAGTGAAGAAGTGAGGAACCAAAAAAAATGGAGCAAGATGCTCAATTAATACTATTGTGTGAGAAAACTAAACTAAAAAAGAAAGATGAAGAAGACATAGCCATGCTTGAGGAAGACAAAAGAATTCTAGCTAATAGATTTCAGGAGAAGACATTAGATGTACAAAAGCTTGAAAATATGCAATTGGATTCAATGAATCAATAGATGATTACAAATCAAGAATTGAATAGGAAAGACATTGAGATTAAAACTTTGGAAACACAGAATACCCTATTGCAGAATGAATTGAAGGATGAGAAGGAAAAGCTTAGCAAGCCTGGTGAATCCATCAAGTAATTTGAAAAATTGATGGAACCACCAAGGCCAAAGAATGACACTGGTTGTTTGGGATATTCTACTACTGAGCAAGGAGAATAATCTAGAAGTGGTAAACAAAGGAACAATAAAGGAAAGTATAACAAACCCACTTCTCATCATTGTGGAAAATGGGGTCACACAACAAATGTCTATAGAAGCAACACTGGAAATCAAAACCCTAAGTAGAAATTCAAGGGATACTATCATAAATGCAAGAAGCAACTTGGATGTTAGACACATGAATGCAGGACCAAGACCACTAACACTCAAAGATTTGAAGGTTATTGTTATAATTTTCATAAATATGGATACAATGCATATGAATGTAGATCCAAATCTAAGTGGACATCAAACAAATAGACAAAGGGACATCACAATGGAAATTCTTATGATTGTGATTACAACACAAGGTACAATTGTCATTATTGAAAAGAATATGCTGACATCCCTAAAAATTGCATAAGAAACCACTTCAGAGGTAATTAAAATAGATGGTTGAATGAGATTGTGTGCTTTAGTTGTCTTAAAACTGGTCATGTCAACATAAATTGTCCAACTTGGTCACCTGCATTAGGCAATGAAGACATCTAAGGAAAAGGAAAGTTTGTAGATGAACAAGACATGGAGAAAGAAGGAAGATTGCAACACATCAAGTCAAGATGAGGTCACTTCATCCAATGGATCAAGTGACCACATCATCCCAACTAGGAAATCAAAGGTATGTGTGGAACTAATATTTAAAATAAAATATTATACATTAGTTCCAAATATCTATGATATGAAAAGATTACATATGCATGAATTAAGATGCAATGAAATGTTTAGAAGAAAGACATATTCTATCCTTATGTTTTTTTCTATGTTGTTGCCGAGCATTTAGAAAATTGTAGTTATAGAAAAGTAATGGATATATGAGAGTGATAGCCAAGCTCACTATGTTAGTCAAACATGTTGAAAGTCCTATGATAGTCAAGTTTACAACTATATAAGCACCAAATAGTTAATGTTGAATTTGAAGGGTTATATATTCAATTGTTTACTCATGTGCACCTACCAAAGTTTGAAGAGAATGAAGAGCATGAGGGAAATTAGAAAAAGGATATTCAAGTGTTTTTGAACTAGATTCTACTACAACTCAACATTGTTCATCATATTTGAGAGGTATTTAGCTTGTACTGAATTACACTATTTTATATTTTGCAAACCCTAGTGAATCAATATGGAAGCTATTTCTTCAACAATAGCTAGGAAAGAGGGGAAGAATGTTTTCAACATTCAGTTAATTAGCAATGATGTAAGAAAACTCCCATTCCATGAATTCCCAAGATTGCATATAAGGGAGATCTATCTGGTGCATTATCCATGACACCACCAAAGGTGCTAATGATTCAGGATGTGGGATGTTGCTACACTAGCAAGATTGGAGAAGTTGGAGACATGGAAATTAGGGAAACATACCAAAAATTGTGTGATAATGGTGTTTTGAGGGAAGAGAATAAGATCATCAAGTGAAAAGGGTTGACATACATGTGCCCTAGACTTTCCTTATGGTTTCAAAACTAAGTGTATTAAGATGTGTTGAGCCATATGCATCATAATTAGATTTGGTTAGAGAATGGACCAATTAGAATCTCAAAAAGGATTATTTGTAGAGTATTAGGGTAGTCTACCCTAGATAGACCAAAAAACATGAGAAGAAATGTGAAGGAAGTTATTGAAAAGAACACTAGAGTTGTGTGGAATAAAAGAGAGATGTCAATCGACACAATTTCAGATCCCTTGGTAGCATTTGTAGTCAGAGTTATAGCGCACAAATTCTTTCAGTCAAGCTGATTGAATAGTGTTTCCTACATGCCAGTTGACCTTGGCTACAAGATTGTTAAATGTGATCATTCTTATGACCAAGCCGAGTTGTAGCTTCAACAACTCTTAGAGAATTCGAAAGACATCAGGAAGGCTAAAAGTGCATCATGTAAGTTTGGCTTATTGATTATTTACATAGTCTTTTATGTGAAAATACTTATCCTACTTTTGGTAAAGTTGTTTGGAAGTCAAATAGACCAATTACCCAATAGATAAAAAAGTTTAATAACAATTAGGAGACTATTTTGAATAGGTTATGACAAGCTATTTTGATGATTTCAACAAGTCAATGAAACAAAGATTAAGAATACATGTATCCCTAGTAGAACAACACTACAATGATATTTGTTTTCTAGTGGATGCTGACTACACATACATGCAAGAAACAATTCCCAAGGTTAGATGGATGAGACCCTTTCCATATGAAATAAATGTTGATGAGGCTTCAATAACCATTGTTGCACTATTGGCAGAGGAGATTGACAAGGATGCTACATCCTTTGGCAATTATGAGGAGGAAAATTCTAGAATAACTATTAAGTTGCAAACTTCCTCTTTCATAAGAAAAATGAATAGGATTGTAAAGAAATTTAAAGAGAAGTTTGGAGAAGGTGTAGAAGAAGGAGATGAAGAGGAAGAAGAAGAAGAAGAAGAAGAAGAAGAAGGTCAAGGACCTCTGGAACTTACTCAAGGTTCGGGTGAAGATAAAGATGCTGAGGAACAAGGTTCCAAGGAAGAAGAAGCTAATGAAGCACCTAAGGTTACTTGGAAGGAAAGGAAAGAAAAGAAATAGGTAGTGGAGAAACCAAAGAAGACTATGAAGTAGTCAAAACAAAAGCTAGATCACTACTACATTTGGGCTCAAATTGAGATGGTCACTCGATGCCCAAGCAACAATACAAGGAAGTGACTCTCCTTGGATGAGTATCAAACTTTTTTTTTCATAAATTGCGATGGAAACTTGTTTCACAACAATGGAGACATCTATAGGCATTAAAATTTGAAAGAAAGGAAGGGAATGAGCCTATCTTCATGTCATGGATATTGCAATGGTCTACTATTCCAAAAATAATGACTTACATTTTCATAATGTTGTCTCTAGTCCGACAACTGTGCTTCAGGGCCAACAACAACCCGTTTGTGAAGCCATCACAATTGATATGGTAAGTGATGGAAATTCTATTGGAGCAATGGCTATAGGCATTGGAAATATCATCACAATTGTGATGACCATTTGAATTATGAAAAATAGAATTTGTGTAAATTATGTGAGCCTGTGCTTCATGAATGTGCTCTCATAGGATCTTTGGGAGATTAGATCCATTACTATCAATAAATATACAATACTAACATACATTACTATTTATAAAATATATACAAATACTTCAACAAATTACTCTTAAAACCCATCAAAATTAAAATAGAAAGCTTAACCAATTGGAATTGATGTGAGCTATCAAGTTACTCAGTGTTATGACTGGCAGAAGAGATGTATAGTTAGAGATAGACAATGATGACAAAATTCATTTGGTTTCACATTTCCCAAGCTCACCACCTTTTAATACTTCTCAACAGCTAGGGTTGTTGGCAATGGCTATCCACAACTTTTACTTGAGGCCCACAACAATTATCAAAATGTACAAACCCTCCTCAAAATATGATGTGTCTTCCATT
The DNA here is from genome assembly GCA_028749045.1 of Cupressus sempervirens. Classification (NCBI taxonomy): domain Eukaryota; kingdom Viridiplantae; phylum Streptophyta; class Pinopsida; order Cupressales; family Cupressaceae; genus Cupressus; species Cupressus sempervirens. The sequence continues at coordinate 271,636,597 of CM053786.1, read as the reverse complement.
AATGGTGTCTTGCACAATCAATGTGCCCATTTAAATACTGTGTGTGAATTATGTGATCTAGTGCCTCATGACTATGCTCTCATAGGAATTCATCCAAAATGTGGAATCATTAATTTAGCTTGCATACCATTTTAGCTAAATACCCAAAATTAACAGAGCCATCTTCAACATACTTCCACATGGGTTCAATTTCCTATTTCATCTATCATCTAGGACTTCACTTGTAAATTTTTGGTAGAAAAAAAATGAATAAGTTGGTGTCTAACAAATTGTAAAAAGTATGTGTGAAATATATGTAAACCTCCTACTTAAAATGCCTTCTCTTCATTCTAATTGTGGTAGGAATGAGGTACTGGACTATTTGATAAAGTGTTAGTGAGCAGTTATTTTAGATGCAAGGTGAAATTATAGAAAAGTGTGCAAAGTGAATAGAGTTTTATCTTGCCACCTCTTACATTTTCTCCACCTTGGTTGAGATCTCCATGCATGAAGACACACCCAAAATCTCGTTCTGACCTATGGGCTAGAGGATAAGCCTTGAATCAATATTTTAATATCTTTTAAAGCATGATTGAAGTCATTGAAACAATATGAATCATATTTTCCATAATCAAAATTTTATGTCCAAGTAAAGAAATGCACAATATACTTAGGTAATAAATGCATAAAAATTTAAGTAATTATCTAGTGATGCTAGCAATAACTTGGAATATAAGGAACAAAGACATGCCTTATTATAATATGAATGATTTAGTATAGATGATATTATACATGTGCAATAAGATATGTTGTTGTAATTGTTTTCTGGCTATGACAATTGTTGTAGAAAGCTTCTCCAATGAGACAACCATCATGTCAAGAATTGGACTAGCATCACCAACCTGAAAACTCAAAAGTTATTCTTTCAGACAATTTCTTGGCAACTCTTTATGATTCTATCTAAACAAGTTGAAATTTTTAATTATATTGACCAACTCTATATATTAGTGGATACTTAATACTAATTTCATATGTGTCTAAAAACATGTGCATTCAAGAAAGGAAAATAACTATTAAAGTTATCACTTTTTTGCAAATTGCACTAGACACTCTCCAATTGTAGCCTAAAAAGACTTGTTCTAGTTCTTCATATCATCACTAAGATTGGAAGCCTCATAAGTAAAATGCATGATCTTGCACAAATTCCTTGCCAGATCAATTATGGTAGAACCATTTCTATAGAAGCTTGTGATTTTGAGTGTTGTGCAAGGATAGTAGAAATTTAAATGATATTAATATGCATTTGAGGTTGTTGAACCACATTCTTGTGATCAAGATGTTTAAAGACCATGGACAGTAGAAAATGAGTAGAATGGCCTACAAATTGACCAACATAAAAGCATGAAATATCATAAAATATTAAAGTGAAAATGTGAACTTGGCATTTGGAACTAGTAACTAAAATATTCATGTATAATTTATAATTTAACTAAAGTATTTTGAAAGTAAAATTCAAAATTCAAATTAGTAGATATCATATATAAACCTAGAGATGTAGCCCATGAAGTTTGACTTTTGCATATTGTAATTTGCAACAAGGATTATAAATTGTGAAATTATAAATGTTATATGCTTTCTCCATTAAGTGTTGCATGTCATATAGAACACATAGTATGAGTCCATTCTGAAGGGACTAGTGTTTCCCACTATCAAAAAAATGAGACACAGGTTCAAGTACACAACGTATTGTGGTGGCTTCCTTAGCTAATTTGGCCATGTTTTGAAGACAAATCTTTGACCAAATTTTAAGATCCTTTGCTTCCTCCCTATAATATTATTCAAAATATCACCACACTCAAAAGAAATAATGATAATAGTTCATGAGAGCACTGTGAAACAATAGAATGCATAAGCACATGAATTATGGTGTATTCATATACCCTAGAAGATCTATTTCTCCCTTTAAGTCTACTACCTCCCAACATATCAAGGAAATTTGTATGACAAGATTAATTTGAAAATTAAAAAAAAAATCATGAATAAATGTATACTTTAGAATGATCTAATATCATTTGTTTCCAGTATTCAAATTCTTCTTCATGTCTCCCAATTTATAACAAAAGTTATCAAATGCAATCATTCAACAAGAAAATAGAAAATATAACAGTAAGGGGAGGAAAGCCTAGTGAATTGTACCTTTTCCTATCCCAGTGTCATAATTACAATGCAAGACAAGACATGAGAAATTGCCAATACAAAAAATGAAGATATGTAGTTCACGGAGTCCATCTTGTGGTATAAGAAGCTATGAACATGATCTTTCTATGGATTAAAATAATTTCAGTCTCCTCAACATTACTATCTTCTTCTTATGAGGCCTCCTCCTTTGGACATGGAAGGAAAGAGTCTCCTAAGCTCTTAGATATACAAATCTTTGCAATTCTTGTTTGCCTAATAGTAAGCAAAAGTGAGATAATCCCAACAACATTAATTATGCAAGCAATTCAAAAGAAATCAAGATAAATAGTTTAATTATGTTATTTACATTGGATCATGCTTTCTAATATCTTTCTCTTATTTATATGATGAATCATAGAATGTGATCTAGGATGTTGATGCAAAAATAACAATGCAATCAAACATGATTGTACATAAATAGAAATAATAGAATACCTTCAAGAGGAATAATTTGAGGCAATCCCATTGAAATCCATTCTTTCAAATACTTCATACAATGCAACTAAATTTCATAAATCAATGAGTTTGACTATGTCATCCTTCTACATTGCCTGAAAGCAAGACATTCACACAATTAGTTGTCATGCAATCATAGGTTAATGTTGAGCTTCACTTGGTTTTGAGAATAGTTTAATATTCTCTACTAATTAGGACCAACCATGTATAAAATATAACATAAGTACAATCACATTAAAAAATTCATTCATTCATTAGAACATTCACATTAACATTAAAACATAAGATTCATTAGAATGCATTCACATGAATATTCAATAGAACATAAATAATACATCTAGATATAAACATTAGTCATTATCAAATAAGTTACATAAGTTCACATGAATCATTTTTTCCCCTTTTTTGTCCTTCTCTATAGTGTTGTAGTGGTACATCCATATTGTCTTCAATATTTCTTCTCACTCGTGGACATGATCTCATTGTCCTTTGCAAAGGTGGGTCCTCTGTAATAACAAATAAAAGGGTTAAATTTAAAAAAGTTGAGACTTTAAAGATTTTAAACAACATTATAGTGCTCTTTACCTTCTCCAACCACATCATCTTGCTCACCGACTTTGACCTCAACACACTCTTCAGGAACAACCTCTGCATCCCCTATAACTACAATATAAGATGTTTTCTTAATCCCAATACATAATATAGTTAAATTTGTATTACTACACCAAATTCAATTTAAAATGTTTACTTGTATTAATAATTTAGAAATAAAAAATTGATTAGAAAATATATACCTTGAGTACTAGAATCCACATTTGAATTTCTGCCTCCACGGTGCTTGACTAATGTATCAAGATTTTTAGGTTGCAATCCAATGTAAATAATTAGTGCATTTATCAACAATATATACATATAAATACAAGACAAACACTGAGAAATCTTAATCATTCATTTTAGTACATATAGATATATTCACTTTAGGGCCTTCACACAATAATGGGTGCCACTTTTGTGGCAAGAACAATATCGGTCGTTCCAAAAAAAAATGCATTTGACATGTACACATGAACATGCTATGTTCACACAAACCCAATACTATTTAGGTTTCACATGAACATATTTTTATATGTTTGCACAAACATAGAAAACATTAGTGTTCACTTAAACCCTAAAAATCAGCCATTTATGTTCGTGCAAACCCTAAAAATCATGCGATTTTCATTATAAATATCACTTTTTTGATTTCTTTGTCATTTTTATGGTAATATTTTTGCTACACATGTTTGTGCGAACATATGTTTGTGTGAAAGTATAATAGTGAGGAATGTTTTAATGTGAACATATAATAGATGTTCGTGTGAACATATCCTTTTAGAAAAAACCTTTTTTTTTTTAAAAGAAAAAGAAAAAATGGCCTTTTGACTCTCACAATGGTGATCAAATGACCTCATCTCTAAATCTTAAAATGTCAAATTGTGCTTCTTGAAGAAAGATTTCCAGTGACTATAATTTTAATAGGTATTGTATTCAATAAGGCTTTCAAATATGAGTTTAACTCATTATAGGTTGATTAACAATTGAACATCGACTAAATTCAACACTTCAGAAAAAGTTGTAATTTAGGTTTTTTTTTTTTTTTTGAAAAATCTCTAGGAAATAGCTTACTATGTTATCTTTCTATTGAAAAAAGCAAAATTGATTTATGATATTGAGTTTAAGTTATGTTTGTCAAAATGAATGTATGTCTTGTAAGGAAACTTGCAAGAAAGAATATAATCATTTCCACATAACCCATAATAGATATGAAATTAACATATGCAATTGAAATCCACATGCAAGAGAATAGACAACATACCCACAAAAATGTGACACATGATATACCCTGGGAAACTCTCATTGAGGGAAACACCCAGCCTCCAAAAGCATCTGTCACCATGTATTATTCAGTAAAAAATACTATTGTAATACAACCATGGAAGTCTTCAAAGCCATAGCCACAACCAAGTGAACTATGTCAACAAGCATGAATTCACACATCCCATGCCATGCTTCCGACCTTCACAAATTCTCTCTTGGCTAACCTATCAAGCCTTGTCCCGCTCAACTCTTGCCTTTTTCCTTTCTCACTCTACTCCAACAACTACCCTTATGGCTGCTTATATAGTAGCAAGTCGCACAAAACCACTAAGTGGTATTACATAAACTATCTGCTAAAACCATGTGCTACCTAACCCATTGACTCCATATTTAATATTGGGCATTTAATTCTTTTCCCCAATATTAAATAATTACATAAAATATTATCACAATTTTACAATACAACTCATCAAGAATATTCCATGGGAATCTTTCCATGTTGCACGTCTATCTAGGTGCAACATTACATAATGAAATAAAATAATACAATATAAGACTATTATGCAACGTGTGCAACACCCATTATCTCAACAATCTCCCACTTGTTGTATACATTACATAGGGTCAATCTGTAGCCACATAAATGAACAAGGGAACAATCCCTCCTAGCACATCCACCACCATGGATCAAAGTACACCAAGTGTTCCATCCTGGTACCTGCAACAAAATCAAAGTATCTAGCATCTCAAACACGAATGATCTCACCTCCTATTATGCCACTGGACATACATAGAAGCTATCCAAAGAGAAAGCTACCCAACTTGACGCATTAGAAGATCATAAAATCTTGTACCAACTGAAATGCCAAGCACAAAATCCTGATCCAAAGGTAATCACATGTATCTGTAGTTGTCAAAATATCCATAGCTTAAATAGCACCCATAGCAAGTGCCAAACCCATCCAACTATCCATACCTCCAAAGGTACATACCAAGTGAATCTCACATCATCAACATATCCAATCTGTAACCTACAATCACAAGCCTCAAGAGAAATACCTGCCACATATATACCAAGAAGCTCCCACTGCAAAAGATAATGTCAAATCTATAACCAATCCACTCACAACATCTTAAAGAAGTGAATCCATGTAGTATCAAGGACATCTACAATACATAAACCAATAATCTATAAGAACAAATCTCATAAAAAGTCTCCAATAGTCTCCCAAGCCCTCCACAACCAATAGAGGAAAGAGATAAAGGAATAATCATGTTATCTCTCACATGACATACATGAGCACAAACCAGTTATCGCAATATCTAACTAATCTCAAATCTAATGTAAGTGCAACCAAACATTCAAGAAGGTAACCAAGACTAGAGAAACCATGCAAATCATAACATGTATCATGTCCTTCTACACACACCTCTAGATGTAAACTGTGCAAGTATGATCTCCTCCCTAATACCCCAACAAGAAGCCACAACAACACCCAAATCATACCATATAACTAATCATGGATCTGAGCCTCTCACAAGAAAGTCAAACTCATAAACCATTACTAAATCAAGGAATAAACATTCCTAATCCAAGGAATATGTCCAATATAAAACCATCTCTCAAACTCAACCAACATAACAACATATGCAAATGGAGATAACCAATGCTAAACCATCTCACAAATGAATCCTCCATAACTAACTCATCTACCATAGCTCAAGATCAATATCCATGAAAGATAAACATAAATATAATGCAACTAAGAGAAACAACGGGCTATACCTCTCAAGTAGGAAATTGCCGAGTAGACCAAGAGTGGGGAATGAGAATACTCATCAAGATACCCAAGTCTCCAACCAAGACTCATCTAAGAACAATTTCCTCTCAAGTCCTTATCAGTGACTGCCCCTCCGACCTCCTACTGAAACCATCAACCATCCCAGCAAATACTTCACTAATCCAAGAGAAATCAACATTACTACCATCTCTAATTATCCATAAGCACCTGTAACCAATCAATCCATGCCAACTTCAAATGCAATGGAGAAGTTGAGAAGTTCAAGAATATGAGCAAAGTCTGGAAAAAACTGGAAAAAGGGCGGAGTTGCAATTTTTTTCGAGAAACTCCATGGTTTTCACCCTAAGGTCACCAAAAACATGGTGAACTCGTGGAACAATGGCAAGGTCAAGGTGAACGAGGTTTCTTTCCAAATCATAGAGGAGGTGGTTGCAGACATCACTGGTATCCCTATGGAGGGTTTCAAATTCTACAGGGACAAGAAACTTTCGTCCAATGTAGTCAAGGAGTTCGTGAAAAATTCTGCAGAGATGAACAAGCTGGAAAAAAAAGAGTCTTTCTATGTGACAAAGACTATAAAGAAGTTCTGGAGGTATGTTTTATATGCCCTCATTGATTATGTTACCCTAGACCCTAGGTTTGATCGGGTCAGAACTCACCATTTTGTGATTTTAAATCATTTTCACCATAAGAAAATAATTTTGATTCCCTTTTACCTTCTCACTTCTATGAACAAGGAAATCTCTAGTTTCAAGAAGAAAGCCACTGTTAACCCTGCTTTGCATGAGGGATTATTGCTCCTTATCCATGAGCATTTCAAAGCTCAGTCTATATGCAAGAACCCTCCTCATGTTGAGGATGTTGACGAAGGAAGCTCCAACTTTTCTTCTGACTTTGATGACATTGAGAGCATTAGCTCGAAGGAGGAGAATGTTTCCTCAGGAAAGAAGAAAAAAGGTCAAGCCAGGAAACTGTCCACTGCTACAACTCCCAGCAAGAAAAGCCCTAGGGATCACGGCCAAGCTCAAGCAAAAGAGGGTTATGCTAAGGAGGACGAGGAAATGGATAAGGAAGATTCTAACAAAGTGTCAGAGGAGGAGTTGGAAGAGGAGAAACCTGGGAAAAAATGGAAGAGGGAGGTTGTGAGAGTTGAGGAGACTAGAAATCAGATGACGGATGCTATTCCTCTTCCCCTCTCCCCTGTCCAGTCTCAGCCTCCTTTGGAGGAAAAAGTGAATGTCATCACTGGTGAGAACAAGGGGGAAGTGTAGGTCAAAAATAGGATAAAGGCTTGGAAAAATTTCAATGTGAGGACTACTACTATGGGGATTTTTAGGGAAGCTATGAACTCTCAGATCCTGGTGGACAACCTGGAGCAGCCTAGGCTCAATGAGCTCATAGACCCAGCTATCTTGGCCATCTCGAACAACGCAAGGGAGACTAGAATGAACCTTCTGAGTAATGTCCATAGTAGTATGATTGACAACTTCAGATCAATCAAATGGCTCTTCCATGAGCTCGAGCAAGTTAGAGAAAGGGTTTCCCAGATGGAAAGTATTAAGAATAAGACAGGTAATGACAGCCAGGAGGACCAGGAAAATAGAGAAAGCTTAAATGAAAGGAGATTAAGAAATCTTGAAAACTACAACCACAACCTGGCAAGTCAGATGATTTCTCTCCTGAGTTTGATGAATGACAACATCCAATCCCTTGCTGGTAAACTTAAGGATAGGGGCTTGCTGGTGGAGGAGGGAGGATAGAATAGGGATAAGACTAGGTCAGATGATGACAAGGCCACAATCAGTACACTCACAAATATGGATTAGGGCATGGAGAAGGTCCAGGATCAAATGGTAAAGGAGCAGCAAAAGATAATCGAGGCAACTCAGACTATGTAGGAAATGGAGAAGATAATTGAAGACTAGATTTCTTGTCTTTTGTCTTTTTGTCTTCTTGGCTTTTGGCTTTTCGACAGGCTTTCTATAGTCTGTTTTAGTTTGTTTATTTTCTGGCCTTTCTGTGGGCCTTTGTTTTGGGTTGGGCCTTTAGGCTTTTTTTCAGCTGTTGTACTTTTGTTTTGGCTGGGCTTCTTTGGCTTATTATCAGCGTTATTTTTGTAAAACTTATGTTTTTCAAAATCCCTTAAAACCTATTTTTCTTATAAAAAATATAGCAATGTCATGAAGTATCCAACTTATGATCAATGTACTCAATACAAAGAAACTAAATCAAGATGAATGTCAAAGTTTCAACCATGGCCTCAGGAACATAAACATGACAACATGATCTAACCATCTCAACCAAAAGAGATAACATGCTCCATATGAACATACTATAACATGTCACAACTCTAAATGTGTATCAAGAGTATATCATGAAATAAAAATGAAAACCATCCTCACACCAAGGATAACATGCCAAATGAAAGCATAAATCACACCTTTAGTAAGAACTTTGTGAGTCCTCAAGATGCAACCATCTCCATACACCATGAAGAAAAACCATCTCCACATACTATGAAGAACCATCTCCACACACCATGAAGATAACCAAGAATCTCATAAGTCGTCAAGATCTAACCATCTTCACACACCATGAAGATAACAAGTGCACCATGCAAATGTCAAAGATGCTTCAACAACAATAGGATCTAAGACAAACCTCCAACATCAACAAAAACTCAATAAATATATCAATGCCAAAAACTCCCACTCAACCATGGTACCAATTCACATATGGCATCATAAAATCCATCTCCTACATGAAGATCCTCTAGGTCTACACCCACACAACCAAAGTTTTAATACCAAGTGAAACCAAGATCTCCAAACCAAAAAGATACAAACCAAACTAGGAGCTAATCCTACACTATCTCCCCATCACTATCACAAACTCCCACTAAACTATGTATCCAAGCTATCCATGACATCATGATGAAAAAAAAAACCATCCTCTAACCATGAGAATCAACCAAGGCATCAAATCGTCAAAGAACTCAAAGTACACATCATGAGCTTGGCAAAAGAAACCAAATAACCATGATCCTCAACCAAGGAGATATACCACCATAACCAAATCAGAAATCTAAACCAATTAACATCAAGGATGTTCTTGTATATCCAATCATGTCATGCCAAAATCCATGGCACCATGATCACATCCATGAACTGAGCATTTGACTCTCAATGTGTCCGACTTGTCAACATAAAATAGTGAACCATAATCCTCCACTATGACTATACCTAGTAACAATGTCTCATCCCTTCTACATGAAGAAAAAATTAGAAAATCATGTGACTTAAGACATAGATAACCCAAATCCAAGCCACCAATTTGAATATGCATCAATAATGAAAGGTCGATGGGCAAAGACAACCCATAACCAAGCTATAAATGCAACCTCTAAGTATAGACCACTTACAACACTGCAAAACTTGTAGATCCAACAAGTCATCATACATATCCAAACCAAATATTGATAATCATATCATCACGAGACCAATCTGAAATATGAACTGAGTATACAATGACATCAAATCTTAAATCGTCAAAATACCCAATGTCATAACCTCATAATGTTTCCATAGTCAATATATATCATAAATTATTGAGATCAATATATCAACAAATAAACCATGCCAAACTTGCACCAAATTTAAATCAATATGTAGAGCTCTTCAAGAGCTTTTCATTGACTACTCGAAGTCTAAAATTTGACTTTGTATGCCCAAGTTATGCCCAAATTTGTGCTCAAAAATAAATAACATCTAACTCTAGGGCTCTTAAAACCTAACAAAATTTCAAAATCACAAAACCAAACCTACACCAAGTTGTAGTGCTTTGAATTAGCTTTCTAATGTCTATAAGAACTCTGAAATCTGATAGCCCGAGAGAAAGTTATGGTCATTTTACTAAGATAGTCTTTTTACTACTTTCACTGCAATTATTATTATTTTGTGATGAAAATTCCAAAGGCATTAAATTTGACAACCATCACGGGCTAAAACTAAAAAAACTCTTTCATTTCCTCTGAACATGGCCAAAGTAGAGCATATTATATATTGAAATTTATGGAAATGTCAACCCAGATCCAATGGTGAGGTCTATTTTTACCCTAAGAAAAATAGACCTTGGTGAAACATCCAAATTTTTTCAAGCCACCCCCTAAAAACCTCATTTAAATGAAACATCCAAAAAACCCTTTTGTCCAATAATTTCACATGCCCAAAATCTACCAACATCCCATCATAACAACAAACCCAAAATGATTAGATCTACAATAAACATCTCATATATCTTGCCCTTTCTTTTATCCTTTCATGTATTCCCATGGATTCAATCTAGGGTTACAATAATAAAACTAGGCTCTGATACCACTTGTAAGGAAACTTGCAAGAAAGAATATAACCATTTCCACATAACCCATAACAAATCTGAAATAAACATATGCAATTTAAATTCACATGTAAGAGAATATACAACATACCTACAAAAATGTGACACGTGATATACCCTGAGAAACCCTCACTGAGGCAAAAACCCAAGCTCCAAAAGCATCCATCACCATGTATTATTCAACAAAAAATACCATTGCAATAAAACCATGGAAGGCTTTAAAGCCATAGCCACAACTGAACAAACTATGTGAACAAGCATGAATTCACACATCCCATGCCATGCTTCCAACTTTCACAAATGCTCCCTTGGCTAACCTATCAAGCCTTGTCCCGCTTGACTCTTGCCTTTTGCCCTTCTCACTTTACACCAACAACTACCCTTGTGGCTGTTTATATGGTAGCAAGTCCCACAAAACCACTAAGTGGTATTACATAAACTATGTGCTACCTAACCCATTAACCCCACATTTAATATTGGGCATTTGATTCTTTTTCCCAATATTAAATAATTACATAAAATATTATCACAATGTTACAATACAACTCATCAAGAATATTCTATGGGAATCTTTTCATGTTGCATGTCCATCTAGGTGCAACATTACATAATAAAATAAAATAATACAATTAACAATATTATGCAATGTGTACAACACCCATTAGCTCAACATGTCTAAATTACAATTGATGTCACTTCAAAACTTTATAAACTATATGCAACCAAATTGAATCAAACCAAATGTATCCTCTAGATACCGATGTTACAAATCCAACATCAAAAAAATACCTCATTAGCATTTGTAGAAAAGAAGTAGTGTGTCAAAATGACTATCACTCTTTAAAAATATTGATTTTTCATATGTACCACTTTTTGGGGGAGATGAAACTTTTTTACTTTAATAATTTTTTAATTTTTATTTAAAAATATGGTTACAATGTAGAAACAGAGTACTAGAAATCACTAGTTTATGCCATCTTCAAATTCTTAATAGTTTTATAGATATAGTCACTTGAATGTGAGGTTTGTTTCAAAAATACCGATTTAAGTAACAAAATTGGTCAAAAAGTGGAACCCATTATTGTGGGCTCACCCTTCAAAGTTTTAAACAAATATATAATCATTATTTCCTTAACTTAAAATTAATATAATGACTTATATTTTTGGAACTTAATATCAAATATAGTAATTGGTAAAATATTCAATTTGAAATAAAAATTTATTTATTTATTTATCTCATTGATAGATCCAACAAAAGAACCTTGCACACTCATTGCTTAGAGTCATTCAACCACATTTATAAAGCCTTTTGTGTAGCCTAATATTTTGTCCTCTTGAGAAGTTTTTTGAAAAAGCTCCATGACCTACATTTTTGCTTGGTATCATGAAATGTTTTTGTAATCAATTTCATCAAGACCAAATTGTTTACAATTTATAAATATTTTCATATAATTTTTCGTTTACTTATACTTACAATTCGTGTAGAAAGTTTTGAATATCCACCTGAGTCAAGCTTGTGCTGCCCATGCTTCGGTTGCCTTTGATATGTCAGGCAACCTACGTGAATTTTGAAATATGTTAGATCACATAAGTATTAAGAGTAATTATTACATAATTTCATTCTTAATATTATTACATACCTTCTTTCCTCGGGTGGTACCATTTCTCCATCATCCTTTTCTTTTATCTCAGTGGCATCCTTCATAAGATTCTCCCACTCAATAATAGGAATATAGGGGGGCCACTCATAACATTGGTTTTTTTCATTTAGGTCTTGTAGTTGTACCTAATATACTTCAAATCTTGGCCTGCTTTCTCAAGGAGACTAATTCTTTGAAAGATTTTGGGTCCAAAAAGTGTTGTCATGGCCTCAATGAGTTGGTTCTTTAACTCTTTCAGTTACAAATTCAACCTTTTAAGAAAAGAAAAAGATTGTTAGATTCATAAATGAACTAAAGCTACCTTTTAATTTACTTAAATCAATTGATCAAATTAAGGAAAAATGATCTAGAAATGAAATCAAAATATGATACCCTATGTGTATGGTCGGCCCAAATATACACAAAAATTCATCATTATGTTTTTCATAAAATATATTATTCCCTGAAAAATAATAATGAGATTAATAGTTATTGTGAGGGACTGCACACGAGGTTAGTCCATTTGGTTATGAGTATAAGATTATATAGTAAAAGAAAGGATCAATCTTTGAAGTACCTAGAAGTTGGGGTACTTTCATGGGAAGACCATCTTGATTGCTAATGAGCAATTGATCATAATTTTTTATTGTTCTCATACATCTAACACGAGAACACCCAAGAATGTCCTCACAGCCTCTTGCATAAAATGAATCCAATATTACAAACTGATCCCTAAGAAATAATAGTTCAAGTGAAATAAAAACATGAAAAATGAAAGAGAAAAAGAGGAATCTACTTACCAATAGGTGGTGCACCTGCATCTATTGCTAAGCTACATGTTGTCAAATTTGCACTTGATAGTGCCTCTATGGTTCTGTTCCTTGTAGAAGGTGACATAGTGAACAAAGGATCAATGGTAGGAGCTAAAAAATGAGATTGTTAGAGCACAATAAAAAAGATATTATTAGAGCTATTAAAAAAAATATTGTTCAAGAAAAACACAAGTGTAGGATAGAACATGCAATGTACTTGAACCACCTAAAGTATCATCTTCTGGGGGATCACCCCTATACATCCTCAACATCCTCTGAAAAAATAACACATGCATTTTATTTATTGATATAAATAAAAAAGTATACTATAAAAATTGTTATTGTACTTTTGTTATAATTAAAAACTACATTAATACTTAGTTTATATGTGCTAACTAGGTTCATCATCCTATCCTCTCTTTTTTCTAATGTAGGAGTCTAAGGTTGAGTTGATTCCAATTGTAATATCTTTCTTCCTATATTACAAATCACCTTTTTTAATGTAGTCGTAGGATTAGGGTCTAGTTCAAAATCAATAAGAAATTCATGAAGCTCATTGTGTGACTCCTCCTCCTCGTGGACTACTTTTTCTTTTCCCTTCTAAAATAAATCCAAAATAGTAGTGAAGAATAAAAATAAGAAAAAATACACATTAACATATTTCTTGTATCTAATTTGTACTACAAGAATGAGTTTTACCTATCAAGAAGAAGAACCATCATTTTCATGTCTATCCTTTGGCTGTTGATCCATACTATAGCCCTACATTTCAAAAAAAATCATTGAGACATGTTAAAACACGTGTTATTATTCTAAGTTAGCAAAAACAAATACAAATTTAATGGTGTATTGGATTCATTGATTGGAGTTGATTTTAAATTGTGCATAGTATGTACCACCTAGCCTATGATAGTGACTTTGTTTGTATGTATGTGATTCAAATTATAATCAATAAGAAGCTCTTTGCCTCCATGTATTGATTTGATCACACATACAAATACACAATTGCCCTCACACACATCAAATATACAATTGGGTCGCTTATTAGTTAACATAGGTCGTGTACTATTTATAAAACCTACAATATTCCCTTACGCTTTTGGCCTTCCATTAATGTATATAGCTACTATTTTACTTTTTTCACTAACCTTTTGTTTTATATAAATTTTCGCAGGTGCATACCTACACATGTTTTTTTTTAATATCTAACCATCTGCATGTAACTACTATAGTCATATCAAGGTTTGACATACTCCACCAATTTAAAAACCTTTTTGTAAGAGACCCTTATGCCATCCATGGAAAATAGGCCCAAACTAGGTAATGAGGATGGTGCTACGTGATATATCTTCTCTCCAACACAAAAATCAGTGTTTATTGGAGGAAGTTCATTGGGGACCCATTGTTTCTATAGATATTTGTACCTAAAGGGCACATTAGAGTCTCCTTCACTTTTTTCATCATAAGAACATGACCCCCCTTGAGAAAAGAAAAAGTTCATGTGCTTATTGAATTTATTTATGATATTTTTACCTCAAGTCGATCTCCTTGATTTAGACATGTACTAAATGTCTCACTTTCTTCTCTCATTCCTACCTTTTCCACATACGAGGAAGACAAATTTGACAAATACCTATTCATTGGTACCCTATTTTGATCAAGTTCCCTTGTATTATCTGACATGATCCTTGTTCATCGGAATTAATTATTCTTGTATGCTTATTTAGCTAGTTTTGATATATTTGGAAAAATATTGTACATATTGTATTTAACATTTAATATTTGCACATATGGTTTTGAAAGAGAAATTTGGTGTAATTAATGTGTATATCTACAAAAATATTGGACATGTTGTAATTAACGTTTATATCTACACATATGGTTTTGAAAGAAAATTTTGGTGTAATTAATGTGTATATCTACAAAATATTGGGCATGTTGTACTTAATGTTTATATCTGCACATATGGTTTTGAAAGATAAATTTGGTGTATTTATACCTCTTCATTTTGATTTTGTTCAAACAAAGCCCATCAATGGTAATAGAAAACAAGAATGAATTTGCTAAGAGTTTATAATTGTTCAACAAAATTTAAATATTTTACAAGGAAATGCACCTGAAGAACTATTAGCTCAGAAGAAAGAACATGGTGCTAAAACATTATAGAAAGTGCCTAACATGAGAGGTCTGCAAGTGAGGGTGTTGACCAATCTTGAAAACTTGAATGCTAAAAAGAAAGTTATTGAGGATCAAGCACCTATGCGAAAGTTACAACATAATGTGAAGTTGATTTTAGATATGGTAGAGGAAGATATTAAGAAGTTTGATTAGAATCTAAGGCATGAGAGAGAGTCTGTGGCAATATACCAAAAGGAGAAAGAGCAGCTTTAGAAAGAGACTGCATGACATAAATAACACCTAGACAACATATAGGATATTATGAGAGCATTGGATAGAATCCAAGAAAATGTTGCAGTAAATAAGATTATATCATTATTGTGTTAAGCATGCATCATTATTGTGTGAAAACTTAATCTTTGTTTGACCAATCTATAGCAGGAATTATATTCTTTCTTGTTGTGTCACGATCACCTTGGAAATAACATCTACATTTGCTTAAAGAAACATATCCTAATATCTTAAATGCAATAAATTGAAGGGTATAATAACTCAACTAAATGAGCTGCTTGTATAGTTGACTACTATTTTCATTCATACTAGTTGTCAACATACTCTCTTGAAATTTTTGAGGTTATATTTGTTCTGTAATTATTTATAGTCAAACAATCTCTTTCCTAGATTTGGCATGAGATCTTTAAATAAACCACACTTTTCACAAGATTCTTACCCTCCAATTTATTGCATTTAAGAAATTAAGATATTAGAATTTTTCATGTTCACCTTGGAAATGCCATCTGATCACCTTGGAACTTGTCATCTATTGCATCTACATTTTCTTTTCCATTTCTTATAAGAGTGTTTCAAGGTTGGGAACCACTTGAACATCCTTTGCATGGTTTAGAGGTAATGTCATTGTGGCAGAGGCTTCTTCAAGGGAATGAGCCTTGCGATTATGGCATTTACATAGAAAAAAACTTGTTTCTTCAACTCCTTTCACTTAACTATTCACTGAAGTTATTCTTTCAATAGTGAGAATAGTTGCTACAAATTCCTGGGAGCCAAGGGACCCTTAAACTATGCTACTTTTTCTGGAGAGATGGGAAAAGTTACTACTAGATTCAGTACATCATAAAATTTTAGATCATATAGGATGCCCAGATTAACAACAACAGATACTTGGGATCCTCATAGGGAGAGTGTGCCAATACATGCATGGTTACATCCTTGGCTTCCATTGTTGGGCTAGCGTATGGAGCCTTTATATCCAACCCTTTATTATAAGTTGGGGAATGCACTTCATTCCTGGCATGCAAGTGATGCATCTGCATATACAATTTTATCACCTTGAAAAACTATATTTACTCCGGCTAGCTAGGAACAACTAATTGTTCATTGTATTGTACCAAATCTGATGACAATTATACAAGAATTTGTAATCAACCTAGCTAATCAACAACTAGACCAATTTAACTAGGTCATGGCTTGTTTCTTTCTAAAAATATCTGCCATGATATATTTTTGTAAAATTTCTTGCAAACTCTTCCCATTTTTCATGGTCTTCATTATTTTTGTGTAGGATCTTGAGTTAAGTCATTTAGCACGAGTTGAGTGAGTTTTATTATTTTATTATTTGGATTTTAGAATATGTATGCAGCTAGATCAATTTTTTTGTTGTGAGCTAATATGTAATAAGCACCTTAAAAAGGATCGCTTTGAATATATATAAAGAGATACATGTTTAGAAGGAAATATAAAGACATGCATATTTAGAAGGAAAAGAAAAGAACATTTGCATAGGTACCTCTTCTTGGCCTTGAAGAAAGTCATAGAGGAAGGGCACGTAGATCATGAGGGCACTACATGACAATGAAATTATAGAGTTGTAAGGGCACAACAATGAAATGTAGAGATCACAAGGGCACAATAATAAAATGTACCAATCACAAGTGCATGACAATGTTCAAAGCTCTCCACCCTCGTGTTGGCTCTTGATTTAACAATTTTGAAAATAACCAAAAAACCAGACCAATACATCTAAGGTTAAAAAATTTCTATAATGGATGCACTTGACTGCAGTCTTGGGCCAACTATAAGAATAATTCCTTCTTCTTTTTTAAGCTTTGTAAGACCGAGGTGGGTGGACCTCAGATTCTTTAAATGGTACCTGTGTAAAGGCATATAACTGAATCTCAATAATAGATAAAATCCTTTAATATTCTATGTTTATGCAAACATTCATGGGTGAAATAGCTAATAATAGAGCACATGAATATGATAAACTAAGTGAGGGAAACTCTTTCAACTCTTAAACATAAAGGTAAAGATATTTGATTGATAATTTGGAGCTTAGCATAACCCGATATGCAACAACAAAGAACATGCAATCTCTAAGCTGACTAGTCCCTTGTCCATTGGGCATCAACTAAACCTTAACACACAGATGGGTACCTAAAGTATACTCATATATTCAAACACTTGATCTATCTATTTGACTTGCAAACAAACATCAATCTTCATAACAACTCTCATACTTATGGTAATATCCCACTGGTGTAACCTGTAATCCTATCAATGTAAACAAGCATTTACATGGATCTTTGTTCCAACAACAAGTTCATCCTGACATACAACCTTAAGGGATTGCAACTGAGTTCAAGCTCTTCGTTCTCAAACACAAAACATTACAGATAACAAAAGGAGATGAGAATTAGAATGAAACTAAAAAGGTTAAACTCTTGCATTAATTTCCTTGAAACCAATACATCATTTGTATGTCAAAATTCAGTAAATACAAAATGAATGACTGTATAATATGAAATGCTTCAAAAGAAATACAATATGTTGTTCATAATAGAAGAACAATGAGAAAAGTGGTATCACAACTATAAAACTAGAGCCAACCTTGTGGTCTAACTAGTCATAAAAATTGGAACCTCTACAAAGAGCAGAAAGAAAGAATATATAGAAGAGAAGATATTTCAGGCTCTGGAATATGAAATTGACATGTGTCCCTTTGAAAAAGTCTTCAATTTGAAGTTGCTAAAATTGAACTTCCTCATCTTCCTAGAACCAAAAACCATAAATGATGCCCCAAAAATATCTGATATATCTCATTAAAACAATTAGCAAAACATCCTCTGGAGAAATATCAAGAATTCCTCATAACCTGTGTTGAGCTTGAAATCTGATTTAGCTGGTCACGTCTGCCCTTTGTCAGCAAAAACTTCATTTGCAGCCAACTTCATTAAAAGTAATCAAATCATCCTTATAGCTGATGAAGTCAAATATGATGAAATTCTGGCTATATCTAATTGCAATTTCATCTGCAACAACAAAATTTAGCTTTTCACTAAGAAGCCCCCAAAACCACAAAACCTCTTGTAGTTGCTTCCAACGAACACCTACACAAAATATGACCCTGGAAATAGAATGTTCGTTTCTTGCCGGTTTCGTCAATATGCTACACTATACATTTTTGACAAAAATGGTGCCCCTAAGACTGATTCAAAATTCTGGCTCCTAGACTATGAACAGTCATATAAAATTGAAAAAATTTTAAAATTACATAGTCGAAACTATATAAAATCTTAAAATTATTAAAATCTTTCAATTTTATGAATTTATGTGTTGAAAACTTTGAATCATAATTTTTAATATATTTTCAATTTTATATCATTATCCCTCCCATGCCAAGTGTCGAATACTTATTTGTTGAAATGCCCAAGCGGGCCCCACCTCCTATTGTGCATTTGAAATATTTTAATTTTTAATCCTCCGACCTTACGATTCTCATGACATTGTCACATGAATTAATGACTCCCATGATCTTACGAAATCCGGCTCCCAATCCTACGTTGGACTCATAATATCGAGCTTCTATAAAATATATGCCTGAATCCTACAACAATCGTAGGGTCGGAGCCCTTCACTTTTTTATCTACAATATATCAACTTCGTTGATCCATCGCACAACCATAAATTTTGTCCCGGCCTGATCATGTGATGGGAGGTCAAAATATTATTAACCATGTGGCAGTTTGTGAGTAGGCCCATCTATTGAGAGAGCTTGACGATTATATACGTTGTGTGCACCCGTGGTTTTAAACATTATAAAATTAACTCAGTGGACAAATGTGGGTTAAAAGTGTTAAACATATCCGCCTTATTCCCTGCTCCAATCGTGGATTGTCCCCACATTTTTAGCTGCGAACAATACAAGTGGGTCTGCAACTTCATTCTTTTCTATGGGTGACATGTTGACTTCAGATATTGGTTTACCTTCTCTAAAAATGTGGATGCATCCTCTGTCTATTGTAACTTCTACCTTGGACGTCGTCCTTCTGCTTCATGCCAAAACATGGACTGCCTGTCTTTCCTTGCATGGACACTGGTCTTCTTATTCCTCACGCGGGGAGCAGGCTCTATCCTCTTCTCCACATGAAGCACTCCTTGCAAAGTGGATGTCGTTGCTTGCCATTTCTTGCCACGGTGGGATGCTGATAACTGGTCTTTATGCATGGGCTACGGCTATGGTCTTCCCTGCTATGCTACGAATTCCTTATTTCTTTTACATGAATGGGTTCTTCATTCCTACCATGGACTGTAGCATCCTCATGTGCATGGAGATTCCCTTTGCCCTGCATGTTCACTGCCAGCCATGGGCCTCTGCCTTTTTGCTTGTGATTTTGGGCTTATTTGTTCTCCTTTGTTTTATGCTACAGCCCCCAATTCTCGTGCAGATGGGACTTGCCTTTGGGCAGCTACGTAGAGCTCTCTCCGTGGACTTAGCTTTAGCCCTGTATTTTCCTCATATTGGCTGTGACTTTCTCCCCATTTGCGTGAAGCTGCCTGCTCGTGGGTGACTCCTCTCTAGATAGGAAGATGGAGCCTTTTCTACTAGAAAAATCTTCTACTCATCTCTATCTGTAAGGGTTGATTATCTGCAAACCACGGAAAACTCTTTTTAAAACAAATGATAGGCTCCACATAACTTAAACTCCATACGTGAAATCTGCAGCAAGGGACATTGCTCTTGCTTAAAAATGGACTCAAAAGTTCCTCATCAGGCGGAAGGTAAGCGCACCAAGGGCTCTCTCTCTTCAATATGTGAAGAAAAAGTGGTATCCTGTCCATGTTTTAAGATATTCAAGATGAACCCCACTCTCCTGAAAATGACAATCCATTATTTCATATGCATTGTCCACGCTTCCACATTTTGCAATCATATATGCCTATTCAAGCATTTTCAAATCTAATATCTATTTTACTTTTTGGTAAATTTTGTTCTTTCTATACTCAAGTCCCTCTTTTATACATTCTGGTTCACAAAATTTATTGAACCATATAAGAACACAGAGAAGGAATAACAATAGTGTAAAACTCACATGTGATCTCATGATTACTTCCCTATATTATTTCTTTTAAATCAAACTATTTAAAACCCGAGGCGCCTCTAGAATGCCATGAAACTTAGAATCATATGATGGAATCAGTTAGGCCCTAAAGTGGGCCTGGCTAAATTTTTTTTTGTTTTCGAACAACTGATATTGCAAACTGATCCATTGAGCTTTTCAAATTGTCCAAATTCAAAAAATTACCACTGATTGATCATTAAAACTTGTCTACCCTATTTGCATAAATTGATGATTTTCTGATAATAGGGCTTGTTGCCTGGCTTTAAAAATTGACATAAACAATTGGTTGGGCTCTAAAAATCTAGATATCTTGCCTCTTCGACACATTCAACAAGCCTGCCAAATCTTGTCACATGTCGATATTGGGGTCAAAAGATATCGACTTCCAAACATGCCCACTTAAAATCAGCTGCAAATAAACATGTCAAAAAATAGGAAAATGTGTTTGGTTTTGGCCTTGAAAACTGGGCAAACGAGCACTTGAAGTTATGAAAACTGGAACAATAGTTCATTGTTATGAGGAGAATGTAATTCTGTGATTTGGGCTTATGACGAATCACGAGAAAAAATTGGCAAAGATTTGAAGTTGGCTACCTAGATTTGCAGGATTGGAAACATTAGAAGAAATTTATTTTTTGCAAATGAAAAGACCATGGGAAAGTGTGTAGACGGATTTGTCAAGGTTTATAAACTGACACACTTGAAGTATTTTTGGAATAGAATGCAGGGGAGAAAATCATTCGGTCCCACCAATCATAGACTCAAAGATATTACATCTCGAATATGGCTTCCAACCAATCTGCATTTTTGATTACTAGTGAAACTTTATAAATTGCAAATGGAATCAAGTTTGAAAACTGATCAAATTGATTCATCAAAAGCTCAAATTAGGAAAGTAGCAAGTCTTTGACCCCTAGAATATGATGCAAAAGGAATTTTCTTATTTGGGTCAACTAGTGAAAAGTTATAACTTGTCAAATAGGGCTACCCGGAATTATGAACAATATTCAAATTTAAAATAGAGGCAACTGACCAACTTTGAGACATTCAAAAACTAGTAAAAATATGTCAAAACAACCTGAAACTTGGAACATAGGTTCTTTGATATGCATGTTAAACATCCTAAAAGTGGTGAATCATGAAACATAATCGGGTACCAGATATTCAAATGCAAACATGCTCTCTTGTCGTTGTTTGACACTTCGACAAAAAATGCAAAACTGAAGACTTCTCAAAATGGGACTTCGTAGAATGGTTCAAAATGTCAGTTTATCATTACAAAACACGTGGATAGGTAGAATACAAGGTGTTAGAAACATAAAACACCACTTAGGCCTTAATATAATAGCCAGGTACTCAAGCAAGAAAAGCATTCATAGGGCTTAGAGTGACTCAAAATTTAAAATGGACACTCAAATCAGGAATGCAATTTTGAGTGCCATCACCTCGTTCGAAGCTCTCTACAATGAAAGCAAATGGATAATGATTTATGTTGTGTTTTATTATTATTATTATTTGGATTCTAGAATATGTATGCAGTTGGATCAATTTTTTTGTTCTGCTAATATGTAATAAGAACCTTCAAAAAAATCTCTTTGTATATATAAAGAGATTATAAGTTGTGCAATTTTTCATGTATTCCATCTACATTTTCTTTGACATTTCTTATAAGAGTGTTTCAATGTTGGGAACCACTTCAACATCCTTTGCATCATTTAGAGGTAATGTCATTATGGAGAGGCTTCTCAAAGGGAGTAAGCCTCATGGTTATATAATTTATACATAGAAGCAAAACTTGCTTATTCAACACCTTACAGTCATCTCTTCACCAAAGTTATTGTTCCAATAGTGAGAATAACTACTACAAATTCCTAGGAGCCAAGAGACCCTAAACCTATGCTACATTTTCTCAAGGCATGGGAGAAGTTACTACAGGATTCAGTACTTCATAACATTTTGGATCATATAGTGATGCCCAAATTAACAACAGCAATAGATACTTGGGATCCTTGCGGGGAGACTCCAATACATGCATGGTTACATTCTTGACTTCCATTATTGGGCTAGTGTATGAAGCCTTTATATCCAACCAATCATCATAAGTTGGGGAATGCACTTCATTCCTGGTATGCAAGTGATGCATCTACATATGCAATTTTATAACCTTAAAAAACTGTATTTGATCCTGCTAGCTAGGAACACCTGATTATTCATTTTATTGTACCTAATCCGATGACAGTTCTATAGGAATTTTTGATCAACGCAACTAATCAGAAACTAGAACAATTTAACTAGGTTATGGCTTATTTCTTTCTAAAAATATCTTCTATGATATTTTTTTGTAAAATCTTTTGCTAACTCTACCCATTTTTTGTGGTCTACATTATTTTTGTGCAGGATCTTGAGGTAAGTCACTTAGGACAGGTTGAGTGAGTTTTATTGTTTTATTATTTAGATTTTGGAATATGTATACAACTAGATCAATTTTTCTATTGTATTGATATGTAATAACCACCTTCAAAAAGATTTCTCTCTATATATGAAGAACTAGGTTATGGTTTGTCTCTTTCTAAAAATATCTGCTATGATATGTATTTGTAAAATTTCTTGCATACTCTGCCCATTGTTTGTGGTCTGCATTATTTTTGTGCAAGATCTTGAGGTAAGCCATTTAGCATGGTTTGAGTGAGTTTTATTATTTTATTATTTGGATTCTGGAATATGTATGTAGCTGGATCAATTTTTCTATTGTGAGCTAATATGTAAAAAGCACCTTAAAAAATATCTCTCTGAATATATAAATAGATACATATTTAGAGATAAATATAAAGACATAGATGTTTAGAAGGAAAATAAAAGAACATTTACATAGGTACCTCTTCTTGCCCTTGAAGAAAATTGTAGAGGAAGGCCCCATAGATCACAAGGGCATGGCATATCAATGAAATTGTAGAGATGTAAGGGCATGACAATGAAATGTAGAGATCATGAGGGCACAATAAAAAACTATACCTAATCTAATGATAGCTATACATGAATTTGTAATCAATCTAGCAAACAACAACTAGACCAATTTAACTAGGTTATAGTTTGTTTCTTTCTAAAAATATCTGCTATGATATGTTTTTGTAAGATTTCTTGCAAACTCACCCATTTTTCATGGTCTACATTATTTTTGTACAAGATCTTTAGGTAAGTTACTTATCACGAGTTGAGTGAGTTTTATTATTTTATTATTTGAATTTGGAATATGTATGTAGCTAGATCAATTCTTCTATTGTGAGCTAATATGTAATAAGCACCTTAAAAAATATCTCTCTGAATATATAAAGAGATAAATGTTTGGAAAAAAATATAAAGACATACATGTTTAGAAGGAAAATAAAAGAACATTTACTTAGGTACCTCTTATTACCCTTGAAGAAAATTGTAGAGAAAGGGTACGTAGATCACAAGGGCATGACACAACAATGAAATCACAGACCTACAAGGGAACAACAATAAAATGTAGTGATCACAAGAGAACAACAAAAAAATGTACCTAATCTGATGACAATTCTACAAAAATTTGTAATCAACCCATCTAATTAGCAACTAGGCCAATTTTATTGGGTTATAGCTTGTTTCTTTCTAAAAATATCTGCTATGATATGTTTTTATAGAATTACTTGCAAACTCTACCCATTTTTTATGGTCTGCATTATTTTTGTGTAGGATCTCGAAGTAAGTCACTTAGCATGGGTTGAGTGAGTTATTATTATTATTATTATTTGGATTCTAGAATATGTATGCTACTAGATCAATTTTTCTTTTGTAAGCTAATATGTAATAAGCACCTTTAAAAACATCTCTTTGAATATATAAAGAGATACATGTTTAGAAGGAAATATAAAGACATACATTTTTTGAAGGAAAATAAAATAACATTTACATAGGTACCTCTTCTCAGCCTTGAAGAAAATCATAGAGGAAGGGCACATAGATCACAAGGGTATGACATGACAATGAAATCATAGAGTTGTAAGGGCACGGAAATGAAATACAGAGATCACAAGGGCACAACAATGAAATGTACCTAATTTGATGAAAGTTCTATAAGTATTTGTAATCAACTCAACTAATCAACAACTAGACCAATTTAACTGGGTTATAGTTTGTTTCTTTCTAAAAATATTTGCTATGATATGTTTTTGTTAAATTTCTTGCAAACTCTACCCATTTTTCTTGGTTTGCATTATTTTTGTGCAGGATCTTGAGGTAAGTCACTTAGCACGGGTTGAGTGAGTTTTATTATTTTATTATTTAGATTTTGGAATATGTATGCAGCTAGATCAATTTTTCTATTGTGACCTAATATGTAAAAAGCACCTTAAAAAATATCTCTCTGAATATATAAAGAGATACATGTTTAGAAAGAAACAAAAATAGTTTACATAGGTACCTCTTCTCGCCCTTGAAGAACATCATAGAGTAAGGGCATGTAGATCACAAGGGAATGACATGAGAATGAAATCATAGGGCAAGGGCATGGCAATGAAATGTAGAGATCACAAGTGCATGACAATGAGATCGCAGACCAAGGGTACATCAATAAAATGCACTGATCACAAGGGCATGACAATGTTCACAACTCTCCACCCTTGTTCGAAGCATTGCATCTTTTTCATGCACAGCTCTCCACAATAAAAAAAAATGAGGAATGATTTATTTCATGTTTTTTATTTTATTTTTATACTAATGTGGGCATTGAAATTATGATGTCAAAGTTAGAATTGCGATGAAATCGAGGATAATTGAAAAAAAAATAGAATCAACACAAATTACACCACTATCACAAATTGTCATTGCAATTTTACCCCAATGTTTTAGTGGCTATACCTTTGACGAGGTCAAGCACAAGGGCTGCCACTATATAGGAAAAAGAAGTTACTAAGGAAAAAGGGAAGAGAGCAAGTGCCATAGCAGAGCTGACCTAGCTTGCTAAGAAGCTGAGGAGGAATTATAAGCCTCAAGAAGATTCAAATGAGGAGAAGACAAAGTCTGACAACTTGATTCAATTCAAAGTGGTAAGCCACAACCCTTCATTTGATATAGATAATCTATGTGAAAATGTTAAAACAAATGCAGATTTATCAAGCTTTTCACATATAGATTTTGATAAGCTACAGAGTATGGATAAAAATAATGTAGAAGGGACCATATATGACATGATGGTAACATTTAGGTCCACTCCTCTAGACATTTCCAACTCCATACCAAAGAGCTTATATGATAGAATTGAGCAAAAGTAGAAATTCAGTTTGACCACTGAGAGACAAATAAGAGAGGCTACATTAGCCTAAATTATGTTTGCTTTGGACAAGTAGATTATTACAGAAGCAAAGGAGAAACATAAAGGAAAATTTTCTCCTAAATATAGAGCATTTCAAATACTAAAGAAGCAAGTAGAAGATGTGGTAACCAAAAGCACATTGATTTGGAAATCTATTTATGGGTTATTCACAAAAGCTATAACTGAGAAAGGAGAGAAAGAAGAGGGAAATACAACAAGAGATGTTTCACCGAAGGAAGGTACTATGGAGGAGACAAAAGAAACAATTGAGGAAGAACAACAAGATGCACAAGATGTTCAAATGTCAAGTGCTAGTCCCCCACATTAAGATTGAGAGAGTCAATAGGACTCAGTTATTATCAAGGATGTTCTTGATAATACATCTCATAATGTTAATCCTTTGACTGATGATGATTTGAAGAAGCTATGACAACACTCTACCAATGTAGCTATTCCATGAATTACCCCAGTATTGGTAAGAATAGATGAGATAAAGAAGTAAGAAAATGCATTTATAGGGGAGAACCAAAAAGCTACACCAAATGTGCCCCCATTAGCTACAGAGGTAAAGGAGAAAGAGATACAGGATCTACAAAAAGATCAAAGTGTAAACCTTGAACAACAAGATGATACCACCAATACACCATCTACCATGTCTACCATAGTCATTCAAATGAAAGAAGAAGAGGCACAACCAATATCTACATCATTGCAGAGCCTAAATAGTTCAGGTTTACCTACTACAACATTTGATCATTGAAAATGATGAAATTTAAGTCAACAAGGATAGGGAAACAATTCCTAGACCCATTTCACCATTACAAGGTGGAGTACAGATAGTGGGAGAAAAGACTAAAGAGCACAAGTTGACTGTTAGAATTGAGGAGAAAATTGCTATACAGACACTAGTTACTTTACTAGCTTCTACATCTCCTCTCAACAGTCAAACTCTTTAGAGGCCAAGGACATAAAACACCTTGTTGCTAATATCAAGGTTGAGTCCTAGCACACCAAAGAGTGTTGATGCTACATAATTTGAGTATGTTAGCTTAGATGAGGTGATTGAATTACTCAAGTTTGATCTATCAACAATCACTCTATATGAAATGAATATTCTTTAGGACACTCTACAACAAAAGAAAAGGCAAGAAATTCTAAGGACGGAGAACAAGAAGAAACAAGTGTTACATGAAATCAAAGATATATTCATTGATGGTTTCAGCCTCCCAGATTCAAATGCAGAAAAACCTATTAAAGAGAAACTTGTCAATATATTGGACAAGATCAAAGACAAAGACCTAGAAACAAATGTAAAACTATTAGAATGGTCTGAAAGAAAGTCTCATACAAAAGTTCTGGAAAAGATATCTAGTGCCATTGCACTTAGGCAGGTTAATCTAGTAACCAAGATACTAAATGTAAGGAAGGCGTTAGAGAACATTTTCTCTCTATACACTAAGTTGTGAAAAATTGATATATTCACCAAGGAAACCCAACATGCTATTGACCAACTGCAAGGAGATTTTCAACTCATAGGTATCCAGTCCATTTTTACACCTCACATGGAAGCATTGCACAAGGAACTAGCCTATGCGAAACCATTGATGAAGAAAGATTCCCATCTTTCTACACATAAAGGCTTAGTTGACTTGGCTTCTAATCTTGAAATACATATTCATTCCCTAGATGTAGCAAGTGATAATAATGATATAGCATTGAAGATAATTTTGGAGCTACACAAGCCATTTTTGGACAAACACACTATAAGTGTAGCACCCACATGAAATAGTGTCAAAAAAAAGGGGGATTATACAATTTTGAAGAAAACTTTGTCAAGGTAGATATCTACTCAGAAGGAGTTAGAGAACGTAAATGAATCATTTACTTACGGGGAGTAAAACACAAAGGTAACTTCAGCAATTTTGCAAATTTTGAAATTTTGAAGATTTTGTATAGAAGCCAAGCATTGAAGAGACATTGTTTGACTTATGCATGAAGGAATGTGTATACCATGGCAAAGTGTTTTTGCCACTCATGTCAAAGGGGGAGATTATTAATCTCATTTTTTTTTTTGACATTATAGTAACAAAATACTTAGTCTTTATTTAGCAAAGAACAATGTAAGTTGAGTGCATAGTGCATGCTGAGTGATCAGAGCAAGCTGAACAATCAATGCGAGCCGAGTGATCAAACCATTTCGAGCATAAGTTTCTAGAAAATATAGGCTGGGTAATATGACTAGTATGTGCCAAGTAGATAGTATGTTCTAAGTCACTCTAGTGTCGACCAGTCTATACATTCCAAGTGGTTCAGGTGCCAAGCAACAGTTAATTCTAAGCACAATGAAGACCAAGCATCAGATCCTATTGATGTCGAGTGAATAGTTTTTGACATAGAATTTTTTATGGCACAAACTTCTATGTAAAAATAAGTGACAAATTTGTTCTATAGTTAGAAAACATGACCAAAGACATATAGTAACATGATTTAGCTAGATAATTAATGGTTTATAAATAATTTAAACAATTTTTGTATAGATTAAAATCTTACTAACATTATTAGAACATAAAAATTATATTAGCATTTGATACTCAACAAATTTATTAATTTTAACATAAAAGATGTACATATCTATCTATTTCTTATATTAAGGATTAACTTTAAGATTGAACATATATATTTTTCTTTTTCTTTTTTATTCTTGTAATTATCACTTTATATTTAAATGAAATAGAAATAGATATACGTTCAATCTTAAGGAGCCAAAGGATTGAATTCATAGGGAAGGGTATTGATGGAGGCATCCAACATCGTGCTCTAGGTGGAGGGTAGTAGATGGGTAGTAGGTCTTTCAAAGACATTTTCTATAGTATGCTAGTTGTTCAGTCTACCAATATTTACAATCAGTCAAATCAAGGTTTTGCTAAGCATTCGAATAAAGGCTTTCAAAGAGTTTCATTTGTAGAGAAAAACTATCACAACCTTCTAGGTGTCCATGCTATGGATGATTCTCTTAAGATTTTCTCAAGTAAAGTGGTTGTCCAACCAACAAAACCTCTATTTCCAAATCCCTAATATAAAGTTCAACCATTTTCAAAGGATTGCAGGAAGGGTTTGTTTGGATCTAACAAGCAACATGTGTTAGTTCACTCATAACCACCTATCTTAGCCTTTAAGAGAGGAGAAACATCAACAGATGGAGCTTGAAGAGTCCTTATGGGTAAAAAATCAACTTTGAAATTTGGGCAGGATTCTGGATTTCAAATTGAGTCGAAGGTAGCTAAGCCTAAAAAACATTAGAGCAACAAATTCATGCATACCAACGCATCGAAGTATTCTTAAGATACTCACAAGTGCCAATGTTTTGACATTTTCTCTAATGTTGAGATGATCAATTTGAATAGAACATAAATATCCCTAGGCCAAGAGCTCCCCACAATCCAAAACCCTTTTTAAAGATTGTCCCAACAGAATAGAAACTTGTATGGAGATAGATCCAACACCCTGTGCCCAACACAAGCCTATTTGATAGAAGCTAGCGAAGAAAAAGGGGTGATCAACTAGAAGTCTTTTTCTTAGATCATCTAGTTGGTAAACATATAGAGGGCCTTCAATGGTGTGCATTGATTGGTAAGTTTTTTGACTCGCACTTGCCCCTTACTGATATTCTCCCTTGGGCTCAAAAACATTGGGTGGGTTTAAGAGAGATCTTCTTCATGGAATCTATATCAAATTATTTTACTATTATTTTTTAGTCTAGAGATGCAAGAGATAAGGCCCATAGGGAGAAAGGATGGTTCTGTAAAGGACTAGGTTTGTTTACTCTTCACTGGTCTCCCACTTTTAATGCAAATGTAGATCTATGCCAATTTTTTCCTATGTGGGTCTCTTTTCTTGGCTTACCTCTTGAATACAGGGATCCTCACTTGGTTAAAATGATTGCCAATCAAATAGGCATCTTCATTAGACATGATTGGATTCATGTTGACCTTCATCATTTGGTAGTTAGAGTTTGTATTACTATTTCCTTAGCTAAGTCACCCCTGAATGATATTTTTTCTTAAATCCAAGTGGGGCTCTATGAAGTAGTAGATCATGGTTTAGCAAGCTAGTCTTATTAAAAAGTATCAAAATAATCTTGGCCATTTTATCTCACAATGTGGATCTCAATAGAACTTTTAAACTAAGGACTTGGAAATTTGTAATGACCATAGTTCTGATCCAGAAAACTGTTCACTTAGATAAGAAGTTTTCTATGGTTTCGCAAGATCAGGTTTCCTGCCCAATAGTGGAGAATAATTCCACTCAAGGAAGACATTGGGTCTATGTTTGAGTTTCTGTAGGCATTTTTTCTCTTCAGTATCAGGCTGGTTAACAAAATAAAATAAAGTCCATTCACCTAAGTAGCTACTCTTACCCTCAACCTTGCTTCTAGTGGATTTCATGATTTAGGACCATCCTATTGATCAGGAATCTAGAATTCACCCACTATGTCTTGACCTATCTAAGTATAGAAATTAGGAGGACATGTTATGTAAACCGCAAAAGAAACATAAACACATGAAACGTACAAAAGTAGAACTTAAATTTGTGGCAAGTTACGTAGCTATAACAATTGCTACTAAGTGTTTTGATGAAATAGTTGAAGAGGAAAATTTTATTATTCTTGATAATGGTGTTCAACAAAATCATATCCACTTTGTAGAGAGTATAGACATCTTGACCAACAAAGCCTTGGACAACTACATGTTACAAAGACTTATTTTAGATTCATTTGTTCTCAAATTGGCTACCTTACCTCTTCCAGTTCCCATTCCAAATGAGATTCTAAAAATGAACTTGTCTATTACTGCAAATGTAGCACTTCAAGATAATTTAATCCTAGCAGCAAAACCTCTTATTGCATCTTCAATTGGTTGGTACAAGCCTTCAAATGCCAAATGCAAAGATGCTATGATAATAGCTCATACAAATAAAATTCAATGTGATACCCCTAACTCTTTAATTGAAGATTTTCACAATGTAGAGGCCTTTGTAGAAACCCCTCATTTCCTTGAAGAGTATAAGGATTTCAATGAGGATTCCTTGGTTCAACAAGTGGATGTGGATTCCTATAAACAAGCAAACTCTCAAAAAGGGTTGGGTTCAAATTTTGACATCTCCACAAAGTTGTCTATATCTTAGACTACATTGCAAGATTCACCTTTGATTAAAACTCTAAAAAAGAGAGGTCACAAGCCTAAGAGTTCAAAGATTAAGGAGGAAATTGTAGCAGATACTCAGTCTATGCTTGAGGGTAAATTTGTAGCAATACAAAGAGTTACGAGGAGGAAAAAAAGTTCTCCTCTGCCCCAATGAGGCTCCTCACTTGGAATGTCAGAAGCATTAATTCCTTTGACAAAAGGCAAAGAGTCAAACAACAATTGGACTCTTTATTACCTAATATTGTTCTTTTGCAAGAAACCAAATTATCACAAGAAGTTTTCCAAAAAATAGTTGCTAAGTGGTCAAATATGGAAATTTGCTCATTCCTAAGGTATGGGTGCTTTAGGAGGTATTACAATGCTTTGGAATTCTAGTATAATTTTAGGTTTCCTTATTCAACAAGAAGCTAATTGGCAACTTCTCTATTTTAAGCATTTTGAAATATCTTTTATGGTCATTAATGTATATGGTCCTACCCTAACATAGGATAAGTGCAAACTTTGGTTATTACTCTCTCATCTTATGCAAGATCATGAAGATACAAATTTTGTTTTGGATGGGGACTTTAATGCCATTGTGTCCCATTATGAAAAGTAGGGTGGCATATCTCCACCCACTAGGGTCATGGATGATTTTGGAAAGTTTATTAAGGACAATGATTTGAATGATATTATTTAAGGTAATGGGATGTTCACTTCAACTAATAGGAGATAGGGTTTCCTTCAAATTACTGAAAGGTTAGATAGAATTTTGTTGTCCCAGAGTTGGAAGTTGTTTTAGCTTGATGTATCTTCATAAGTGTTACCATTTACTGGCTTTGATCATTATCTAGTTTTGTTATATTTTTATTGGTCTCTTAGTCCCAAAGTCTACATCTTCTTTCAAATTATAGAACATGTGGTTCAGACATCCACATTCTTGCCATTACTCAAGTAGTGGTAGATTAGTGCACCATTTTTGGAAGGGTCTAAAATGTTTCAATTTTATAAAAAACTTCAGCTCGTTAAAAAAAAGTCAAGAGCTGGAACAAGCATGTGTTTAATAAAATCTTCACATAAAAGGATAAGGTGGATAAATAGTTAGAGAAGATTCATCATCATATTATTCAATATGGTTTGGACTTAGATCATTTTATTAAACAAAAGGTCTTGCAGCTGAATAGGAAGAGCTTCGTGGGAGAGAGGAGGAATTTTGGAGACAAAATTTGAGAGAAACATGGCTTAAGGATGGTGATAAAAATACTAAGTTCTTCCATATGTCAGTAAAACAAAGGCAAGCAGCTAATGCTTTATTTCAAATTGAGCATTCTGAGTCCAACTTACTCTTGAAGGGAGCTAGAGACATTGAAGAAGAGGGTGTTAAATTTTTTTAAAACCTTTTAGACCCACCTCAATCCCCTCAATCATCTAATCGTTTGGAAGAAGATTTACAATTGGTCATTCCTTAATTGGTCACCCCTAAAGATAATGTAGAATAAGTGAAACAATTCACATTAGTAGTAATTAAGGAGGTAGTTTTCAATATTCCTATGGACAAGGCCCCAAGACTATATGGGTACATTGTTATTTTCTTTCAAAAATGTTTGGATTTCATTGGTTTTGACTTTCAGAAATGGAAGAATCTAGGAAGCATGGTTTTATGATCAAGAATTTTAACACCGCCAATATTTCTTTGATTCCCAAGTCTTCATCCCCTAAGACATTTGAAGATTTTAAACCAATCTCTTCATGCAACATGATTTACAAATTCCTCACTAAAGCAGTCTATCTTAGGCTCCAAAAGCTTTTGCACAAAATTATTTCTTCAAAGTAAGGAGGATTTGTGCCAAAGAAGGAGACAATGGAAGGTGCCTTAGTTTCTCATGAGGTTCTTCATTCGATAAATACTCATGTTAAATACCATTCCTAATAATCAAATTAGACATGATGAAGGTTAATGACAAAGTTAACTAGAACTTTCTCATTAAAGTGCTTCTAAAACTTGGCTTTTCTCCTAAATGGTGCAAATGGATCAAGGCATGTTTATCAGGGGCTTCATTCTTAGTAATTATAAATGAGGTTCCTTTAGGTTTCTTCTCTTCCTCCCAAGGGGTGAGGCAGGGAAATCCGATCTCACCATCACTTTTTATTATTATGGCTAAATCATTCAACAGATTGATCTCTTCTAAACATGCTCTAAATTAGTGGAGGGGGATACAAATTCCAAGATCTATAATTTTAGTCACTCAGTCCCTCTTTGCAGATGATACTCTCTTATTTGGCCATGCAATAGTGCAAGAAGCTAGAATTATGAAAAAAGTCTTTGATTTGTACACTTCAGTATCAGGAAAAAGCATTAATGCCCCTCAGTCTAAACTATACATCTTCTTTACAAATGCAATTATTTCTTCTAAGATAGTTTAGGTTTTGGGGTTTTAGCAAGATCTTCTTCCTTTAGTCTACTTGAGAATTCCCTTTTTTGTAGGTACAAACAAAACTATGTATTGGAAGACCATTGTGGATAGGATAAAAAGCAAAATTTCTTCCTGGAAAGTCAGGTGGCTATCTTTTTCAGGTAGAATTCTCTTTGTTAGATCTATTCTTTTAGCTATACAAAACTATTTCATTTCTATTCTTTATTTTCAAGTAGTAGTAATTAAACAAATTAGGCAGATCATTACCAATTTCCTATGGAGCAGCAATATATCAGGGCAAACGAAAATCCCTTTAATTTCTCTCTAGGAGATAGCTTTAGATAAACATTATGGTGGGTCTTCACAATCTTTCTCTTAGAAACAAAGTGTATGGAGGAAAGTTGGTTTGACAGATGATGAAGAAATCAAATATCATATGGTTCAGGATTATGCAATCAAAATATCTAGACTCTATGGATCCCACTCATATCATCTCTTCTACTTCTCTACCCAAAGGCTCTGAGATATGGAATTTTATGGCCACCTCTAAACAAATTGTTGGTGATTAGATATCCTGGGAAATTAGGAATGGATAGAAGGCATGCTTTTGGGAAGATTCATGGAATGGCTTCACTCCTCTAGTAAGTATACCTAAATTTTTTGATTCTATCCATGTCTTTAAATCCTCTTTGGGGGATAAGGTGTGTCACTATATAGATCATGTAGATCTAGTGTCACATTAAGGAGCATTGTATTCTTGCTATTTCTAATTTTTATGCCAACCTTTTCAAGTATATTTTAAAAGAGAGATAGGTATTTTATCAAGACAACGAGGATCTAGTTTTTTGAGCCCCTACATTTGATGGTAATTATTTGGTTAAGGCTAGGTACATGGCTCTCAGTAGAGCATTGGATTCTAGAACCAAAAGTAGGGCATTCTGATTTTGATGGAATGATTGCACATTATGTAAAGCCAAATGTTTCCCATGGATAGCCCTCCAAAAGAGACCACTCACTAGTGATAGGCTAGAAGAATTTAGTATTCATCAAAGGTTTAGATGTCTCCTCTACCAACAAGATGTTGAAGATGTAGATCATGTGTTTCTACAATATGAGTTTGCACAGGAATGTTGGAAATTTATTTTTAATAAGTTGAATTTTGTTATGCCACTCCCTAATGCCCTTTGGGATTTATTTGAGTCTTGGCCTAAATTGTATACTAGTCTCTCCTTACATCTATCTAGATATGTTCTCCATCTCTAATCATTTGGTCATTATGGTGGGAGATAAACAAGTATATCTTTAGGCAATCCCCTTCCATAGTGGATCTTGTGAAGATTACTATTGAAAAGTCTATATTAGAACTAGTTTCAACCAATATTAAGAATAATTCCTCACACATCTTATTCTCTAATTGGGATGATGCTACAATCAATGAGTGGAAATATATTTGTCTCCCAGCTTTCCTTACTTTTAATAGGTCATCAAGAGAACGCGATAGGAAAAATGTTAAATGGTCCCCACCAGAAGATGGAGTTATTAAGGCTAATTTTGATGGAGACTCGTGTAGGAACTTGGGTAAGTTAGGCATTGGGGTTTGCTTGAGAAATCATGTCGGTGTTCCTATTGCCTTATAGATCCATCTCCCATCCCATAGGGTACAAATAATGTGACTGAAGCTTCTACGTTATTATAGGGGTTAGTGATTGCCAGTTCTTTGGGATGAACTCATATCCATTTTGAAAGGGATTCCATGATTTCTATTTATGCCTATATTAATAGAAATTTTTTAACAAAAAACTTGGCCTATATTTATAAGCAAATTTGGAGGCTTATTATCCTTTGATTCATGTACAATTCCTCATATATATCAGGAAGGTAATCCAACTGCTAATCATCTTTCTAACCTAGGTTGTGATGATAGTTTGGTTGTGGACCATGACACTGATAAGGTACTTTATTTACATCCCATGCTAGTGGCCATCATATTTAAGAAGCAAGCCAGGATTAAATTTTGTCAATTTCTTATATGATTTGTTCAGTTAGTATGAAGTTTGGGGAAGTCCAATTTGTCCTTTAACTTTGTACTCAATATTATAATTAAATATATATCTTTTTTGTAATGGGGTCATGAAGTGGAGTTTTCTTCCTAGTTCTTTCCCCATGGAGCCTTTGAACTAGGTTATATATATATATATATATATATATATATATATATACACACACACATATGTATACATGTATATATATATACATGTATACATATGTATATATATATATACATGTATACATATGTATATATATATATATATATGTATATGCATATATATATATGTATACATGTATATATATATATACATATGTATACATATGTATATATATATATACATGTATACATATGTATATATATATATATATATATGTATATGCATATATATATATATATATGTATATATGTGTATATACATATATATACATATATATATGTATATGTATATACATATATATATATATATGTATATATGTGTATATACATATATATATGTATATATATGTATATACACATATATACATATATATATATATGTATACATATATATACACACATATATACATATATATATATATATATATATATATATATATATATATGTATACATATATTTATACATGTATATATATATGTATACATATATATATACACATATATGTATACATATATATATATATATATAGATATATGTATATATATATATACATATACATATACATACATACATACATACATACATACATACATACATACATACATATATATATATATATATATATATATATATATATATATATGTATGTATGTATGTATATATATGTATGTATATATATATATATATATATGTATGTACACACACACACACACACACACACACACACACACACACACATATATACATACATACATACATACATACATACATACATACATATATATATCATCTACTTTGTATTAAAAAAAAACAATTTGTTAATCTAAATATTAAAAGATGTAGCAGATTGTGGAAGATTTTTTATTTTATTGCTATCAATTTTCACTATCCATATGAATGTTCATGAATGCTTTTAATAGATTGGAAAACGTAAGGAAAATAAAACTAATAAATATACCTTTACACCATGATAGATATAATATAATTTATACTATATTAATATTATTAAATATATATTTAATATAATTTATTACCCTTACATTAAATATTATTAAAATCTTGAATTATATGTACAATGTAATATCGAAAATGAAACCACAAACGAAAAGAATAGACTCAAATTTTGTGCACACAAACAATATCATGCCTATTAGAGACACACACATCCCAATATTTAAATTCATTAAATTTTCTCACTTGGCATTTGATTTGGTAGAAAAATAAATTTAAACTTTCAAAAATAAATACCCTAAGATGTGATAGAAGGCATAGCCAACCCTTTCCATAGTTTAACTTTGGTTTTAAATATGAAATTTAAACTTTCTGGTATTTTGTTGCGTTCTTTGGTGGATTGGGTTTAATGAAAAAATCAAAATATGTTTTAGTATTTGCATTCTAAGGTGGATTAGGTTTAATGAAAAAATAAAATATGTTGTAGTATGTTGTACCCTGCACTCATTAAAATTGAAGACAACTCCATGCCAAACATTAAGTACCCTAAGAAAATGATTTTGGCTTTGCCACATAATTACAAAAAATTCAGTTTTGACGATTATGTGAAAACCAAACTAAATGGAAATGATCATAAATAAATAATTATCATAGCGTTATGAACTTTTTTGGTCTTTATTTTAGTTGATTGTAAATTCACTATAGGAAAAACAGAACATGATTTCTCTTCATATCTTTCGAACCATGGCTTTGTAATTAAATTTTAAAGATTTTTAAAAGCCAAATGAAAGTAATAGTAGGTCTATAAAAGATGAAACCCAAGAAAAATATTTTCAAATATTACAACCAAACGAAAGATCATCTAACAAAATTTTACTATATAAAATAAATAAGTGGAATAATAGACCCCAAATTGTTTATAGATCTAATGAAAAAGATCCATATATTTTGTACACGTGGCTAATCAAATAATCTCCCTATAAAAATCTATACCAGAAAGCTCTTAAGACTATGAACAAGATGACCATGAACAAAATCTGCTCATTTTTATTTGTCCAAAAGATAAGTGGGAAGCTTTGTACTCAATATAGAAGGGAAACCATGAAAGCAATGAAGGATCCCACGAGATCAACAGAAATAGGAGTCAGACATACTAAGGGAAGAATTAAGCTTGGGTAAAAAAAGTCCAATTTGACTATTTAACACTTTTGGTCTAGGAATTTAGCTTAGTGTGTGATGTTTAAGCTACTCCCCAGACATAGAAGCTATAGGTGATGATGATGACGCTATTTTATAGGTGAAGTTGCTTGAACTTGACAAAGTTGGACAATCTAGATGACAAAAGCACAAACAAACATTAAATGCATTTATTACATGTTTATCCTTCTACCATTATTGAATTCTGATTTTCTATTTTTTATTTTTTATTTTTAAAACCATCATAACGTAGAAAAAATGCTAGTGACCAATCACAAAATTGATTTTTTTTTTCAAAAAAATTAATTGGCATGGTCATTCGGGAACATTAGTTCCCTACCTTATTGATATGGTAGGGAATAATAAAGAAAAATCCTTTCTTTATGAATGATGACATGTAAATGCTTTATTTAAATTCTTTGAATTGAAACAAGTTGCCTTACATAGAAACAAGCTGCTAAACATATGACAAAAGAATGGTCATCTAGAAAAAAAATTGCAACAAGCCCATCCTCTTGATTGAAGATGATCCATCTTCCTTTATATGTTTTTTTTTTACAAATATAAATTTTATTATAATCATTTTATATTTTTTCTCCATAAATTATTTTACCTTGAGATTTTCTACTCAGGATATTATCATAAAAATATATTATGTTGGCCTCGGCAACATTATACAAAAGCACTGCCATGGGAGGTATCCTTTACAACATTATGGGAAATATGGTTGTCACCTACATGGGAAACTATGGAGGGGGCTTCAATAATGAAGCTAGAGCATTGGTGCTTCTCTGGGGGCTCATAATTGCAAGAGCTCAGGGTGTCAATAAGCTAGCTATTGAGGGAGACTCAATGTTAATTATTAAGGCTACTAAGGGAGAAGAAAAAAGCAACTAGTCAATTAAAGTTATAATTGAGGAAATCTAAAGGTTAATGGAAGATTTCCAAGAGATCCACATAGCCCATATATATCATGAGGGAAATGGCATGGCAAATGGACTAGCTAAATTTTTCCACAGTGTCATGAGCCTTGTGGAATGGGATGATGTCAGAAGGTTGCCATCATCAACTCAAGTTATGATGGAAAGGGAGCATACCTTCATTAATTCCATATGAATAACCAAAATAGGTGGCAAGCCTTCTTTTCTCCATGTGGGCATATGAATAGGACACTTCATAAAGGGAGTTTTTGGCATGATTGTTTACTAATTTGCATTTTGATTTTAGTTGTCATGAACATTAAATACTGCCACAAAATGATGTAGAGGGTGGATTTGGCAAGATGTATTGAATGATCTAGTAATGATCAAAATGATAGGTTAATGAATTCTCACACAAGATACAATTGGCAATGACAATTTATGGAAGGAAAGAGAATGCTCACATGTGCTAAGATGAGTGGTTTTTTGCTTTTTGGGAAACATTGTAGACTTATGATGGTCATGCAATGCCTTTTCATTTTATTTGTTAAGGCTCTTCAATTCAAATCCATCAACGTCAAAACCTGCAACAAGGCTTTGTCGTTTGATGAATTAGTGGATGATCTATGTGACAGCATGGAAAATAGCAATCAAATAGAATCGGTGGGTGTGGAAGATAGAACTCATAGAAGTGAGGTGGTGATGGTGTACTTGTAGGAAGGTGGCATTTTATAGTATATGGAGGGTATGGTGAAGCATGATGAGATTATATTGATGAAGTTCTTCTAGACTTGGAAGGATAGGAAGGTGAGTGTTAATGCCATGAACCTCAATATTTTGGAACAAACCATTGCGAGAGCTGGTGAATTTTTCATGGTGTTGGCTCCTAATTTAACAGTTTTGAAAATGACCAAGAAACTAGACAAATGCATCCAAGGCTAGCAAATTCCTATGACGAATACACTCAACTGTAATCTTGGGCTAACTATAAGGCATACCTCCTTCTTCACTTCAGGCTTTGCAAGACCTAGGCGGGTTAACCTACAAGTTCTGACATATGGTATAGTGCAATTAAACATAAATCTAAACCTAATAATAACAGATGCAACCCTTTATTCTCCTAATAACTCACATAATAACACAGATCTATAGTAGCTAAATGCAAATATATGAAATTCATAAGTTGAGTGTGGGTTAATTCTTTTCAGCCCACAACAAAATGTGAAATACTAAATTGATTTTGATTAAAAAGATTTGTGCAAATAAACTTCATATCAACTTGCATCGGATTTAGTGATCAGTGCCTTATCCATTGAAACATAGAGTCATTACTGGTAGGATGACCTAACTTATTTTCTTTACAATTAAGTTTGTCAACTGAAATCTTCAATTCCCATTCTTATGAAATATCCCCTTCATACACTGAAAAGCCCTATCAGAACACTAAAGCATTTACTTGACTCCTTGAATCAAAAGCAACAATAGACCTAATACACAACTCATCCGAGATGTCTTTAAATTGAATAAACCTTATTCACTCAATCTCAAAGCTAATGGCACATGAAGAATTAGGAGACAGAATAAGAAAACCTAGATAACACATGTAAATCCCCTTGTATATTCATCCATGGAAAAGACTGAATACATAAACTGGTAAAACTGAATGTAACTCAAGATAATTCACATGATCTAGCATCAAATTCCACATCTCGAAAAACAACACATGAAAATGAACTAAAAATTTGCACATAAGCGGGTGTGTGTCCTTTACTACTAGAGCTCATCTCAATAAACAGGAAGTAAAACCATCAACAACCATGGTTTCATAGTAGAAACTGGAACCCTGCTAGTTTTCCCAGAGAAAACTGCCAACCCCAAACAAAGAAAGTGAATGAGAATGATAAAGGAGAAAAGAATTCCTGAATTTGATCAAACAATGACATGTGTCCCCTTAGAATTCTTTCCCAAGAAGCTGAAAACATCTCTCTAATCTCTCCCCTCAATTGCAAAATCAAATCCTCATCATTTGGCCTCCACTAGCACAAAATATCTAAGATATTTGAAAGGAAGAATAACTGATTTTGATTCCTGAAATTTTCTCAAGGTAAAAGTGAAAATTAGTTAAAAATTTACTTCTAAAAGCCAAGAAAACCCTTTGAAATTGATTTTTTCACACTCAGACTTCAACAAGCCTTTATATCTACCTCCAAACTGATTTTGACATCCCATGATGAATTTCGCCCTTTCCATTGAGAATGCCCCGAAAAATGCAAAACTGCTTATAACTAGAACTGGTGAACTGTTGTGCTAAATTTGACCTCATATTTGAAAAATTCAGCTTCTCTCGGTTCCAATGGTATATTGCACTACCTATTTTGAACAAAAAATGTCCCTATTATGGCCATTTGAAATTCAAGGTCTTGAGCCATGAATAGTCATTAAAATTCAAAAATTCAAAAATTTACATAGTATAAAATATACAAATAAATTTAAATTTATTTGAATTTTTCATCTTATGCATTTGAAGCTTCTCAATTTTGATTTTATATTCTAATTACATTTCACCTTATTTCCCCCAATCCCACGACACAACATGGCAGATTCCCATTTGTTGTGCAACATTTGAAACCTTTTTTAATTAATTAATATATCCTTTTATTTGTCTTTCACATAGCATCGTAGGGCTATCATTTTATCCTTATGCTCACATGGTCATTTGAGCTTTTGAAATGCTTTTATGCTCATACACTGAATAGA
Source organism: Cupressus sempervirens (assembly GCA_028749045.1). Lineage (NCBI taxonomy): Eukaryota > Viridiplantae > Streptophyta > Pinopsida > Cupressales > Cupressaceae > Cupressus > Cupressus sempervirens. Next base: position 271,594,922 of record CM053786.1, on the reverse strand, counting down.
TTAATATTTATTAAGACTTATCGTGGAGCATTTACGCTTCTACACCTTATCCTGTAGCATTGGGACCCCTTCACATCTTCATTTACACTCATACGCAAGTCGTCATTTATGCTCACGAGCATTTAAAATTTCCTTCCTTTATGCTCATACGAGCAGGCACGTAAATCTGGAGTCCTTTAAAATTTGTTTTATGCACATTCAGTGGACCTCCTAGAAGAGCATAAACCTTTCAAAATGTGCCTCCCGACAATTCTCTCAAGATTTCCCCCATAGGAGCATAAGCCTTTGAAATCGGCTTTACATGATTACGCGTTGGTCATGATCATTCATCGAGTCAAAATTATTTGACTAAACCCACCATGCAAGAGCTTGACATTTCAAGCCATGAATATCTTAAGACTTCGTTTCGTCTGAGTAAGATACTATTTAAAAACATGAGAAATTGACAACATAAGCAGTGTGGGATAAAATGCATTTTAACTACTCTACTCTTGCTCATGGCATGGAGTGCCTGTGATCCTCTTCCTCATTGGAGTTTCTAATAAACAAAATGTGGTGTCCTCTTTGCACAAAGTATCTGTTGGCACCACGTCTCCACGTGGAGCCCTTTGTGTAGCTTCTTGACTTGTGTTCTGCGTGAGCTTTGCTGCTACAAACTAGTGGCTTCCAATTTTTGTGCTTCTCTATGTCTTTGTATGGGCTTTCCTGCCCCTTTGACTGCATTTTCTTAGCATGGACGCGGGTATCTTCTTTCTTGGGCATTGATCTGCTCCTTTGACATGGGCATCTTTGTTTTTCCTAGCTACGAGCTTCATTTTAAAGTGTTAACCTCCCTCTAATATGTGGGTGTAGTCTCTAAGTGTTGTTTCCTTTTTAATGCATGAACTGCTCCTTTATTTGAGAGGTGTGGGCTCTTTACAGTGGTTTCATCCTTCTTGGATGCTTGAAGCTTATCTTTAATGCATTAGCTTTTGTCTTTGCTTATGTGGCTTCATGTTTTCCTTCAAGCCTTTCACTGACAGCTTCCTCTTAGCTGTGGGCTCTACTTAGTGGAGAATTTTGCATTTAAATCTGCAGCTCCTTCCTCTTAGGAGGTCCCTTGCTATGTGTGGAGCCTCTCCTTTGTTATATGGGCATCTTCTTTGCACATGGACATTTCCTGCATTCATAAGTCTACTCTCAGCTCTATGAACTCTAGGCCAAAGGAATTCCTCAACAACAAAAAGGTTAGCCAAAGAATAAATGAGCACCACATTTGATGAGTAATCTTAAAGGGATATTTCTCCTTCTCCTCTATACAGGTGCAATTTATAGGTTTTCATAATGCACTCAGTCTTGATAAACTTGTAATCCCCCCACATAATCTCTAAGAGTGACTTAAGATAATAGGAAAGTGTTCTAAAGAAGATATGGCATTTTGCAATTTATGGACTAAGATTTTTAATGGAGCTTCCCTTCCATCTTCACCATCTAGAGGAAGAATGAGCCTAATAAAAAACTTGAACCTACTTAATGCCTTATGAAAACTTTAGTCGATTATGCTTCTGTCATATTCTGTTTAGACAAAACTCCATATGAAAAATAATTGAATAAAGATGGAATGACCCCACTTCTAGCAAACTCAAAAGTTGAAACACCATCACCTTTCAACAAGTTCAGAAAGCATTTTTTCTATAAGCAACAAAATGTGTTCTTCATCAATAGAAATAATCTTTGCCACTTTTTGTTTACTTTGCAATTCATAATTTTATTTATTGCAAATTATTTTCAGTTTGCAAAGGCTTTATGTCATTCTTCCATTACACTGCTACTTTCTCTTCCTTTCTTTTAAATCTTCAAGCACCGAGGACTTATTACAATCCATACCATCTTTAGATTTAACTTGAATGTATTTTTCATCACCTAAGTTTTTCTGTTGAGCACCTTTATATCTTATTACTATCATCATTATTCTCCTGAATATTTGGAGCAAGGTCACCTTCATCACCAACATTTGTTGCATCATGACCATACTTCTTCTTGATCATAGCCTTCAAATGGTGGTATACTTCTACACCCATCTTCATGGCCTCTTTAAATGAAGAAACTCCTATAGGAAGGATCATGAACTCCTATATTGTAAGTTTGTTGCCTGCATGTGAGCCTCCATTGATGACATTAAAGGTAGGTATAGGCATCACTAAGTTCTTGTTGCCAACAATATTAGCAATCTACTGTTAAAGTGGAAGTTTCTTCACATGAGGCCTTGCTTTGCAAATAGCCAGAGATACTGCCAATATGGCATTTGTTCCGAGCTTCTATTTGCACTAACCCCATTGATTTTGATTAACAATATTTGTGCAAATGAACTTCATATTAGCTTGCATCTGATTTAGTGATCAATGCCTTATCCATTGAAACATAGAGTCATTACTAGTAGGATGACATAACTTATTTGCTTTATAATTAAGTTTGTCAACTAAAATCTTCAAATCCCATTCTTATGAAATATCCTCTTCATACACCCAGAAACCCTATCAAAACATTGAAGCATTTACTTGACTCCTTAAATCAAAAGCAACAATAGACCTAATACACAAATCATCCAAGATGTCTTAAATTGAATAAACCTTATTCACTCAATCTCAAAGCTAATGGCATATGAAGTGTAATACCCCAAAATTGGCTCATTGCCATGAGACCAATTCTGGTCTATTTCTGATCAATCCTAAAGTCCTATTTCACTAGGCAAATTCTTATTCTGCTACTCGCTGCTTGACTTAATTATCAGATGGAGAAAACCCTAATCTGGATTCATCATGCTTATTATTTAATTCCTACAGTATTGACTCATATTAGTCACATTAAACCTACTGATTACAATTTAATTTAATTTAAAGTATTTACACTTTAATTAAATTAAATTATGTCCTAAGGCTAATGTACTATGGAATTAAATTTATTTAATTTAATAAATATGCCTATTTTAATTAATTAAACAAAATTATTTAATTAAATGGAGAAACTTACTTCTAATTAATTAAACAAAGTTATTTAACTAAATGAGAAGTTATTCCTAATTAATTAAATGAAGTTATTTAATTAAACAAGAAAAGTGTCTCTAATTAATTAAATAGAGTTATTTAATTAAATGAAAAAGGTAATTATGAGAGCATATCTCATTTTATTAAATTAAATATCTCACCAAAATCTCTCTTCAGTTCAAAAAAGGAAATTCCCAGTTCACTACTGATCAAATTAGAAGTGACCCAGATCACTTGCTTTTACACTAAAGTCTATCTAAGTTGACCGACTCTTACACTCAGATCTAAGCCAGTTAACTCCCTTTGATTTGGGAATCTTCCTTTATGACTGAACTTCATTTTCAATCCTAACCTTTGATTGAAATCAATCTCAACCGTTGATGGATTCTAGGAAAGTCTATTTAAGAGACCCTCATTTCCTCATTATAGAGGTGGGAATTTGAATAGTATTGAATTGCTGCCGAATTGAGTACTCAACTTTCTAGCTTTCATATTGTTATTACGTTTAAATTCTCATTTAAAATAACAATGCATACATTTAGATTAATGCCGTCTATTTCCTAGATTAATTGCCCGCACTTTATCTAGATTACTTGCATATCATATAGATTAGTCAAATTTTATTTTAAATCCTTTGTTCTTAGAGGGTCTAGTTTCTTAACATCTCAAATATGAGGATATCTAACAAGCAATTCCCTTTAGATAGAAGGCAATAGGTTGCTTTGCTGGCTGATTTTTGGATGAACAATCCAATGTTCATTCTGGGATGAATTCACAAATAAAGACCATGTTGAAGTATGTGTGGTAGCATAGCTCGCATTTTCACATATACATTTCTAGTGCCCACCATGGGGCCCAAGAAAATTAATTTCTCAGGGCTTCTCTGCATTTTTTTAAATCAAAATTTAAGTTCTCTGTTTGTACGATTTCGTATAGAATCGGGAATCTTCGTATGAGACTATTTATTTTCGTGCAAGGATTATGAATCTTCGCACAAAGATTCTTTGCATGTCATGTGAGAAAGTACCTGAGCATGCCAAACTTCATGCAGGCCATAACAGCATTTTGAGTGAGCCTAAAACAATTTTGCATGGCTCTGTCAGAGATCTCGCGCGAGATCTTGTAACATTAGCTTTGTTTTTGAGTATTTTTGATCTTTAGCTTATTTGATTTTGCTAACGTACTTATCTTGATTTGTTTCTCTAGATTTCTTGTAGCTTAACCAATCGAAAATGGACTAATAGTTTGCTTGCAGGACACTGTCAAAGATATGCTTGTCAAAGATCAATATTTTCAAACCCACAAAACAATGTGTGTCTTCCTTTTTTGCTTTCAAAATTAGATTAACTAGGGCTTGTGAACTTCTTAGGGTACAAGACGGAAGAATAGGGGAATATGCTCTTCACTTCTTGGAGGTCATGACCGAGAGTGAATTAGAAACCTAGATGCTTTCAAAAGATGACATTTTGAGGGAGGCAAGAAGCTTGGTGGTTGTCCTACACTTATTCTCTTCTATGATAAGACAATGATTTCCTTTTAGGGAATCAAAATCTTTAAGGAAGAATAAGTTTGGATTGATTGAGCCAAGTCTGTAATTAACTTGTCTTGCATGTTTGGGCGAGGAAATAAGGTAGAGGATTATGCTCTTTCCCCTTGAGGGAAATCAGAAACTTGGACCCTTAGATCTAAACCACTAGTCTGTGTCAATCCTTTAGAGGGCCTTCCAGAGTGATCCAACCTTCGAGAACAACCCAAGTGAGCACACTCCTTTCATCAAAGATTCCTACTCACTATAATAAAGATTCTTTGTAGAGCAAAAGACTCCAAAGCTAGATTAATTTCTTCCCCTTGATTCTTGATATTGCATATCAAGGGGAGGCTCTGTCTGTGCACTAGTTGACGCTGGCTCTTGGCTTGTTAAGAAAGTAGTGTGCACTTTCAAATGCTAGTGTGGGCTGCTAGTCTCAACTTTGCTTGCGGAGCCATCGAGAATCAATATGAACAAAAGCCAAGTAAAACCTCTTAGTTAGAAGCTACTGGGTTCACCTCCAAAAGGAGGCATAATCTTTGTGCAAGGAGGAGGAAGAATCTCTCCTATAGAACTCACCATAGGCATGCTACTAGACGTTTGAAGGTGGTATACATGCTTGTCCCTTGCCACAAGGGCACTCATTTAGCATATACTATTGAGTCCTTTGAGTATACCAAAAACATGGGCGCCCTCCAAGGGGTGACACGGTTGTGTGAGGTACACACATGCGCATAAGATGTGGGACAAAGGTTTTTCCTTCTCTACTAATTTTTCTTTCCAAGGATAAAGCGTGTTTGTTATCGAGTCATCAACAAAGTCCAAACCCTTTTACAACAAATAAAAGTCAAGACTCCCCTATCCTGTCGAGTTGCCTTGTCCTCGGCAGGACTATTTTCGACTACTATATGCTTCCCACTATCTTCTTTGAACACTTTGCCTAAAATTGCAAACTCAAAACATTGTCCAAACATCTTACTAGGTCAACCTTGCTGTCCGTCCAATCAAATCTGCTTGATAAATTTTCCCAATCTATCTGAAAAGTCCAAAAACCTTGTCAAATTCAATCGCTGTTGTCAAATTGGTCTGCCTTCTCGTGCGAAATCATCTAGTCCTCGTGTGAAATCATTTTTTCGTTGCACAAAATTAAACTTCTGCCATGAGACTTTGCGCGACCTTGTGAAATTTCTCACACGAAATTAAAACACTGTGACTGACCTTTGCGCGAGCCAGAAAATTTCTTCATGCAGCTTGTAAAACTTCTTCGTGCAACCTATAAAGGTTTCTCGCACGAGACTTTGTGTCAGCATTAACAATTTGGGTCTGTTTTAGCTATGTGCGGCCTGCACGCTATCTTTTTTCTGCATCCATTTATCACTCTCTATTTGCAAACAATCCTAAAACAGTGACACTTTGCTTAGCGGAAGACTTGTGTCTTATACTTTGACTAGTCTCATCTCTTAAGTTACCTTTTGCCTTCATTTCTTAATGCTTGTCATACCTTGTGTCACGTTGGTCATAATCTTTGGCTATTTTAGCCTTTAAATCAAACCATTTGTGCCTTGGTGGACAACATTCTTGCTATTATCTCATCCTTTTTGAGACTTAGTCTTAGTGTAGTCCTTGTCTAAGTTCTAGCTTTTTGTCCTTGTCTATGACTATTGCAACCAGAAGTGGCAATGTGTTTTATCCTCTTAGACTTAGACATGGTCGTGCCAGGGGTCATAATCACAACAAAGGTTGCTTACCTTTCATTACACAATCTATATCTAGTTCGGCTAGTGAGGCATCTTCACGATCCCCATCACCTGCCAGGTCACCTTGAACTCAGGAAACACTTTCCATAAACCTGCAACAAGTTAGGAATCCTTTGTACCAAGAGGATACTGAGATAGGAAGAGGTCTTGCATTACCAAACACGATGTCTGATCCTTTTTTTAGAAGATCTTTTGAAACACAACACACTGAAACTAAACACATTCCTATAATGACTAATCGTGAACCTGAACATGGTAGTTATAGTTGACATCAAGAACCACCTAGGAATGATAAAGAGAAAGAGAAAGACCATGACACTGATGAGGAACAGAAAGAGGTGGCAATAATCCCTAAACACATAGCAAAATGTCGAAGAGACAAAAACTTCCAAAAGGTCATGGGAATCCTACTCAATGAAGAGAAGGAAAAGTACTTTCTCAAACTTGTCCAAGAGGGAGCTAAACTGCCTTCTCATTTCAATGTGGAAACCATCATCACACCTGAAGAAGAAAATGAGACTTCTAAAATCCAAAAACAATTGAAAATTATGCAAGACCGATTGGCTCAGATAATGCATGAGAAAGAGAAACCCACAAAGACATACACATTAGATGCTCTTTGTTCATTTCCATTTGACAAAAGCATAAACATGCAGCCTTTCCCATGAGGCATAGAACTACCCAAATATGACAAGTACTTTGGTACTACTGATCCCCAAAATCACTTGTGGGAATTTGGTGCTTTGTCTATGGATTTTATACATGATCAAACCTACCTCATGCATTTATTCCCTAGAAGCCTCGGTGATCAGGCTTTGGAGTGGTTCTCACATTTACCTCCTGGTATCAAGACGTTTGACGAAATTGCCAATCTCTTTTTTCAGCAATATTCTCATAACATACAACACCCTGTCAATATTCGAGATCTATGCAACCTTAAACAAAAAGTTGGTGAGCCGTTTCTCACATTCCTCCAACAATGGAGACAACTATACACTAAATATTCTCACAAAATTCCAGAAACAGAGAAGCTTGACATTTTCACTGATAACCTCCTACCTGATTTTGGATACAGAGTCCAACTTCAAGGCCCACGTACCTTTGAAGAAATGATTACATAGGCTATCCATATCGAGGAATTTATGGTCAAGAAAGGTGAACTCACTCTTCAAAGATACATAAAACAAGGTTCCACTTCCAATAGGGATAAAACCAAACACGTTAACAAGAACTGAGAAATTGTACATGGAGTTGTTGACAATGTCACACCCAAACCTGCTAAACCAGAATTTAATCTCACATATGGCCTCAAAGCAGCCAAAAATGCTGAGAAACCTCCCCCTAACAATAAGAAATCTGGGAGAAAACCAAGGAACTCTTGGGCAATACGCCCCAAGTGAGAATACACGCCTTTGGGAGAACCCCTGGATGTGGTTTACAGAACATTGCTACAACACAAGCTTATTTCACCAATGGATAACCCTCATCCCTATGATCCACAACCACATCCACCATGGTGGAATGAGACCTCATTCTGTGAGTATCATCAAAACAAGGGACATAAAACTAGCAATTGTATAAACTTGTGCCATAAAGTCAAAGACATGATTGATGTTGGTGATCTTGTGGTAGATGGACATAACAAAAACTCAGACCAAAAGGCGTTCAAAGAACCTTTCCCAGCTTATGAAAAAGGAGAGACTTCGCAACCACAACCCTACAACAAGGTCAACTATACATATTCAAATTATGACAATGTCATTCATATGGTTGAACCTATGGATTTTGAATATTGCAACATTATTACCATTAAGGGGAAATGAGATAACAAAAAACCCAAGACAACATTTGTCTTGAGGGGCCCTACTTCTAATGTAATGGATAATACGCTCTCGCAACACTGTGCTAACACTGTTACTCACTCTGACGCCAAGTTGGTGCTCAAAGGCCCTGCACCTCCTACTTCAAATCTTGAACAACACAAAGACAAAGCCCTTGTTGGTCCATCTGGTAAAGGTGCAAAACCCACAACAAACTCAACAGTAACCAGTTATAGTGTTCTCGATCAGTTGAAATGAACTAATGCTCAGATTTCCATCTTTGAGCTACTTCAAATCTCACCTGCTCACAGATAGATTTTGGACAAAGCCCTCACTGAGGAAAATGTTCCTCAAGATCTTGATCTTGAGTGATTTCAATCCATGGTAGGTCACCTAACCTCACCTTATCTTATGACCTTCTTTGAGGAGGATGATAACTCACTGAGACACCCACACAATCAACCTCTACACATCTAGGTTATGATCCATTAGACACGTGTTCATCGGGTACTCATTGATAATGGCATTGGCCTAAATATTGTCTCTATTGCTCTTCTTAGACAATTGAATTATTCTAAGGACTCTATCGATCCTCGACGAAAGATCACTATCAAAGCGTATGACGAAGTGGAATGAAAGTCTCTAGGCCTTGTGTTTTTACCCATTCGTGTCAATCCTATAGAGAGGGATGTCACCTATCAGGTGCTTGACATTCCCTTGGCTTACAAAATTTTGTTGGGAGAGCCATGGAAACATGAGATGCGTGCTATACCATCCACATACCACTAATGCATCAAGTTCCCATTTCATGGCTCTAAAGTTACTATCCTTGCGACTACTAGCTACACCAAAAATATGCTCAAAGCTACTAAAAATTTCATCCCTACTAATCGTGAGTCCACTAATTATCATGACAATAAGCTAAAACAAATAGAGAAATCATTCAAATTGAAAGAAACTGGCATGGGAGAGTATCACATTGAACCAGCACTGTCATTGACATCTCTCCCAGAGTCTCCTCGACATTATGGGAGACCCTTAAAGGCAAAGAAGCCATTCGTGCTGACACCTGAGATCAAGTATAATGGCACTTTTGTCAAGGCTATAGTTCCCTTAGAAGATGAAAGAAAAAATAGAGCCATTGTTGTATGGCTTTACAAAGAAGAGGCTCTAGTGGACCTAATAGAACAAGCTCAAGAAATTACTCCTAAAAAATATGGGCCTAGTTTTAGGCTTATGAAGCCTTTTTGTTAGAAGGGAACCAACCATATTGGGTGCAATAACAATGGCCTAATTGATCCTATCAAAGAAAAATCTCAAAGCAATAGTGATACAATTGGTCTAGGGTTTAAGAAGGTCCCTTTCCATTTGGGATCAAACAAATTCATACCCGTATCTAAGAGTTCATCTGAAAATGAGTCACAATCTAAGTTAGGTACTCAAGAGGAAGAATCTGATGATGAGGATTCCTATCCTCATCCTATCCCTTATGATCTAGCTAAATTATTTGCTGAGCCAGATGACTTTGTGCCATGTGTTAGCACTATGGATGATACTAGTGATTCTTCTGAGGACAATACTGAACAACTCAAATATCATTCAAAAAAGGGAGAATCTATTCAGTCATGCCATATTGAGTATTTTTGTAAAAATCCAAAGGATGAAGGTGAGTATGTCCCTATCACTATTGAGGAGTTCTATAATCTCTCACCATGTAGCACTGATTCTCATGAATATGAATTTGACTCTCTTTCAAAAGCTACTACTGATAAAGACATTGATCAAGTGCATGTCTATGAAAACCAAATCGAAGTGGGTGAAACATCTAGGGTTAGGTCACATGGTTCTGATCCAACTAGTGTCCTAGAGTTGTCACTTACTGATGTTTTTATTCTGAGGCATTTGAACAAACTTGTGGAAAAAGTCATCGTAGGTCTCAAATTGCTGGTCCATGCACTTAATGACTATATTGTGAATGCAATTGAACTAGCCACTACTCTCACTCACACATCCCGAGCTTATAGACTGGAACCCCAATGCATCACTATCAAACCTATAACATCTTCCACCAATGAGTAGAGCATCAATATGACTGAGGCTGACATCAAATATCTCAGTCACACAATTAAAAAGAAAAAATTCAAAAGGTTAGATGGTGAAAACCATATTGTGGCAGTGTCAAAACCCAAAAAAGTAAAAAAAAAAGACGTATCCAAGGGTGAAAACCTCTTTGAGGTGCCCATGGATGAGATATTTGATGTCCTTCCCAATCACTTTCAGGAGAGATCATCAGTGTTGATAGAGCCGATGCAACCAATTAACTTGGGCATAGAAGAACATCCTCATATGATACATCTGGCATAGTCACTATCACCTGAAGAGAAGGAACAATTCATTGCCTTTTTCAAGGAAAAGAAAATAAATTTTTCTTGGACATACTCTGACATGCCAATCCTGATCTTATCATGCATCATTTTTCCATAGCACCAGGCATCAAACCGGTTAAATAAAAGCTTTGGAAAATGCACCCTCACATTGCATTGCTCATCAAAGCAGAATTGGAGAAACTTCTAAAGGCTGGTTTCATCCATGCAATTGATTATGCTGAATGGATATCCAATATTGTTCCTATTTCCAAGCATGATAAATCTATTGGGGTTTGTATAGACTTTTGTGATCTTAACTTGGCATGTCCTAAGATGACTTTTTGCTCCCTAATATTGATATGATCATGGACATGATGGCTGGCTATGAGATGTACTCACTTATGGATGGTTTTTCTAGATACAATTAGATAAAAATTGTGCTAGAAGACCAGAAGAAAATGGCTTTCACATGTGCATGGGGAACCTTTTGTTGGAATGTGATGCCATTTGGCTTAAAGAATGTTGGTGCTACATATCAGTGGGCTGTTACTACAATTTTTCATGACATGATACATAGAACCATGGAGAACTATGTCAATGATACCTTGGTCAAAAGTGCTAAACGTAATGCTCATCTACAAGATTTGGGACCCATCCTAGATCGTATGGAAAAATTCAGTCTTCAGCTCAATCCTAAGAAATGTGCATTTGGTGTCACATTAGGAAAGTTGCTAGGATACATTGTCTCTACAAAAGGAATTGAAGTAGATCCAGAGAAAGAACAAGCAATAATGGACATGCCACCACCTCGGAACATCAGTCAGATGAGAGGACTATAGCGAAGGCTTCAATCTATTCATAGGTTTATTTCACAATTGATGGATAGATCATAACCTTTCAAAGACCTTACATAAGGGTGTGCAATTCAATTGGAGCTAGGATTGTGAGCAAAGCTTAACATAGATCAAACAATATCTTGTCAATCCTCCAATTCTTATGCCTCCTATTCATAGGAAGCCTTTGCTTTTATACATTTTAGCCACTGAAACATCTTTGGGAATCCTGTTGGCTCAAGAAGATAAGGACAACAAAGAAAGAACTATTTATTACTTGAGCCAGACACTGGTCTCTTATGAGAAGAACTATAGCATTATTGAGAAAGCTTGCTTGGCAGTTATCTTTGCTTCCTAGAAGTTGAGACACTACATGCTTGCCCACACTACATAGCTCGTGGCTAAAATAGATCCACTAAAGTACTTGCTTAGCAAGGTAGCTCTCATAGGAAGATTGGCTAAATGGGTTATGATACTTAGTGAGTTTGACATCCAATATGTTGAACGCAAGGCTACAAGGGACAGGCAATTGCAGATCACCTGGTCGAGGCACCCATATAGAGTCTTCTACCAATGAGCATTGATTTCTTAGATGAGTCAATTTTGACACTCATGCACCATACATGGTTTATGTTCTTTGATGGGTCCTTCACACAACAAGGATCAGGTGCTAGATTACTCTTCATTACACCACAGAGATACTCATTGCCCAAAGGGTACAAGATTTGTTTCCTTGTACAAACAACATTGCTGAATACGAAGCTTTGATCAACATCATGAAAATTGTAGCTGAATGGAGAGTGGATTAGTTAGATATCTTTGGTGACTCTCAACTTGTTATCAACTAGGTTAATGATGTGTACCAAACAAAGGATGAGAAATTGATTCCTTACAAGCGCATGGTTGATGACTTAAAGAAGTATTTTGCACACATCACCTTCTAGCAAGTTCCATGAGTAGATAATAAAGCAGCTGATGCCATGGTCACTCTGGCCTCCTTACTACAAATGCCTGAAAATGATCTTCAACATGAGTTCTTGGTGGAAGCGTTACACTACCCAGCCTATGACACCCCTAATTCTAGGATGATCTATTCTATTGTTGGACACGAATCATCTCACTACCATCGCATCTATTCCTACCTTCATAATCAAACCATTTTGGAAGGTCTGACTCAGAATGAGAAATTTTACCCAATCCATAATGCTTCACATTATGTCATTATTGTTGATGATCTATCTAAGAGAGGTCTCGACGGAACACTCCTTAGGTGTTTAGATCTTGACTTGTCTAAACGTGCACTAATTATCGTTCATGAGGGCATTTGCGAATCTCATTCCAATGGCCTAACACTAGCTCACAAACTCCTTCGTGCTGGTTACTACTAGCCCAAAATGGAGCAAGAAGCTATCAAGTATGCTAGGTCCTACAAGCAGTGTCAGTTACATGAGAATCTCATCCATGCTCCAGCCAGAGAGCTGATTCCCTCTACTACAACATGGCCATTTCAACAATGGGCCTTTGACTTGGTGGGATAGTGCCACCCAACCTCCTCTAATGGACATAAGTTCATTATCACGGCTATAGATTATTTCATGAAGTGGGTAGAGGTAGTACCTCTTACAGTTGTTGATGGAAAAACTGTAGCACTTTTCATCACAAACTACACCATCTACAAATATGGTGTACTGTCCTCAATCATTACTGACAATGGAGGAAAATTCAAGAACAAAGACTTCAAGGAACTATGCAAGAAATTCAAAATCACACAACATTGGTCTTCCATTTATTACCCCCAGGGTAATGGCTAGGTTGAGGCATCTAATGAGGCGATCCTCAAAATTTTTCATTGCACAGTCAGTGAGTTAGGGAGAGACTGGCATCTCTAGATCAACCCAGCCTTGTGGGCATATAGGAGAAGCATCAGAACTCCAATAGGCACAACTCCCTTTGTGTTGGTGTATGGAGCAGATGCTGTGCTTCCAATAGAGGTCAAGATTCCTACCTTAAGAATCTCTATGAAAGGCCTTATCACTGATGATGACTACATGATAGCTCAGCTTCAAGAGCTTGTGTTACTGGATGAATGACGACAAGTGGCATGTGATCATCTGCGAGCATATCAACAAAGAATGGCCAGAAGCTACAATTGGAAGGTCAAGCCATGTGACTTCCAGCTGGGTGATCTCATCCTGAGAGAGAACCCCAAGAATTAACAACAGCGAGTACAAAAGGGAAAGTTTGAACCAAATTGGCTTGGTCCGTACATCATTACTACAGTATATGGATCTGATGCCTATTAGCTTTCCACAACCGAAGAAGAAGTGCTTAAAGAACCTGTCAACACTCTCCACTTGAAGTAGTTTTACAGTTGATCTGATATCAATAAGCTCTTCATACATATCTATATGTCCTGAAAAAAATCTAAAAATTAGAAAAGGTCTTGAAAAAATTGTTACCCTAGTGAAAACCTAGCAATAGGCACCTTGGTAACACTAGAAAAATAAAAAAATAAAAAAAAGAAAATTTAAAAAAAAAATAAAAAATAAAAAAAACAAAAAAACAAAAAAACAGTGCCATTGGTGAAAACCAAGAAATAGGCATCATGGTAGCAAAAAAGAGAATCTTGCCAAGAAGGTGAAAACCTGGTAAACAGGCACCTCTTGTTCCCAATGCCCCATCTTGCAATGCATCTTCTGGCTATTCTGTACAGTCACTTTCATGCTTTCGCTTTTCTACTTTTCCTACTTTCTACTCATGTATCCATGGATTGAGTCTTGTCACAGCTCGGGGGCATTCCCCCTTAGTGTCACTATTTTTGAGATTCTCCTTAGAGAATCTCCTTCATGACAGTCACTAGTGGTCCTCACTACGTCTGCCTACTATTGCTACTGTTACTCTTTTCAAGATTCTCCCCATAGAATCTCCTTCGTGATAGTCACCAGTGGTCCTCACTGCATCTGCCTACTATCTCTAGTGTCACTCTTTTCAAGATTCTCCTCATAGAATCTCTTTCGCAATAGTCGCCAGTCATTTCAACTATCTCTGCCTACTGTTGCTAAGGTCATGTCTCCATATTCCTTTATGGAAAATCTCTCTTGCATCAGTCACCAGTCATCTTGGCTGTGTCTGTCTACTATCACTGAGTCCTTCTTAGGTTCTTCATCATGAAGATTCCTCTTTGACCTCAGTCACCAATCGTTCTGACTGTGTCTACCTACTATCGTCACCCTACTGAAGAGATTTCTTTCAAACATGTTCTAGACACTGACACTTGACATCAATCCCAAAACATTGAACTCAAAAATGACATAATTGTTTGGATATGCTGAGCATTTTCTTTTTTTTCTTTGTTTTTTGAATCATATCTCCTCGAGCAACTCGATGATGTCATCTTCAACTAGAGAAGCAATGACTGGGTGCATGATCTTTTTCTTTGCTTTCTGTTTGCCGTTTAGTTCTAATTAGTTGACATATTCTTATTAGAGGGGTGTCCACTATAAGAGCCTCCATCTCGTATTGGATGGCTGTGTGTACCTTGACTCCTTTTATATGAATACGTCAATAACATTGGTTCTTATCTTTGTTTGTTGGAGTGAACTCTTCATGCTACAGTAAATACTAATACTCATCCTACTAAGTGAACATACGGGTCACTGCGAGTATATCTAGCACACTTCTGTCTTAGGTTACAAACACAAGGGTCATTGTAGAAAGAATGAATACTGAATACTTAGCATAAGAGGGATCTCCTATGTGTTTGATGTGCCTGTCATGCAAGCAACATTTAGATCATCCTAGCATTTATGCTCTAATGCTTATGTTAACTTGCTATACTAAAAGGGACAAATATTCTGGTCATTCTAGCTTCTTGTGCCTCGAATGCTTACATTCCATCCCAAAAAACCAATAATGTATGTTATATTCATATTTCCATGATTGCAATGTTAGTGGGAATTGTATGACCTACGAGCTTGGTTCTATATCTAGTGATGATTAAATATTGAGGCTTGGTAATCAGACCTAGCATTGCATTTCACCTAGTCTTGCATTACATTCTTCACTTGCATAAACACACAATTCGATGGTCATTCTATTCCTACCCTTTGTGATGAAGGATTGAGGGCATCTCCACATGTATCAGGTTCCTCCAAGGCTACACAAGTGTTTGGTTCATTGATTCACCCTCCTCAATGGAATACCTATCACTGTCAAGTAAAAAAAATGCAACACTACGTGAGATGTCAGTCCATACATATGCATTCTATCCAAGTACAACATACATCTCATGTACATGAAAGTAAAGCAAAAATAGACAATGACATGTACACAGGGATACTCGGCTCAAGATCTTGTATATATATATCAAAAGAATGGATCAGTACAAAAAAATGAGCGCTACTCAAGTACAATTGATCAAAGATGATACATGTGGTGCTGGCACACCAATCAATACATAGCCAAGGATCAAAATTAGAGATCAGGCATAGAGCATCTAACTCTGTCCTATACCATCACCTCCAGGAGGAGCAGGAGCAGCAAGTGGCGGTGGCGATGGCATATCTGGTCTGACACAATGTCTTGCACCTCCAGACTTTCGGGCATACTAAGAAAAGTGCTGAACCTAAAGTGTCTCATCAGGTACTGCACTCGTATATGCAGCATAATAGTACATTACCCGAGATGACTAAAAGCAGACCTCATCTTGTGCCAGCTCTAATCTCTACTCTACAATCTCCACATGCTCTCTCAATCAGTCTATCTCTTGCTAGCTCTCCACCAGCTATGCATCCTAGACTTCCACTGAAATCTGTAGGTCCCCCAACTGCCAGGAGGCCTAACGGATCCACTCTCGATACTGTCATACAATGTCCTACACCCCACCTACCGGCTGATTTGGCATATCCTCATCTAGCATCTCTGGTGGTGCTTCCTTCTGCTGTGGAGTCTCCTGCTGAGGGGCCTCCTCCTCTATCCTTTTCTTGTGGCACTGAACCTGTCCAGTCCCATTGCCCTCGGCACCTGGGTTTGATCCCATCTGATGTTGGGGAATCAACATTTGTTGTACCCAGTGCCAGACCCATGGCTACTATTGTGGCTAACCTTCTGGCTATGGATGTTTCTGCTACTGCTGGGGCACCTGGCTCTATCCCTACCCTGCCATCCCTAGTGGATCTGTAAAATGTGATAATGGATGGCTAATAAAAAATGCCTAATATGCAAGCATCATCCCTGCATTTACTACCTCTGGCAGGGAGTCCCACTGAACTGCAGCTAGGCTACAAAAATCTATCATGGACTACCCTAGGTCCATCTATGCAAGCCATCCCTACTCAACATCCTTCTGCAACCTGGCATAGGTGTAGTGCTCAGTAGAAATGTCTAGTGGTTGGCCATACTACTGCCACACTCATGAGATCACAAATCTCTCTATCATTGATGTGGTCCTGCTCGTTAGAGGTTGAGAACTAAACATCCATGGTAGCTCTCTGGGGGCATCATCCTAATCCTCTGTCTCTCACCAAGGTTGCCATACAATAGAGACTAGGTCATCAAGATGTGTCCGCCAATGCTCAGTCTTACCCAAGTGGACCTAGATAATGTGCCCTCGATATCTGCATATATATGGCTCCATGGCCTCTCTGGCATCCTGAAAAATTGGCCTGCATATGGGAAGATGCTCCCAGGCCCAAATCTACAACACATATACTCTAGCTACCATGGTCTTCTTCTTGTGGAAGATGACCTTGTGCATCTAATGGAAAAGATGGGCCAACATGCACTGACCCCACCCAAAGATCTTGGGTGCCTCCAACATCCTGCGGAGCATGACTCCCCACCCACACTCCAAACCATGCTGTCCTTTGTCAAGAATTTATATTTTTGGCAAGCTGATTCTGTCATCTTTTCAAAAATGTGGTCCTTTTTCTTAGTTTTTGGCCCATGCTCTTTCTATCATAATTTTGGCATTTTTTTAATATGGTGGATATCTTGAGTAGTTTAGGCCTAAGGATCATTTTTATGGCATGGATTCTCTTGTTTTAAGCTGTACTTTCTTTTGTATCAGCCTTTTTTTAGTTTTGATCATCATAGCTATCATTTTGAAGCACTTTTATGTATCGTACTGAGATAAAGTGCCACTTTTGCATTTCGGGAGTCATGAATGTTATTTTGAGTCAGTTGTACTTGCACTATTTTCATAAAGCACCATGGGGGGATAGTTGTTTGCTATTTTAGGCCTTCTCCCTTTGTCAAGTGAGTGTCCCTTCCATGACATTAGCCTAATGCAGAGTCAATTTGACCATGTCTTTATAGGTGTCTGTACCTTTTTTCCTCTCTCGTCATTCTTGGTTTGTCTGCAAGAGACATTGGCCCACCTTCTTAGTTGCCTGTAATCACACCCCATCTACATTAAGGGGGGGTTATGCTATTGTTCTAATGCATCCGTGTTTCGATGGTTTGATAGTGTGAACTATGTATTCAGTGGTTGATCCTATATACAAGGCGATTGCAGTGGCTAGCTACTTATGCATTTCAGTGAGATGGATCATCTACCATATAGACATGCTTGGTTCATGCCTTCTTCTTCCATGGAGGTTCTTTAGATCAGTAGTTTGATAGATTTGCAGCTTCTTCATGCTTCAATGATGCTCTTTCATGATCACTCCTTGTTCCTATTTTAGGGGACATTTCCCTAAGTGGAGACTTCTTTAGTTCTTCACTAGGTTACCTCTTTTTGGGGGAGGGTTTTTCCCACGTGGTTTTCTCTCTTTCCCCATTTTATAGAGGTTTTATTTTATTGCATTGTACTTGGGTACCTAAAATGGCCTTATTGCCAGGACCCATTCTGCATTTTATCTTAGTTTTGTGAGCTTAAGGGGGGATGTTAGAGTAAATAATTAATAATTAATTATTTATTCTATTACTTAAGCTTACTTAGGTAAATACATTTATTTAATATTTTGTATTTAATGCATGTAGTAGTTAGTTTTTGACAACACGCGAGTTTGTTCCCTTCTAGCATGTTCCACTTTTTTGTGGAAGAGTGCTTAGTTGTCAACCTTATCTTCTACCACCTTCCAGCTTGTTCTACAAGCTTCCTTGAGGTATTTATAAGTGACCTCTCTCTCATTGTAAAATATAACATAATACACTATCACATTACTTCTCATTGTAAATACATTTTCATTGTGTTTGCATACTTGTGATCTCTCATGTCTATTTAGGGTTTTTCCCTTACTCCATGCTCTTCCTCTTCTTGGCTTCTCTTTGATAGGTTCTCACATGTAGGTGATCTTGGGTGTCTTCATAGTTGGCTTTCCTCAACTCCAAAAAATCCAAATGATTTACCCTAGACTAATACAATGATTAGAAAGTAATAGTAAGGCTTGATTTGATAACAAATTATAACTCACTTGCAGATTATAGATCTATGTTTTAGTCCTCCATTCTACTTGGCATTCACACACTTTAGCTCTGATAGCTTGTGCACCCTTCAAACATTCATACACTTAAGCCTTCTTGCTTTGTATGTCAACTGTAGTCACTTATGTTTGGCCACGAAATGAAGCAATACCCCAGACTCCTTATCTTCCTTAGGCTTTCACATATGATAATCTTTACTTCTGACTAGATATCTCTATAAATAGATAATTAAGATCTTTTTCCACGTAACTATAATCACCCATTTTAGGGTTAGGCAAGATATAATGAATCTACCCACTTTTCTATTTGGTTCCTCTAGAAACTTCTTCAATCCTCCTTGAATTTTCCTCAAATTGATTTACCTTGAATTCTATGCCACCAAATCATCATAGTTATCTTCCATACACTTCACACAATTCAAGAAAATAAAATAGTTGGCTCAGATTCGTCAAATGTTCAATTCAACATATTTACTGGCACTCGACATCAATATGTTTCACTCAGCTTCTATATTGTTTAGTCACTCGACCAACACGAGTTCACTGTGCGAACACTAAAGTTTATTGATTCTCATCATCAGCTATATTTTACTCAGCATATACTAACAATCACTTAGCTTGCACTATTTTTCATCTTTTCTTAGTACCTTTTATTTTTCACTTGGCTTCCACTGATTTCTGCTTGGCTTGCACTGATTGCTCGGCAAGGCTTGACAAACACTTTTCATACTTGATCTTCTTCTAGTCTTAACTTGAGTAATCTTTGATTTTATACTTTAAGTAGTATACATAATACACTATAGTATCAATGTCTTAATTTCTCTTAGTGTTTCTTTTACATACCAAATAACTCAACCTTTCTCTAGGTGCTATTGTTATCTCCTCTTTTCAAACCCTCTTCATCAATCAACTGAATGATAACTTTCATACCAAAAAGCAATTGTCTTACTAGCAGGTAGTAGGTTTGACATCATTGAAAAAATAATGATTGTTTCATTACAAGTTCTTCACTTCAAAACAATATTATGTCAACATAATATTCTTGACTACAAAATTTTAAAAATATGTTTCTTATCCTTGCTGAAAATAGAGCATCCTCTATTAATAGAAATAGAATACTTTGATTGGGTTGTGCATATTATTTTTGTCACTAAAATTATTTTTTGAGTGTTGTTGTTTGATTTCTTTTCCTTTTAAGTTTCTATAGGGATAATGTTGCAAAGTATCCACACTAACATCCACATTGTAATATATTAGTTATTTTTTCCCTATACTTATAATTTGATGAAAAACACATTCATTTAAAATAGTTAAACTAAGCATGTAGTTTAGGAAAAAAGAAATATAACATGGTGTTAAGTGAAATACCCAAGATCAAGATAACTGCACTTTATTTCTCTGTGTATGATTGGAGGATATAAACTCTAATGGAGGTAGAGAAAACATGCCATACATGTTTAGAATGGTTTAGAGATGATATTTTTTTCCTTCTAGAAAAATGATTAAATATAAAGAAATTGCTACAATGACAAACAACTTACCATCGACAACCTGTCTAGTGATATTCAATCCCATAAGTCAGTCAAGTGGAGTCTTCAATTTGGCCATGCCTACATCATATTTAAAGGTATGTAAAGTAAATTAATAACCAAGAGATTTTTATTATTTTTTGTAGTAAGACAAATTGTGACATTATTAGGATTAATTTTTGTAAATTTTTAAGTCAACTTTTATGATCAATTTTTTATGAATTTTAGTTCATACAAATCTATTTTTTTATGAAAAGAAATGAAATACTTAATAATTATTACATCTATGTAATTTTCATAGAGGTGACACACCATAACTTCCCTGATGATCACTCGTCCTATTGGTACTCATAAATCATAGATCAATAAATTTCACTAAAAAAATAATATAGTTAACAACATCACAATCTAAATTAGAATACATATATAGATGATCTATCAATGTTCTACTTAGCATGTACTCATAGAAAAATGTTGTAATGGGTTGTCTGTAATATCCAATAAGATTTACAAGATTCTTGTGATATATTCTTTCTTGATGAATACTCCCTTCTCTATTAATTAAATATTAAAGTTACATATTCACAAAAAAAGGGTCAGTCGATATGAGATCTAAATGTAAGAATTTTCCTTAGGGAAAAATTCACCCAAGACCAAGAAACTCAAGCACAAGAACAACAATAGACCAAAATAGTATGATTAGAATGATGATATGATATTCATTCAATGTGAAAGTACACTAGGAGTGCCTGTATATAAAGGCCTCTAGAATGCTTCTAGAATGCATAGGAATCAACAACATGATAAGTCATACAACTAGGCACATGTCCACCACATATGGGTTATTCTCCATTAAGCATAGAATTTAGTGCAATGATGAGAGGATAAGCCTAAAAAGGTGTAGCATGAAAAATTAAGTTGTATACACCATGTGCTAAAATAGGAGTGTGAATAACTATGTTGTCTACATGACAACTCAGTTAATTATGAAAACTCTAGTGTTGTAGACACTATGTGCTAAATTAGAGTTGCTTACTCTAGTGTTGTCAACATGACAACTCATAAGAGTATGCAAACTCCTAAGTGTTTCACCTAAGAAATAATAAAATAATGCATAACAATAAAATAATGCATTGACCTAAGTAAACTTAAGTAAAGTGTAAATAGTAAATACTTATTTACACCAACATCCCCCTCTTAAGTGTAACTTAGTAGAATGTACTTAAGCCTATGAAAGCTAGGATAAAATGTATGATGGGTCCCAACTACTAGGCCATGTTAGATACTCATGTACATAATGCAAAGCAATCTCTCATAGAGAATATAAAGAGGGAAAACCTCATGGGAAAAACCCTCCTTGAAAAAGAGAGATGAAAAAAAAAATGCATGGATGGATGGAGTAATCATGATGCCCCAACATACATCAAGTATATACAAAAGAGAAATATGAGAAGAACACAATCCCAAAAGAGGAAAAGGTCCCCCAACAAGAGAGAAGAAGAAGAGAGAAAAGGTAGTCCCCCCCCCCCCAAAAAAAAAAAAAAAAAAAAATGTAGAATGGCAATCAATGATGGCTGCTCTAATGTAGAAGCTAATCTAGGACTACTAAATAATCTTCCTCCCCTTTGGAAGAAACAATATCATAGGTACATAAGAGATGCTTCCCCTGTGTGTAGAAAGAATCCTGATAATCAATGATTCCTCTGTAACCTTCTCAACTATCTGTATCGATACTGACTATCACTCCTTCCAATTGCACTGAAAAGAAAAATGTCAGATCTAGCAAGGATGGATGTAGAACCTGTCGCAAAGAATCTATTGTCTCCTCAATTGATAAAGAGACCTCCGACAACTGTTATACATAAGGATTCACAATCATATCAACTTATGAAGATCGATCATGTAGCGAATGGACATGAGGGTCAGAGTGAGCCCTCGTAACAACTGAAGAAGGATCTTCTTCATCAAAGAGAAGATGTATATCATCAATGATGTCTCCCAAATCTATAATGTGTGACTCCACAAACAAACCTTAAATATTTGTCATGTAGTCATCCTCTGATGCTACAACTAGAAGACAAGGTGTACCCTGTTGTGCTAGACCTATTACTATGGCAATATATGCATGTGGAATATTTTGATGATGTGACCTCTCCCTATATCTGTCAATAGGATCCCACATATCTGAGTCTATTGCACCACTATCGCTAGTGCCACTATCAGTTTCCACAATGTATGAAGTGTAGAGAGGATTAGAGGATAAGCTAGGTAATCTTTCATCAAAGTGAGCATTCCTCTCTACAAAAATCTCATGTGTCTCAAAATCCATAAGTCTGTATTCCTTAACACCATCTTCATATTTGATGAAAATACAAGGCCTAGGTGTTGGTGCCTTGTATCTCCTAGAAGATATGTTTGCCCATGTTGGACAATCGAAGACTTTGAAGTGTTTCACAACTGGTTTTCTACTGCACCATGCCTCAAAAGGTGTTTTTCGATCTAAGGCATTATGAGGAGACCTATTAAGTATGTGATTAGCACTACTTATAGCTTTGACTTCAAGTGTGAGATCAAGAGACTTGGCTTGTATCATGCAACTTGCCATAGACTTAAGAGTTCATAACCTTAGTGCCACAACATTTGTCTTGTGCGGACTAAATGCTATTGGATTCTGAAGATCAACACCCTCAAGTTTGCATAAGTCTTTAAGTCTTGTGTCACATATCTAGTTTCATTGTCCATCCTAAGAACGTTTATGGCTTTCCTTGATTACTATTCAACATGACTCTTGAAGGATAGAAACTTGTTGAACACTTCATTATTGTGATGAAGAAAGTAGACCCATTTGTAGCATGAAAAGTCATCAATAAAAGTAAGTATGTAGTGACCCTAGTTGACTGATGTCACTACAAAAGGACTTGCTAGTACCATGTGAACCAACTAAAGAACAACTGGTGCTCTTGAAGATTTCTCTTTAGTCTAGATGCATATCCACTAAACATGTTGAACATTCACCCTTAGAAAAGTTGATTGTAGGTTGACATTTGACCATTTTTTTGAGAAAATTTGTTGAAGATAGTGGAAGGCAAGATGTCCATACTGCTCATGCCATAATCTAATTTGTGGATGAGATTGAGTCAACAAGGCATGTGAATGAGACTTAGGCACAAAGTGGGAGAAAGAATACAACCTTGTGTCATGATTAACTATCCCCACCAAGACCAATAAATCATCTTTGAGAGTGCACACCATTACTAAATCTAGAAGGAACTCAACTTTATTTCCATCTCCAAGGTGATTGATTTGGTAAATTGAGAGGAGATTAGAGCTAAGGTTTGGAATGTAGAGAATGTCTTTGAATTCCCCATTTTCCATCTTCACTTGTCCTTTCCCTTCAACTTTCATTTTTATATTATCTCCTACAAAGATGTGTGGTACCTTAGATTTTTTCAAAGAAGAAAAATATCCTTTTGAAGAACCCATATGATATGAGGCACCTAACTCAAGAATCCATTCCATTGAAGAACTTGAGTTTTCCATAAGTGCTTGCCCTTTTCCCATTGAATCTAAAGATGAGGATCCTTTCTCCTTATAAGCATTAGGTAGTGGAACATTGTGTTTATTTATGATGTTTGTTAACTCATCAATACTTTTATGATAACACTCATGTTCATCATGCCCCAACTTCTTGCAATAGGCACACGTTTTTCTCTCCTTATTAGTGCCCCCCTTCTTATTTGAATTTGAGGAAGACTTGCCTTGTTGATTTGATTGTGGTGTTATATTTTCTATATCTTCTTGTGAGTTATTTTTCCACTTCTTCTTGCCCTTTCCTTTATTTGAAGTTTGAGAACTCTCATTATTGGCCACGAATGCCTTAGACTTGGTCAAATTGAGAATCCCCATTGATTTCAACTTCTATTATTCTTCATCCAACAATTCAACATAATGATCAAAAGTGAGTTTCTGATAGGCAACCCCCAATGTAGTCTTTGTGGTGTTGTAAGAGGAAACAAATGTGGAGTAGTCAAAAGGAAACTTAATATGAATGAGATAGATTTACCTATCATCTTTAATAGGATTCCCACAATCATCAAGTTTTGTTCTTATTTCATTCACCTAATCCGTTCAGTTGAAGATAAATTTTTTTGTTCATGAGGAGGCCTTTGCTGGTTCGAATGATTTTGGATGAGATGTTGAATCTATTCGCTACTTCAAAATAAAACACATAAAAGAAAACTATGTTTTTGTATTTTTGATTTTTGATGAATACAATCTAACAATGCAACTAATATGAATTCCTAAATCAACAAGGGGTTAGTAAAGAAAATAACAAAGATAGGGTGATATGAAAATTAAGCAAATAACATGAATGTAAAATCCTAATGGACATAAGTTGTAGAAACAACACATCTGCAATTTAAGCCTTCAAAGAAATCGATAGGTAACCAATGAAAATAGGAGCAATGCTTCCTTAATTCCACTGATGCAATCATCTATGAGGAATTATATATAGAATTAAATGTCTTAGGATCTAGGGATACAATCTCATCTTCAATTTTGTAAACATCTTCCTCAGACACTTTACCATACAGGTTTTTGAGGGTATGCCAAGCTTCCTTGGATGTTTCAGACTTATGGATCTAATAGACGATCTTGTCTTCAACCCCAAACAAAAAATACCTAGGGCTTTCTTATCTGTAGATTCCCAAGTAGAGATTTCACTTCTAGATACTTGATCACCTATTGGTTTAGGAAGGGCACCATCTACATATTGAGAAACTTCATTATACATTAGGTGACACCACATTTTAATAGACCATGTAGCATAGTTATGTGGTGTTAATTTTGGAAACTTTAAATTTCCCATGATGAAGGAAATGAAAGAAAATGACAGGAAAAGAGGAATACAACACCAAGAAATACCCCCATTTTCACTCAATCAAGAAACCTCCCCAAAAACAACGCTTTTGGCACTTTATATGTAGTGCATTTACAATAGCCACTTGCCAATTTTTCCCTCAGTGGACTTCTAATTTTGCATTTCTAGAACCTCCTTATAGAGTTCAAAATTGGAACATACAATGTATCTTAGATATACAACAATTCTGAAGTTATATCAAAGCATTACAATGTAGAAAAGGACCTAATTTTGTAAGTGATACTTTTGTCCACACAACCTTATAATAGATTGCAGATTTCGAAAGTAGATGAAAAATAATGCACTTTCAAAAAAAATGGAACCTATTTTTGATTCCAGATGAGCCCATACAGAGCATTTGAAGTTGCAAAATGTAGGATTCGACAAGTACAGTCGTCAAAAGATATAATTTCTAACAAATCTTTGCACCAAAACCAAAAAAGAACTACACCACTATAAAATCAACAAGGCTTCCTTGAATTAAAATAAGAAGGTGAACACTAATAACAAATGCTTCCCCTATGTGTAGAAAGAATCTCGATGATCAACGGTGCCTCTAAAACCTACTCAACTGTCTCTATGTTGATACTAATTATCATCCCTTCCAATGTTTCTGAAAAGAACAATGTCAGATCTAGCAAGGATGGATGTAGAAGCTATTCCAAAGAATCTATTGTCTCCTCAACTGATAAAGAGACCTCCTGCAACTATTGTGCATAAGAATCCATAATCAAGATTGATCATGTAGAGAATGGACATGAGGGTCAGAGTGAGGCCTCCCAATAACTGAAGAAGGATCTTCTTAGTCAAAGAGAAGATGTATATCATCAATGATGTCTCCCAAATCTGTAATGTGTGACTCCAAAAACAAACTTGAAATATCTGTCATGTAGTCATCCTCTAATGCTAGAGTTGGATGACAAGGTGTACCCTATTGTGCTGGAACTATCACTGTGGTAACATATGCATGTGGAATATGTTGATGATGTGACCTCATCCTATATCTGTCAATAGGATCCCACATATCTAAGCCTATTGAACCACTATCACTAGTGTCACTATTAGTTTCCATAATGTATGAAGTGCGGAAAGGATTATAGGATAAGCTAGGTGAACTTTCCTCAAAGTGAACATTCCTCTCTACAAAAATCTCATGTGTCTCAGGATCCATAAGTTTGTATACCTTAAAACTATCTTCATATCCTATGAAAGTACAAGGCTGAGGTGGTGATTCCTTGCATCCCCTAGAAGATATGTTTGCCCATGTTGCACAACCAAAGACTTTGAAGTGTTTCACAACTTGTTTTCTGCCATAGCATGCCTCAAAAGGTGTTTTTCCATCTAAGGCATAATGAGGAGACCTATTAAGTATGTGATTGGCACTA
This sequence comes from Cupressus sempervirens, assembly GCA_028749045.1. Taxonomy (NCBI): domain Eukaryota; kingdom Viridiplantae; phylum Streptophyta; class Pinopsida; order Cupressales; family Cupressaceae; genus Cupressus; species Cupressus sempervirens. Next base: position 271,568,336 of record CM053786.1, on the reverse strand, counting down.
TTTATAGCTTTGAATTCAAGTGTAGGATCAAGAGACTTGGCTTGTATCATGCAACTTGCCATAGACTTAAGAGTTCGTAACCTCAATGTCGCAACATTTGTCTTATGCAGACTGAATGCTAGTGGATTCTAAAGATCAATACCCTCAAGTTTGTAAAAGTCTTTAAGTCTTGTGTTCACATATTTTCTTTCATTGTCCATCCAAAGAACTTTAATGTCTTTCCTTGATTGTATTTCAACACGAGTCTTGAAGGCTAGAAAATTTCTTCATTCTTGTGATGAAGAAAGTAGACCCATGTGTAGCATGAAAAGTCATCAATGAAAGTGAGTATGTAGTGACCCTAGTTGACTGATGTGAACCAAATGAAGAACAACCATTGCTCTTGAAAAACTAGTACTCTTGAAGACTTTCCTTTAGTAAACTTCTCCTCTAGATGCATATCCACTAAATATGTTGAACATTCACCTTTAGAAAAGTTGATTGTAGGTAGACCTTTGACCATGTTGTTTGAGAAAAGTTGCTGAAGATAGCAAAAGGAAAAATGACCATACTGCTCATGCAATAATTTGATTTGTGGATTGGATTGAGTCAATAAGGCATGTGAAGGAGACTTAGGCATAAAGTGGGAGAAAGAATACAACCTTGTTTCATGATTAACTTTCCCCACTACAACCAATGAATCATCTTTGAGAGTGCATACCATTACTAAATCTGGAAAGAACTCAACTTTATTTCCATATCCAAGGTGAGGGATTTGGTAAATTGAGAGGAGATTAGAGGTTAGGTTAGGAACATAGAGAACATCTTTGAATTCCCCATTTTCCATCTCCACTTGTCCTTTCCCATCAACTTCCATTTTTGTATTATCTCCTACAAAGATGTGCAATAACTTTGATTGCTTCAATGTAGAAAATTTTCCTTTTGAAGAACTCATATGATATGAGGCATCTGAGTCAAGAATCCATTCCACTAAAGAACTTGAGTTTTCTATAAGTGCTTTCCCTTTTGCCTTTGAATCTGAAGATAAGGATCCTTTCTCCTTATAAGCATTAGGCAATGGAACATTGTGTTTCTTTATGATGTTCATTAAGTCATCAATCTTTTTATGATAACACTCATGTTCATCATGACCCAACTTCTTGCAATAGGCACACTTTTTTTTCTCCTTATTAGTGTCCCCCTTCTTATTTGAATTTGAGGAAGACTTGCCTTATTGATTTGATTGTGGTGTTTTCTTTTCTATATACTCATGTGTTATTTTTCCACTTCTTCTTCTTTCCCTTTCCTTTATTTAAAGTTTGAGAACCCTCATTATTGGCCACAAATGCCTTGTACTTGGTCAAATTGGGAATGCCCATTGATTTCCAATAGTTTAGCATAAAGATCAAAAGTGAGTTTCTGATAGGTGACCCCTAATGTAGTCTTTGTGGTGTTGTAAGAGGAAACAAATGTGGAGTATTCGGATGACAAATTATTATGAATGAGATAGATTAACCTGTCATCTTTAATAAGACTCCCATAATCATCAAGTTTTTTTCTTAATTCATTCACCTTTATGATGAAATCTTGTATAGAATCAAATGTCTTAGGATCTAGGGATATAAGCTCATCTTCAATTTTGTAAACATCTTCCTTGAAAATTTTACCATATTGGTTTTTGAGGGTATCCCAAGCTTCCTTGGATTCTTTAGGCTTTTAGATCTGATAGATGATCTTGTCTTCAACCCCCAAACAAATATTACCTAGGGTTTTCCTATATGTAGATTCCCAACCAGAGATTTCACTTCTAGATACTTGATCACCTATTGGTTTAGGAAGGGTATCATCTACATATTGAGAAACTTCATTATGCATTAAGTGACATCACATTTTAAAAGACCATGTAGCATAGTTATGTGGTGTTAATATTGGAAACTTGAAATTTGACATGATGAAAGAAATGAAAGAAAACAATAGGAAAAGAGGAACACAACAACAAGAAACACCCCCCCTTTTCACTCAATCAAGAAAACCCCCCAAAAAAGATGCTTTTGGCACTCTATATGTAGTGTGTTTACAATAGCCACTTGCCAATTTTGGCCTTAGTGGACTTCTGATTTTTCCTTTTTACAACCTCCTTATAGAGTTCAAAACTAGAACATTACAATGTATCTCAGATATAGAACATTTTTAAAGATATATCAAAGCATTATAATGCAGAAAAAGATTTGATTCTAAAAGTGATACTTTTTTCCACACAACCCTATAATTTGATTGTAGATTTGGAAAGTAGATGAAAAATAATGCACTTTCAAAAAAAATGGAACCTATTTTCGAGTACAGATGAGCTCATACGGAGAAATTGAAGTTGCAAAATGTAGGATTGGATAGGTACGGTGGCCCAAAGATGTAATTTATAACAAATCCATGCACCAAAACTAGAAAAAAATTACACCACTAAAAATTTTACAAAATTCAAGCTAAAATCACAAAAACTTGCACCTAATTTGGAGCCTAGATGATTGAGATATAGCCTCCCATAGTCACACTGTCAAATCAAAAATAAATCTAGAGAGGGGTCTAAGTAGCAAAAGACAAGGTTAAATTTGATTGTCAAATAGCTATCATAGTAGTTCTAATTTGGCTAGGAATTATGGTCATACAATCGTCAATTTTAAACCAAAAAAATGATGATGTCAATGTACTTGGACCTTATGTGACATTAGCAATGATGTGTCTTGTACACATGATGATGTCACTATATATAGATTGTATAGTCAAATCCAACATGTCTACATGTACTTATTGACATGGCAATCTACTAAGTTGGAGGGATGAGTTAGCAGCTTATGTGTCCACATGGCGAGGGACGACTAGCATCACATGCCACATGGGTTGTCTGATGTTGTACTATGTGTCTGTAAAAATAGGGTGCCTGATGGAAAGTAGTGGTTAGGAGTCCTTTTTGGTTGTCAAGCATAGTACTAGTGGTAGGAGTATGAAAAAGGTTGGCAAGCTAGAATTTAACACATTGTCGTAATCGAGATCAGAGCTGGGCACTAGAAAATCACCATCGGTCAATGAAAGAGCCACTGGGAAGAGATTTGTTGACATAGAATTTGAAATGATGGCTAGAGTTGAAGTCTTCACTAGTGGTGGGGATTGATATTAGTCCCACATGCATTGTAATCATGCAAAGAAAGCCATATATATGACTTTGGCTGCGGGTATCAAAGAAATGAAGCCGCCAATCTTTGGAAAGAATTTTTGGTAAATGGTATGCATCAAGAAATATTTCAGTCCACCACATTAATTGGTGCAGCCTAGAATATGTAATAAAGTCTAGAGAATATGCCAAAAATCATAGAATATTACCAAATCAAATACGGGGGCCAGGATTTCACCACCCAGCTCCTGCAAAAAAATTTCTCTGCAGGCCCTACTAGGCTAATTTTTTTTTGAAAAAATACTTCAAAAATATAGAGAGAAATAAAATTACAAATTTGAAAAATAGTTAAGCAGATTTGAAAATGACCATACCGAATTTGCAAATCGGGCCTTTGGGTTCCAATTTACAAAAATAATTTTCCTCAAAATTGACTTTAGCTCAATATAGGCAAATTTATAGCTGACTTTCATCGAATCGACATTTCAAATGCATTGGCGAGGTCCACTTTGGCTCTAGAATCTCCCAATATTTGCAAATTCTCTAGATCTGGGTCGAGGTGCTGAAGCAAGAATGGTCTCGAATGGCTATGTGAAGAAAATCTCCGTTAGCTCTGATACTATGTAAGAATTTTTCGTAGGACAAAATCACCCAAGACCAAGGAACTCAAGCATAGGTACAATGGTAGACCAAAAGAGTATGATCAGAATGACGATATGATATTCATTCCATATGTAAGTACACTAGGAGTGCCTGTATATAAAGGCCTCTGGAATGCATAGGAATTAGCAACATGATAAGTCATACAACTAGGCACATGTCCACCAGGTGTGGGTTATCCTCCATTAAGCAAATGAGTAAGTGTGATGATGAGAGGATAAGCCTACAAAGGTGTAGCACATAAAATTAAGTTGCAGACACAATGTGCTAAAATAAGAGTGCAAATAATTGTGTTGTCTACATGATAGCTCAATTAATTATGCAAACTCCAATGTTGTAGACACCATGTGCTAAATTAGAGTTTCTTATTCCAATGTTGTCAACATGACAACTCATAAGAGTATGCAAACTCCTAAGTGTCTCACCTAAGAAATAATAAAATAATGCATTGACCTAAGTAAAATTAAGTAAAGTGTAAATAGTAGATACTTACTTACACTAACAAAATCACCCGAAAAGGTCAAATGACACGTGGTCAGAGACATCAACTTGATGCATTGCAAGGTAGGAGACACTAACACATTTGAGGTCAATTTTTGACCTTTATTTTTCGACCAAGGCCTTTTTTGGCTTGTGTGATTCATTTTTTTGTTTGTTTATGAGCCTAATTTGGTCAAAATTTTGACCAAATTAGGCTTTTAATTTTTATGAGCCCAAATTGGTCAAGATTTTGAGTAATATGTGCTTATAAACAAAAAAGAAAAAGAAAAAGAGTCGTATCATTTGATCATAGTTAGGTATTTTGGGCAAGATGATTAGAGGTCTGTGCATGTGGGAGAATTTAGAAGTGAGTGTGTTTTTGTTCTTCATTTATTCATTCCATCATTTGCTTTCAATCATTTGTTCTTCACTCATTCATTCCATCATTGTTTTTAATCATTTTCTTTAGGTTATTACACTACATTGGCATCTTGTAGACACATTTTTTGGTAACATTAATCCATTTTTCCTGTTAAATAGGTATGCACTCCTTGTATACCTCTGCATTTTTCTCTATTCGGTATTTGAAAGCTCATTTTTGGGCAATATACCTTTGCATTTTTGTCTTTCACTTGGCTAGGGTTCCACAACCACATTCTATACCTCTACTTTTTTTGGGGCATTCTATTATAGAATCATGAAAATGGTTTTTCAAAATAATAGCAGTAATAATGTTTTCAAATGCAATGTATTTTTTTAGTTTCAAATTTTGTATATGTTTTCTAATAATAATATATTATAAATGAACAAGGCAAACTTTAGTCATGAACAAGAGGATAATAAATCATGTGACAATGACATATTGAAAATTATAAACTTTTGCTTGAAGAGTGACAAAGTTTATTATTAATCAATATTATATCAAAGTTTCAAACTAATTAGGTATTCAATTAAGCTTAATAAACAACAAATTGATACAAAAACAACTTCTAGAAGACTCTATCAATGTCTTTAAAAGAGAAGATCCAAACCCTATTCATATATGGTAAGAGAAAGGAAGCAAAGTATTATGAAAAGGATTCAAGTTTTGAAGGGTGCAAGCAAAAGACATGAAGAAACATAGTTAGGGACCTAGTGAAGCAATAGTGAAGGAAAAATTAAAGATATATATCAGATAAGAGACTAGATCACAGATTGGAAGGAGGAGATCTGTAATAAAAAATATAAATGTAGACCAAAGGATCATGTACTAAATCAGTTCTGGCCAATTGAATTAGGTTAAATCTTTTAAAAGAATGGTTCTAACAAACCTATGTAAATTTCTTAATAGAGTCCTTATTTCATTTTAAGTGTTAAATCCTTTAATCAAGGTAGACATAACAGTCTTTGTAAATATTTAATAGGGTGGACCCCTTATAGGGTGGATATCCAGAAGTGATCAAATTTGTAGCCCTAAGAGGATAACTTTGTTAATGTGGTAGTGAAGATGTGTGGGTGGCATCCCCATCCTAGTTTTACCTTCACCTTGGAGGGTTTTTGGGAAACCAAAATCTTTTGTGTTACATGCTCATTTTCATGTTGATGGATGTGAGACATAGTTAGATCTATTTCAGCATTTTAAGTTCTTTAAAGTTATATATATTATGCTTAATATAGACATGAGTTGGTTAATATGGTCAATACAGTCAAGTTTTTTGAAAGTTAAACCTTTAGTGATCCTAATTCACCCCCCTCTGAGTATCTCAATTTCCCAATTAACTTCCAAGAAGGATTATATGAGGATATTCAAGACATGAACAACAAAGCTCAAAAGCAATTTTTGGAGGTAGATAAGTACTATAGTGCTGCTAGCCTAGAGATTCTTGGGGATGAATAAAGAAATCAACTTCTTTAGTAGAAATAGTAGTATAATATTTTAGAGCATTTTTTTTAGGCAACTTCCTCTGAAGATGATATTGGACAAATTTTCAAAATTGGAGAAGCACTACTAGAGTTAGATTCTATGTGAGAGGATTTTGTGGATGCTAGGTTAGATATTGGTAATTACTACCAAGTGGTATGCAATAAGTACAAGTCCTTAGATTTTTTGGGACATCAAGATATCACCACCATCATCCAAAATTTTTGAACATGTCTAGAAATAATTTTGGTCCAAAGAGAAGGAAACCTAGATGTTGGAGGTTGAGTTTGACACTTAGGAAAATTATGTCATTTTGTTCACTGCTAGAAGGTGCATTTTTCACATAGGTGCACTTTTCACAACATGTGCTGAACTTAGAGGTGTGTCAAATGAAAAGGTGTGCCAACAGTTTTGAAGATAAAGTAGTGTGCCTAAAAATTAACTATCAATTGCTATTTTATAGAATTCTATACACTAGAAATGCATTTTGACCATAATTCAATTCCCAGAAACACCTAGAGAAGGTTGAGCTTTCATTTTTAGAGTTTTTAGTGACTCCCAAATAATCTCATGGCTTCTCTCTTCTTTTTTTCTTTTTCTTATTTTATTGTTTTAAGTCATCTAAAGGCTCATGCACCCATAATTTATATATACAAGGGTGGAGACCTACTTAGCACAAACTAGAGATTTAGTTTGTATCTAATTAGTTTTATTTGATTAGTTTGTATCATAGTTTTTAGCACAGTGTTTGCATTAGAAGAGTTCTCATTGCTAAAACAAAATAAGGAGAGGGTTTCATATAAATAAATTTTTGTAATATGTACTCAAAGGTAGTTTTTAAATGCAATAATAAAATTTATTGGTGCTTTGATTTTGAGTGAAGTGAATCTTGCCAAGTGTGTTACTTTTATGAATTCACATTCATGAATAGTAATGGAGCTAATGGTTTTATTATTTTTTGATAATTTGTGATCTTTTAATTCTTCTATTTTCCTTATGTTAACCAATTCTTCTTTTGTGATGAATTGGTGTAAGGATGACTATTTTTCTTACATAGATATTTGTCTCATGTGCACACGCTTTTTGTGGATGCATGATTTGATGAATTGTGAAATATCTTTCAGTTTTTGTTAAAGTTCCCACTGACAATTGCATAAGTGGAGTTGAGGAAGTGTTGCTCTTGATTTTCTTGGTTTCCTACCAAGCCTTTTGGATAATTTGATTCATAGATGTGTTGTTTCTTTGTCTTATGTCCCTTAGGAATTTCCCCTTTAGTGATTTTCTTTAAATCTCTCATTACTTTATCTTCTTTATTTACTTTTCAAATATGTTTTTAAAAAATGAATTCATAAAGGTTCATTGATTTGAAATCATATCCATTTTATAATGTAAAATAAAAAAATACATTGGTTGTTTTGGTTATGTTTCATCAAAGTTGTTAAAAATTGACAGCTACTAGAAAAGGCTTCCTTTTAAACATTCACATTGTTCTTTGATTAGCTACCCAATAGTTTGAAAATCAAGCATTTGGAACCTTGGAGTTGGTCAATGATTAACTTTTCAAGAGAGAGATTTGTAATAATTTATATCTTAGCATCGTTCAAAATGACCACTCAACAAGATGTTGAATTTAAGATTCTAGGGATGTCCTCATAGTGCCAATGCCTCTGATTATCTAGCAATTACAAATATGAATGGTGATAATGGAGGAAACCCAATCATCTCAAGAAAAGAAGAAATGGAGATTGAACCACATAAGTAAGTAAAAGCCAAAGGTAGAGTAGAAAAAGAAATGAAGGATGAAATAAATGAAGGTGTATTTCATGGGCACCAAGGAACTCCCAAAATATTATGAGAAAACTTTCTACATCAGCATTAGAGTGACATCATTATATATATATATATATATATATATATACATATACATATATATATATATATACATATATATGTATATATATATATATATGTATATGTATATATATATGTATATATATATGTATATGTATATATATATGTATGTATATATATATATGTGTGTATGTATATATATATATCTATATATGTATGTATATATATATGTATGTATGTATGTATACATACATACATATATATATACATACATATATATATATATACATACATACATATATATATATACATATATATACATACATATATATATATACATACACATATATATATATACATACATACATATATATACATATATATATATGTATGTACATATATATATATATGTATGTATATATATATATGTATGTATGTATATATATATATGTACATACATACATACATACATACATACATACATACATACATACATATATATACATGCATACATATATACATACATACATAGATATATATACATACATACATATATACATACATACATACATACATGTACATACATACATACATAACCCTTATACCCTTCGAAAGTGTTATAAAGTGTTGCATAAGCCTCACTGCTTCCAATTCCTAGTTCACCACCGAACAAATAAATTTTTAATATTTCTACACTATCAGCTACACCATTAGTGTTATGCATCATTTTTATATAATTCCTTGGACAATTAAGAGTAATTAACTCCTAGGTATTGCTACAGTTTGGATCTATTAAGAATAGTTAAGTTATGATTGATGCATATGTTAAACTTATTGCATGAGAAAGTCTATAAAGACTATAAACTCTTTAAAAGAGTAATATTTTATTATTTCATTAAGCTATGAAACAGAAAGGGTTTGTGCAACCTATAAGAATGAAGAGATCAAGAATGTGAATTAAAAAAATTGTGTTTGTATCAAATTTATGTACATTTTTATGTATTTTGGTGTTCTCTTATTGTCTATATTCCTATTTTAGATTCTACAATTGGTATCTAAGTTGTATTGAAAGATCTAGGGTAAGATATTATTAGAGCATAAAAACTTGGACCTATCAAAGAAAAGAGCATGGGGCAATGGATTATTAGAGGCAACTAGTATAGATAATTTATTTGTGTAATATTTTCTATAGATTTCAATGGGGAAGTTAGGCAAGAAAGTAAAGAAAGAGGAAAAAAAAAATGATCTGTGAGAATTATTGTTTGGAAGATGAATTGGTAAAGTTAGAGAATTGTAATTCACAATTGATGGACAATTTCAAAAAGTTTGGAAAGGAAAGATAAAATTATTTGTGTCAAATTAAGAATCTTGAAAAAGAATTAGAAAGGGTTAAAATGAAATATGTTGAAAAGGAAAATATAATGTTGTTTGATGAAGTCAAAAAGGAGAATGCTGATTTGGGTAAGAAAATAAAAGTTTTAGAAAAAGAAAAAGAAATGTTGAAATCAATCTCATTAGTTTGTGATGTTACATTTGATACAAGTGATATATGTTAGTGTAAAATTGATGATCCAATCAAAGTTTTTAAAGAAAAGAGTGTAGAGATGAAGGGAAGAACATGTCCATAGGTATGGATGAAATTTGTCAAGATGATAGAAAATATTATTTTAAGAATAATATTGGTTTGAAGATTATGCCAAAAATGGTCTTTAAAAGAAGAGGAATAGGAAAATATGGGCATGACACGAAGGAGTCCATCCAACCCATTTAGAGGCCAAGGTATGAAGGTTTGAGATTTGGTAAAAGAGTGAGATCTAAAAGATGCATATGTTAAAGGGTGTATGCAACTTGCAACTATGTAAAAGATCAAAAATATGAATAAAATAAATTATATTGTGTCCAATATATATATTTTTTATGTTTTTTTGTGTTATCTACTTTGCTCTGCTATTCCCCTATTTCAAATTCTACTAAAAGTGCAAATACTAGTAATTTTTTAATAACATTAAAGCATAAGTCAGCCATACATTGAAGATAAATATGTGGCACTCATTAACACATATTGATGTAGTACAACTTACATCACTAAGAAAAACTAACTATGGATGCTACTTCTACATTGTTTTCATCTCCCACATATTCTATCATCAACATTTTAGTTTGCTATGCAGAAAAGATTAAATTCTAAACACATACATATAAATTCACAAGTGGCAAAATCTATTAAAAGTAAATAAATACGAGACAATTCAATTGTTACCTTCTAACAAACATTACCCTACATAGATGAATCTTAAGATTGTTAAGGTGTTGAAAAAATATTAAAAATAGAGTTGTTAGCTTAACACAAAGCCAATGTCTATGTTGGCATCAAAATGACATTTTAATACTTTTAAAAATTAAATTAAAAATCATTTTAAAATTATTTTATAAATTTTAATTCAATTAAAATTTTAATTTAATTTAATTCTACATCATATCAGCCACCCCATGAAGAATCCATAAGATCTACTAGTTTCCCACATGAAAGCAACTTGTATGCGTTATGCGATGATATTTCAATATGTTGTTAGCATAAATATTCAAAATTGATTGAGAACATTGAATTTCTCCTCATTTAGATGGACTATTGATTGTATTATTCCGTCCATGGGTGATACTCTTGAAATAATCTCTAGTAAAACCACTCCAAAACTGTAGACATCACTCTTCTCATTTAATGAGGATGTTGCAAAGTATTTGCATAAATGATTAACATTTTAATCTAAAAAAGTTAGATGAAAAATAGATTGAAGAGTTCTTAAAGTATGAATATTTAAGAAAAAGAGGAAATGCTATGATGTTAATGTTAAGTGAAATACTCAAGGCCAAGAAAGCCCATGGTCCCTTTCACTTTAGTTGATATATATCCAATGGAACTCTTTACCAATTTTGAAATGCCAAAGTCAGCTAGCTTGGCAGACATCTTGTTATCCAACAATATACTATTACACTTTATATCTGCATGTATGATTGGTGGATAGAAACCCTAATGCATGTAGATAAAACCTACAGAATCATTGAAATATGACCAGATTTACCTTTTCCTAAAAACAAAAAATAGCAATCAATTGTTGCTTGATTGTCACCGCCACAAACAACTTTTTTTTTTTTACTAAAAGAGGGGTAAAATTTTTATTGAATATCAAAGAGAGCTAAACAACACAAGAAACAAAGAGAGCTACATAGCTTTATCCTGGTCCAAAAGTTGATCCAGCATCTAAGATAAATCAAGGGGAAGCATCCTAGGATCAAGAATGTTCCAAGCCAGCCCCTGCTCAGAGGCCCATTTAGCCAGACAATCAGCCACACCATTCCACTCACGAGGGATATGCATAAAGGACACAGAATCCAAAGAACTGCATAACTGAAGGATCTGCTGAATAACCAAAGCCAAATGCCAATCCAAATGCACAAGGTTCCTATTATGCAATAAGTTCACAACCACCTGTGAGTCAGTCTCACAGATGATTCTTTTCCAGCCACGTAGACAACACTATTCCACTGCAACCAAGATAGCCAAGGCTTCCATGAGGTTATTAGTATGGTAACCCTTGTATATAGAAAACAAAAGGTAGATATCACCAGAACTATCATGCCCAACTCCCCTAATACCAGCCGGACCAAGATTTCCCCGAGAAGATCCATCACTGTTGATTTTAAGAGTGCTCGCCACAAGAGGAGACTAACGTCCCTGACAATTAATAGGCTAAGGGTGTTGCTTAGCTCTATTCCCAGAGCGGGTGTGGGGGTTCGAAGGAGAGAAACCCTAAAGAGGAAAGGAGAGGCAAGAGTAAATACTAGCATCAATAGGATCCAAACCCCCACCGATGTCACATTTAGCAAGGAGTGTTTCCTAAAGAGAATTAACAATTTTCCCCCACAGGTGCCTGATCTCAAACTGCAAATCATGAAAGATCCTTCTATTCCTCTCAAGCCAAACATGCCATGAAATAAGGGAAGGGCCGATAGTCAAAGCAACTTGAAGAAAAGAAGCCTTGGAAGGGGAATGGCCCAAATAGTCCCAGAAGTCAGGCAAAGAGGACACATGCTAGCACGTGCATCCCCACACACTCCACCAGAGGTGTCAAATCTGTTTGGCAAAGGGGCACTGGAAAAAAAGGTGAGATATAGTCTCTTCACTATTGCAGCAGAGAACACTGATGGAAGGTCCCTGGAAGCCTTGCTTGCAGAGATTATCCCAAGTGAGACAATGATTATAAACCAAAATCCAGAGGAAAAAGTTACACTTAGGCCATGAAAAACTATTCCAAACTTTCTTCCACCAAGAGACCTCCACCTCACCAAAAAGTTTCTTTGTCAACGCAAGGTACCTAGAAGAAACATAATACTTGCCAAAAGAAGCACCTTCCCAAGCCAAAACGTTAGGTCCTTGCAATGAGCTACACTTCCTAGAAGCAAATATTTGAGATAGTTCTAGCCGATCTCCCAGTGAACCACCCAGAGGCCAATCAGAAGAATTCTTCCATCTATAACCCACAGCAAGGCCCAAGTTAAAAGCCTCCTTATAGTGATCCAAATTATTCCACCACCACAAACAACTTACCATCTGCTGCTTTTCAAGAAATATTTAATCTTGAATTCCAATCAAGTGGCATTTTCAGTTTGGTTGCGCCTGGAATGACATAAGAAAAAAATCCAAGTATAAACTTATTTCTTTCATGTGTAAGTGAGTTCAATTAAGTTAACACAAGGCTCAAAAAATATCATATAGATGATCAATTAATGTTCCACATGGCATGTATTTGTAGACATAGACCAAGGCCATTATGGTTTGTCTGCAATACATAATAAGATTCACAAGATTCCTATGATATATTCTTGACAGTATAGCTACTTGTAAGCTTAAAAAATTCCTTAATTTGGGATCAAGTGACAATAATTTATAGAATAGATGATTAGGAGAATCTAGAGGTGCTTAATGGGGAAAAAATGTCCCCTATGAAGTTATTACCAAACCAACAAGTGAATGAGAAGTTATCCATAGATTACCTAGTTTTGGTTAGTGAGTCAGATAAAGGCCTAGAAAAACACGTTGACATGAACTTAGTTAGTGATGATTCATAGTATTCTCAAGTAACCTTGGACTTAAGAAAAGTCTTGTCACAAGACCTGCATGATCCCCAAGAGCACCAAAAGTTAGACAATTCTTTACAAATATCAAACTCTTAGAAGCTAACATTAATATGTTAAAAGCTAATGGCATTTCTCTAGCCAACCTAGAGTAGTTTTTGGATAACATAGTGGCTAATGAAGAGCTGGATAAAATCACAAAGGAAGAAGGAGTGGAGTTTGAAGCCGATGAAACTTCCTTAGACCCAAGGATAGAAATCCTAGCTTTAGATGTATTGGACTCTCCTAAGATCAATGCTATCTTTGAGACTGATGCTCAGAAGGATAAGAGTAACATTCATAACCTTCCCAAAAGATCTAGAAGTTGACCAACCAAGACAAAGAAAATGTCAAAAGTAATTATAGCAGGGTTCAACTTACTTTAAATTTTGATAAAGTTCCAAGAAAATGTAAGGAAGAGGCGACATTCTTAATTTCAAACCAATTAGGAAGCAAAGTGATGAACTCTCGGAGGCCTCAATGAATCTAATCTGATGGAATGTTAGAGGCATTAATGCCTTTAACAAGGGTTCTCTAATCGATCGGATAATAAAAGCAGGAGAAAATATTATTTTGTTATAAGAAACAAAAATTTCAATGGATAATGGCTCTAAATACTTTTATTGTTGGAGGGAATGAGATTTTTTTCACCTTTGCCTCTCTTCGGACCTTTGGAGGAGTAGTTTTTCTATGAAATTTTTTCTCTTGTCAGGTACAAGTTATTTGCTCCCCCTTGTTGAACTGTCATTTTGTACGATACTTAATGACATGAATCCTTTTGAACTCCTCTCTTGAAAAGCTAATCTGAGGATCAACTCCAAGGTTTTGGGTGATCTTGCAACCTTACTGGAATTTTCTTAGTTGAAAATAAATGTGAATGTTCACAACAAAGCCTTTCTTGGTTCTCAAATGATTCAAATAAGATGTATGATCTACTTGCTGCTTGAAAAGAAAAAACACACAGAATGGAGTATATTTTTTTTTGTATTTTCTATTTCAAAAGGAATGCAATATAACAATGCAACTATATCAATTCCTAACTTAACCAAGGGGTTAGTAAAGAAAATAACAAAGATAAGGTGACAAGAAATTTAAACAAATAACATGAAAATAAATCCTAACAAACATAAGCTACAGAAACAACACGTCTGAGAGTTAAGCTTTAAAAAAGATCGCTAAGTAACCAATGGAAATAGGAGTAGTGCTTCCTTAATTCCACCAATGCTATTATTGATGGGAATTTAGTAACCATAAAATGTTTCACTTTTCATCAATTCACAAGGCTGCGGAGAGTGCACTCATGTGAGATGAAAAGCTATGCAGGAACAATAAAATGATCTCTTCACGAATTAAGTACATTAGTGAAATTTGTAAACACATATCAAACACCACAATTAAAAGATTTCAAAACTAGAAATAATGAAATAAACTTTTGGCTCTATTACATTCCATGAACATACATCCACAAAATATAAGACAGTTAGGTAAGAATCACTACACTCTAAATGCAAGCACCAAAAACATATTTTATTGCAAAATAATGATAGCCCTGATTACATATTACATTCTCGTATTTATAAAAAGTCTTCTCCTCAATTTGTGTTGAGAGTGAGAGATATATTTATGAAATCATATGCTTCTAAATAAAACAAATCTATTTATGTACAAACTATCTATCTAACTAGTGCTAAGCAAGACTCCATCCACTTTATATCATTAATTCAATGTATGAGCCTTTACATGTCATAAAACAAAGAAAAAATGAGAAAATAAGGAAGAGAAAGCCTTTAGTTGATGTAGGAGTGACTGGAAGTGGTAAAAATAGAAGCTCCATCTTCACTAGGCATCTGTAGGAGATAAAGTGTCGTCAAAATGCATTTTCAATACATGGAAAGCTCTAATTTTAGAATTGGAAATTAACTATTGGTGCACCTCTGAGTTCTTCAAAATCTTCTAGAATACTACTGAAAAAGTGCACCTATTCACTAGTGCACGTGGCATAGCAGCGCAATAGCACACCTCAGAAGCAAGCTCCAAAAAATGCAAAAATTCACTAAGTGTCACAATTGAAATTCTGCCATCTGGGTTTTCTTCCCTTTTATACCAGAGTTATGCCTAGATATTTGCCCTTGAATTTCTCAATTATCTCAGTGACTTGAGCCATGTCTAGAAAATCTAAGGTGTTATATTTATCTTTCACTTTCTACCTCTAGTTCCCCACTTATATACAATTTTCTGCAAAATCTCTGAGTTTTACATCAAGCTCTAATAAAGCTTCTTCCATTCTGAATGCTTGCCTAATATCTTCATCATTATAGGCTTCTTCAAAAGTATTTGAAAATTTCTTAACTGCTACCTGTACTGGTACTAGCCTCTCTTGTGTATCACCCTCAAAAATGTCTAGACATGCATCACTATATTCTTTCTCAGCTTCAAAAATTTACTATTGGGCTTGGTCCTTGAGCCTATGAATCTCTGCATGTAATGTCTCTATTACTCTATTGTCATTTACAATCTTCTCTATCCAATCATCTATTTTATCTAATTCCTTAGCTATATATAGATCCATCAGCATTCAATACCTTTGGCCTTTAATTGCCTATAAAGCCTGCAAATCCTTACCCTAGGTATGTACCTCATCCATTGGACCAAAATCTTGATTCAAAATGGCTACTAACCTATCTACATTATCTTTCATGATGTGTAACAACTTCAGATTTCCTTGTATAATTAGTACACCTTTCTACTCAAAAATTTCTCTCCACTATTGACAAGCTCTCAAAAATGGATACAATTAGAATGTACCCATGTCCCTTCTCTCACTTGTTGTATTCAAAGTCTTCTTCAGATGCTTAGGGTCCCAGGAACCAAAAAAATTTCTTAGATATCCCTTTAGGATTTCATTTTGCCTTTGAAGTGTTATCAATTCTGCCCCATCCTACTCCAAGCTCCTGAATACCTCCTTCATTCCTGTTGTAACCATTAGTTTTGTGGTTTCCAATGTAGGCTTCCCAAGGATGACTTCCCTAATCTAATAATCTCATGGAGTCAATTCTTCAATGTCCGAATGTAGATGAGACATAGCCACATGAGCAAAAATGTCCTTGTTCTGATCTCTCATAGTGAAGGCTAATGCCTATGCATCATTTGGAGGTGAATCAGGCTTCCTCGGGACTTCAATCAACTCCATCCTATCTTCCTCCTCTATGGTAAATTGTTGTTTCTTATTCCTTATCACTTCTTTTCTCAACCATCTTGGGATATGTTCTAATAGAGATTTTCTTTTTAAGGACAAATGATTTTTTTCTACAGTGCTCTTCCCCTTATCATTCCTTTCTAGAGTCTTCTCCTTTTGTGAGAGATCTGCATTGGGAGTTTCTCTATCTATGGAGCCAACAGTTCTCAACTCTATGTCTTGGGAAGTTTGTTGAGGTTGTTCACTTCTAACACTTCCTCAATGGATACTTGTTCTGGCTCTTCCTATTGTCCCATTTGGACTTTCTCTTCTTCATTGTTTGGAGGAAGGAGAGTAGTCGATCCGTTATCCACACAAAATGTGAATTTCACTTGGGATGATGGAGCTACCTTGTGCCCTTGTGATTTTGGTGGCATCTGACTCCACTCCTCCTATTGAGGTTGATTGGTTGGAGTATCCTTGAATTTTTCTCTGACCAACTCAGTACCCATGGGCATAAAGTCAAAATCTAACATCTAAAAGACATCAATGCCCTCTACATCCTGCTCATCTATCCACTATTGCATCTCATCTTCTAATGTGGTAGTTTGAATGGGTTGCTCGAGAATAGATGGAGGTGTGATGGTGGAGCTTCTTCTCCTTTCCAACTCTTTAGCTCTTGCTAGATGAGTCCTTTGATTCAAAGGTAAGTTATTATCTTCATCCGCATCATCCTCTTCTTTTGCTTCTTCTAAAATAGGTTCAAGGATGGATGGGAAAGGAATCACTTTCTTGATCATCTTTTGCCTTTTATTTAATAGAGTCTTGAGCTTTCTTCTTTTAGGCATGGAGGGGAAGGCTTTCTCTACTTGTTAAGGTGGGAAAACCTCTTGTACTTCAGTTTCTACTTCCTCTTGGCCTTGTTCAACTGGTGGCACTTGGGGATCACCTTGAGCTTGTGTGGCTTCTACATTTTCTATCCCTTGCACATTTTCTTCTCCAGTCTATTTAGGTGCCTAAATTTCTCCCTCTTCTATTTTGGCTTGATGAGGATAATTCCTCTTCCTTTTTTCCTTACCTTTACCCTTTAGAGCTTGATAATAGCCAACTAGTCTATCAAGTTGGTGCACTATTTATGGTGTTACTAGTGACTAGGTTGTAAATGTAGGCACTGTGACCTTTGCTCCTCTACCTTTAGCTAGACGAGCTTGAGCATGGAAGATCATTGTGTTAGGAATTGGATCAAGTTTGAAAGATCTCTTGATCCAATCATTTATCAACTTGATGATGTACCTTGCCCTATGGTTAATGTTTGAGTTCTCTTCTTTATCAATCTTGACATTCATGATAGGTCGGTCACCAATCTTATCCCTGTTGTACAATGGATCAAGCAACTCCTTTGTGTCTTGATGCAAAATCTTTAATAGAATATTTACCCTCAAAGACTTCTCTACCAAATACAAAGTCTGCTAGAATATTCAAATATGGAAAGAGTACTTATGAGAGGGGGGGGGGGGGTGAATCATAAGTATCACACTTTAGCCAATAAAACTTCTAACTGAAAGTAAATTGCATGCATGTAAATACATCAAATAAACATGAAACTAAACACATGCATCAACAACTCATAACATTAGAATTTGGTAACCCAGAAACCCTCCAGGAATAAGAAGGTAAAACTGGGGTGGGGATGATACCCACAAAAATTACTATAGCAATATTGCTCAACCACTTCTGATGGTCTGCCCTGTTAAAGGCCTACCTTGTTAAAGGTTTTACACTATGTCAATAGTGACATGGTTAGAAGATTTCAAACACTTAACATGAAGTGTCACCCTTTTAAAGGATTTAATCACCTAATTAAGGATTTAAAAAATAGCTGTTAAGCTAACCTATCACCATAGGATTTTCATTCTAATACAATTGCTAGAAAGTATTAGGTATCATGAACTTGATAGATTACAATCCTTGATTGCTGAATGCAGGCACCTGTTCTGCTTTCTCTGATCTTGATCCTTGTATGATCTGATAATCCCTACTTCTAAAAATAGAATTCTTTGTGCACCCTTGTATGTCTTCTCACACCTCTCTTTACAATGAAATTTCATCTTTCTTATAAAGACATTTGAGAATTTAGGGTTAGGTATGGATCTACGATCCATATTCAATCTTCATTTTCCACTTATTGTTTGCACTTCTTTTATTGGTTGCATGCCTTCATCAGTTTTCTTATTGGCTGCATGTAAATTGCATAAGAAAAATAAAAGATTTGATCTCATCATTAAATCCTTTCAGATTTACCTTATGTCGGCTGTAAAAACTGTTTGCATCATAATTTGTGCAATCAAAAACTCTTATACTAATATACTGAGTTACTCAGCTCCTGAAGTATTGCTAATACTCAGCACATGCTGTTTCCTGGATAGCTTGGCACCTAAACAAAACTATATCACTCAACACCTTATATAGCTCGGCACTTGTTAACACTCGGCACTTTATGTAGCTCAGCACTTAATCTTCACTCGACATCTGATCTTCACTCGGTATCTGATCTTCACTCGGCATCTGAAGATTACTCGGCAGCTGTTGCGGCTTGGCATGCATGGTGTACTTGGCTTCCAATACTGAGTAGGTAAGTGTTATTGGCACTCAAGTTTCAAAAACCATTATGAGGTTAACAATCTCCCCCTTTGACATGAGTGATAAAAACACTTAACTGACCTTATAAATACATTTACTAATCTAATTGGTATATACATATTTTAAAGAAAACTTGATCAAAATTTGTAACTTATAATCTTACAATATATAACTCAAAAATTTTGTAACTCCCCCTGAGTTGATTGTGCCTTATCTGCATATCAAGCTCCTTCTTTGTGTCTTTTCTCCCCCATTAATTCATCTCACCTATATCTCCCCTTATTATGTTTGTTTTCTCCCCCTTTTTGACACTTATGTCAAAGAATATTTAAGGGTTAAGACCATATTTAGCCAAAAATGTGCTGTTTACCTCCATAATCATCTTGAGAGCTGCATCCCAATTGTTCAAAGCAATTTCCAGTGACTTATGCTGGATGGCAGTCTCAACAACAAGATGAATAAGTCCATTTGATGTAGAAAGATTTGGGTCTTTCTTGAGAACAGTTTCAACATATACTTGCTCTTTATGGAGTATCTCTAAATGAGAGGTAATGGAGGACTGGAGCTGTATTAATTTAGCCTTGATATTAGCCTTATCTGCTGTTAATACATCGATTTCTTTGTGAGTGTGAAATGATTGAGCAAAATGCTTCTCACTTTGAGCTGGATCATTTGGTAGTTGCATGCTTGAAATGTTTAAATTTCTTTCCAGGCTTAGTATCTTTTGGCTTGTTTCTTGTGTGAAGTATGAAAAATCACACAACTTTTTGTACAGTGAGAATATATTCTCAAGTACCTTTTTCACTTTGTCAATAAGTTTTGCCAATTAAACTTGTGAAAGTGCAATTTGTCTTGATATTTTCTCATTCACTTTCCCTTGAAATTTTCTTTCTGACCATTCCATAAGTTTTGCATTTGTTTCTAGGTCTTCATTTGTCACCTGGTCAACAATAGCTGTTAATTGCTCTATGATATGCTTTGACTCATCTGGTGATTGCAAACTGAAGGCATCCATAAAGATGTCCTTAATCTCATATAGTGTTTGCTTATGTTTATACTCCTTCCTGAGTATTTCTTGTCTTTTCCTCCTATTCAGTGCATCCTGTACCTCATTAATTCGATCAATGGTTATTGATTTTGAGTCATAGCTTGGTATGACTATCTCCTCATCTAATTCAGGGTCTCCATAGTGAAGTACCCTTGCAACTTTGGTAGTACTAGATGACGGTACAGATATTTGCAATGGCTAATCTGAAGGGGTTCCCGAGGTAGGAAAATTTATTAATGTTTGTATTACCTCCTATTCTTTAGGGGTTTTCACTATTTCCTCCTCCTTCTATCTACCATGATCAATTATTGTAATTTGTGGAAGTGCACCTTGTGTTTGTCCTGTAGGATCAGATGTAATAGTCTGTCCTATCTGTTCTATTCCTTTTTCTACAGCTGCACTTTGCTTCCATCTTGCAGCTACAATTATTCTTGTTG
This sequence comes from Cupressus sempervirens, assembly GCA_028749045.1. Classification (NCBI taxonomy): domain Eukaryota; kingdom Viridiplantae; phylum Streptophyta; class Pinopsida; order Cupressales; family Cupressaceae; genus Cupressus; species Cupressus sempervirens. The sequence goes on along the minus strand of CM053786.1, from coordinate 271,547,828 downwards.
GTATTTGGAATTGACTACTAGTAGTTGTAATAGAAGGTGGTTCTTGTGGATTCACCTTATCCTTGACTATATTTTCTACTAGTTTTTGTAATTCATCTATACTAACCAATACTGGATCTGTACACAATATTGCTTGTTGTGTAGATTGGTCAAGAATTATTTTAAGATCTTCTGCAGTTAATGGATTGATATTCTGACCAGAAGTATCAGGAACATCAGTAATAGTTATAGTGTCTGCAGGTGAGATGGATGCTTGAGGAGGGCTAGGGGGTGGCAATTGTGTGTCTTGCACGCTCTGATTTGGTTGCTCCTCTTGCTCAGCTATTGCCATTATGTCCTATTTTTGTGTCTCTTCCTCCTCTCCATCTTTCTTTTCTTCTTCCTTCTTCTCTTCTTCTCTTTTCTTTTCTTCTTCTTCTTTCCTTTTTCTCCTCTCCTCTATTGGTACAACAGCTTCTTCCTTGTATTCTTCCTCAAGAAAATCTTCAATCTTTTTGTACAAGTTCTTCCATGATTTCATTGTTCTTTGAACAATCTCTTCCATTCTATTTTGGAGTATGAAGAATGCTCTATTATGCCTTTTGACTGCATTCCTTACTTGTTCCCTAGTCAAATCCAGTAATACACTAGCTAGGGTTGATTCCCTCATCTCCTTCTCCATTTTTAAACAAAAATGCCATCTGTCTTCTACAATTTTTGACAATTCTTTTGGAAATTGTCCATCTAGTTCAAGTGGAGTGTACTTGAACTGTGCCATCATTCCATAAACTATTTCTTCTATCTTATTCTGTTCTTCTTTAGTAAATTTATTGAAATCAACTTTATTTAAATTATTTAAGTCACCACTTCCAATCTTTTTACATAAGGTATCAACTGATGAATTGCTTACCTTTTCAGATTGATCTTCTTCATCAGTGTCAAGTTGAGCCACATATCTTCTTCTTTTCCTCAGCTCTTCCTGTGTTTCCTTGATTTTCTTCTTCTTGGTAACTTTCTCTTTGGCCTTTTGAGTGGAGGCCCTTGTTGATGCTCATGTTGTTGGCTTTTGAGGTGATGGTGTGGTAGCTTTCTTTGATCTGAGCTTAGCTGAAGGCTATTCTGTTGCCTTTCTCTTCTTTGGCTCGGCTTCAGTTGGTGCTTCCTTGGCTTCTTCTTCCTCTACACCTTCCTCCTTGTCTTCTCCAAGACCTTGAGTTAGTTCCATTGGCCCTTGTTCTTTCTCATCTTCATCATCACTATCATCTTCTTCTTCTTCTGCCTCAGCCTCAATTTCTTTACCAAACTTCTTCTTAATCTTCTTGATTAATTTTTCTTTCTTCTTCAATGTGGAAGTAGTTTTTAATTCCATATTTATCTTTGATCTTACCACATCATAAGTGCCAAAATGTGGAGCACTTTTATCTGTTTCTTCTGCCAATAATGCAGTTATTGCTGCAGATGCCTCATCAATATTAATTTCATATCCAAATGGCCTTAGCCATCTTACCCTTGGTATTACTGCTTGAATGTAGGTAAAATCAATGTCAACTAAGAAACATATATCATTAGTATGTTTTTCCACTAAGGAAGATGGTATCCTTGATCTTTGCTTCATGGATTTCTTGAAATCGTCAAAATAGCTTGTCATCAAGGTATCAAAATTTTCTCCCATTTGTTCTATATATTTATTAATTTGGCCAATGATGGTTCTATCATTCCTCCATGCCACTTTGCCAAAAGAAGGAAACTCATTCTGAACATAAAAGAATATGCAAACTAGGATTGCTCCAAATTTGCATTGAGTGCCCTTTTTTCTTCTTATGGCAGCTAGGTTTTCATTGATCTGTTGCAGTTGCAGTTCTGCAAGATCATAAGTATGATCCTTTTTTACCAATTTGTAGCCTACATCTACTGCAATGCATGGTACACTGTTGAGTCTACTGGATTGATAGAATTTATGGGCGATGACTCTAATAGAAAACTCAACTAGAGGATCCTATATGGTATGAATTGTCATTCCTCTTTTGTTCCATTGTGCACCAGTATTCTTTTCAATGACCTCCTTTGATTCACTTCTCAGGGTTTTGTACCGATCTAGGTTTGGGTACCCTTTTACTCTATGTATAATTTCTTTTGTCAATTTGATGGGAATATCTTCTAACCACAAATTTCCACCATGAATTCTGCTCAGTACAAGTCTGACCCATTCTGTTTTGAATACAGTGGGAAAACTTAAAACTCAAGTCAAACCCTTTCTTTCAACAATTTTAAATTATTCTTTCAAGACTCCATCTACACATAGTTTATCATATGCTTGTCTAATTTCCATATCTCCTAGAGCTCCTATCTTGCAGTTGTAACATTTCCTCACGTCTTGAACCATTACAACTTTTGGGGGAATGTGGGAGAGAGCTCCGACTGGATCATTTTTGTAGGCAACTTCGGGAATAGGATGGAAATCAGGTTGCTTGACCTCATTTGAAACTAACTGAACTTCAAAAGACTCTTTTTCCTCGATTTTCTTCAAACTTGACACCATTTATGCAAACTAGGGTTTTCACAAAAAAAGGATATGAAACTACGTAGCTCGACATAAATGAAAATACCTTAAGATCGATGAAAAACGTGTTGAATGAGGTTGCAATCTTCTTGAAATTTTGGATTCTTGCTATGAAGTCGCTTAGCTCTCTTTCTTCTCCTTTGCTTCTTGATCACGATGAGAAAAAATGATTGAAATCGCGATAATATACCCTAATTTCATCGCATTAAATGCTCAACTACCAACTCAGCTTCAGAAGAAATTTTAACCTAACTCGGCTTCCACTATATTTCCACTTTACTCAGCTTCCATTGGAGTTTTCAACTTGGCATCGGTTATCAGCTCTGTCACTGTTGGGAGCTCGGCATCTATTTTTAACTTGGTATCCAACGATAGCTCGGCAACAACATTTAGTTTTTGTCTTGACATCTTATTTCATGTAGATTTATACTTTGCTTAGCTTCTTTGTCTTGGGACTGATGTGTGATATACCTTTGTATATCAGTCCTATGTACTTCTCATGCTTAGTTTGATGAAGTGTGATCACTTGACCCATTGGGTGAAGTGATCCCTCCACTTGATGTGTTGCACTCATCTTTCTTTTTCCAAGTCTTATTCATTTGCCCCCTTCTCTTTTCGACATCAATCTTTTGTTTTCCTTTGTTTTCTTCAGTCTTGGGTGCCTTTGATCTTGTAGGACAATTTCTACTGATATGACCAATTTTAAAACAACTGAAACATGTAGTTTGATTCAACCATCTTTTGTAGTTCCCTTTGAAATGTGTTCTTATGCAGTTCTGTGGTATATGTCCATATTCTTGGCAATAGTGACAACTGTACCTGGTGTTGTAATCCCAATGATAATGACTTTCATTCCCTTCTATTTTTGCTAGTTGATTTGATGTCCACATAGGTTTTGATCTGCATTCAAATGCCCTATGTCCATAATTTTTGCAATTATAGCAATGTCCATCAAATCTCTGAGTCGTTGTGACATTGGATCTACAATTTTGTGTCATATGTCCCTGCATGTTGCACTTGTGATAGAAACTTTTGGGTATGTTTGATTGATTGAATTTTCTACTCTTGCACACATTAGCTATATGCCCCTTCTTATTACAGTAATGACAAGTGGGTTTTGAATTCTTACCTTTATCACTTCTTTGTTCAACACTTTTTGATGATTCCCCAACTTCAGTGCTATTGTATCCTAGTCCTGATGTATCATGGAAAGATTTTGGGGATTTCAACAACTGTTCAAAATACTTGATGGCTTCACTTGATTTATTGAGATTCTCTACTACCTCTTTTTCTCTGTTCAATTCATTCTGCATTTGTTCATTCTACATCTTCAAAGTAGAGATCTCAATATCTTTTACATTGAGTTTACGATGAAGGTTCATCATTTGGGCAAGTGTATCCATCTGCATGTTTGAGATCCTTGTCAGTTCAGTACATTTTTCTTCAAGTCTGTTTGCAAGATTTATTTTGTCATTTTCCAACATCACTTTATCTTCAACTGCTCATTTCTTGTGTTCAGTAATTTCACATATCATTATGGCCTGTGATTCATGTTCCGTCTTAAGAGATCTTATCTCATCTGCTTGAATTTTATTTTTCTCCATCAGTTCTACTATTGCTGCATCAAACTCTTTTGTATCTCCAATGGAAAATATGTTGGTGGTATCAATCTCCTTGTAGTGTATATCATTTTCAGCTATGGCTAGATCCTTCCTTTTTTTTTAATGAATTTCTCAACTTGTTTCTAAATTCCTCCAAGCTATGCAAAGCAAGTTGCACATCTATCACCTAATTTTCAATGATCTTTCCAAGTTTGAAAGATTCGATCTTTAGATCTTTTTCTCCAAGCTGTTAGGCTTTTCCTTATGAGAACCTGGATAAGCTCTGATACCAATTGTTGGAATATTCAAATATGGAAAGAGTACTTATGAGAGGGGGGGTTGAATCATAAGTATCACACTTTAGCCAATAAAACTTCTAACTAAAAGTAAATTGCATGCATGTAAATACATCAAATAAACATGAAACTAAGCACATGCATCAACAACTCATAACACTAGAATTTGGTAACCCAAAAACCCTCCAGGAATAAGAAGGTAAAATTGGGGTGGGGATGATACCCACAAAAATTACTATAGCAATATTGTTCAACCACTTCTGATGGTTTTCCTTGTTAAAGGCCTGCCCTGTTAAAGGCTTTACACTATGTCAATAGTGACCTGGTTAGAGGATTTCAAACACTTAACATAAAGTGTCACCCTATTAAAGGATTTAGTCACCTAATTAAGGATTAACAAAATAGCTATTAAGCTAACCTATCACCATAGGATTTTCATTCTAATACAATTGCTAGAAAGTATTAGGTATCATGAACCTGATAGATTACAATCCTTGATTGCTGAATGCAGGCACTTGTTCCACTTTCTCTGATCTTGATCCTTGTATGATCTGATAATCCTCGCTTCTAAAAATAGAATTCCTTGTGCACCCTTGTATGTCTTCTCACACCTCTCTTTACAATGAAATTTCGTCTTTCTTATAAAGACATTTGAGAATTTAGGGTTAGGTATGGATCTACGATCCATATTCAATCTTCATTTTCTGCTTATTGTTTGCACTTCTTTTATTGGTTGCATGCCTTCATCATTTTTCTTATTGGCTACATGTAAATTGCATTGGAAAAATAAAATATTCGATCTCATCATTAAATTCTTCGAGATTTACCTTATGTCGACTGTAAAAATTATTTGCATCATAATTTGTGCAATCACAAACTCTTATGCTGATATACTGAGTTACTCAACTCTTGAAGTATTGCTAATACTCAGCACATGCTGTTTCCTGGATAGCTCGGCACCTAAACAAAACTGTATCACTCGGCACCTTATATAGCTCGACACTTGTTAACATTCGACACTTTATGTAGCTCGAAACTTGTTAACACTCGGCACTTTATGTAGCTCGGCACTTAAACTTCACTCGACATCAGATCTTCACTCGGTATCTGATCTTCACTCGGTATCTGATCTTCACTTGGTATCTAAAGATTACTCGACACCTGTTGTAGCTTGGCATGCATGCTGTACTCAGCTTCCAATACAGAGTAGGTAAGTGTTATTTTCACTCAAGTGTCAAAAACCATTATGAGGTTAACAAAGTCATCCTACAATAATCCCTTATGCAAACATTGTAGTCATTTGTTACATTCATCCAGTGATCTTCAAGGGCATCTTCATGCTGAAATGTTTTACTAGCTAAGTGTTGTACTCTCCCAATGTTATCAAAATATGGCCAAGGAGAATTATACTCATCCAAGGGATATTTATCCTAGTCACACTCAAAAGAAGTAATATCTTGCCTTTGATCAACCTAAAAAGGTCATATAGTCATAGGCCACATCCAACATGTTTTATACTACTTTCTAAATCTATCATATGTAGACAAGAGTTGTCGGGAGATCTTCAAGAGGATAAGTCTATCACTAGGATACCTAGGGAGGTTCTTAAGGTTGATAGTTGTACCCTCTACCCTCAAATATGTAAATGTTCAGTATTGGATATAATAGGCTCCAACTAGTGATATCTGTGTAGATATTTTCTCCACATAATACCCTTCTATCAACTAGATTGTTTTGAATATGAAAGCATATTTACAATCCTATATTCTTTGCTTTACTCTAAAAGCCTCTTCTTTACTAGCTAAGGATATACAATATAAGCCATGCATTTGCATCCTGCATGCTACCCCTCTTATAGAGCCCTGGATAATCCATCACCCTCACAGCTAACAAATACACCAAGTATGATGTCATGTAAAATTTCTTGTTGTACTTCGCTATCACCAGTTGCTCACCCAAATTCTCACTGAGAGTAGAAGGCCAATAAAGTGGCACTTTTTTTTCTTTATTGTCTCAATAAAATGCACCATAAAAATATTCAGGTGTCTGGCTATTGGAAAATCCATAACTCTACTCATGAGTATGATTGAATATCGAATGTCTTCCTTCATGTATCCTCTTGTCGTGTATACTTTTCCTTCTTTCTTTCCTAGAGGAGTCTTCTCTATAAGGTATGAAGACTGGATGATCTCAGAAGCTTCATCAATATGTTTCCTATACCATCTCTCTACTTGTTCATAGGTTAATCTAATGAATTGATCCACCCTTGAGAGACAAAACACTTTTTCAATGTTCTTGGGTGAAAGATCAAGAATGATCTCTCCCATAATTCTCTTTGCTATCCTTTCTTCAGAAACAAAGTTCTCTACAAGTGTCATGATTAACCTTGAGGACTATACTAACACTGGTTGTGATGTTGCACTGACAAGTGCTGATCAGATCAATGCAGATATCATTTGAGACCTCTCAGTTGGTTTGTTGCATAGTTTTAGGAACTCACCCAAATCTATGTCTTAGATCTCTAAGTTCTCATCCTAAAACCATGATTTTGTAGGAATACCCTAAAACTTGAATACTACTAGTTTTGGTGTCATCTTCTCTGTAAGGGAGGATGATGAAGACGCCATCGAATCTACAAAAAAAGCATGTACATTAGCTTAGAATTAAAAAAATGGATTAATGACATCCTAGTACTAACCTAATTCGAAACCCTAAAATTGGATTGCCTGAAAACACCAAAAAACCTTTCTATAGTCCTATAATGCAAAGAAAATGGTGCACTTGGTGCACCTAATAGGTTCACCTGGTGGACCTTTTTCAATTAAAAGTACAGGGTGTGCAGTAGTGCACATCATGGGGTGTGTTGATACACACCCTATAACCATCTTTGCATAGTCTTAGTCTTTTAAAAAGGGGGGTGTGTAGTAGTGCACCTAATCATGTGCGCTACTACACACCCTCTAAAATATTTTTGTATTTTTTAAAAAAATTTTGAAGTTTTAGATGCAAAAAAGGTGCACACCTTTTATGGGTTTAATTAACATTTATTTATCTTTTTGGCTTGTGTAGATGGAAAAGGTGGCAAAAAGTGCACCTACTATGATGCAGAGCTACAGAAAATAGAGCTCTGAGAATGATAAAATGAAGAAGGTATGGAGGAGAAGGGGGATGGGGGGTTATATGGACCCCACCCACCTTTGGTGCTATGTTGCTGCACATATGTGCAACACCAAAGGTAATGTACCCTTTTCTCAAACATTTTGGCACACTAGCGCACCTAGGGAGGTGCCTTGGTGTATCGTTTTGTTTTGCCAAATGACTAAACTCTCTGAAACTTTATTTTTCAAGAACTGGGTTTCTGGGTCAGGACTTGGACATGACCTAGGACACTATATAAAACCTCAAAATGACTTCAATTCTATGATAGGGTTTCAAAAAGCTAAAAAATTAAATTAGGGGGTCCCTAATTCTAATAGAAATGGGGCGTGCATTGTGGAACCACACTGCCCTAACTAGATAGTCCTTTATATTTCAAGATTCAATTTGTAGTTTTTATTTAATAAATGTTTATGCCCTTACTTCTGTTTTTGGGAAACAACAACTTTGGGAGTTTCTATCCTAACTTTTATTAGAATTAGGGTGCTCAAAAGTTATTTTGGGAGATGATTTCAAAGCTTCCCTAGGTATAGAGGATAAAGTAGGAGGAGCAATGCCTTCTCCAAGGTCTCTCTTGATTTTAGAGAGTTTATTGAGGGAAATGCCTTGCTAGATTGTCATCCAAATTACGACATGGTCACTTGGTCAAATAGAAGGAAAGGTACCAAATTTGTGGGAGTAAGGTTGGATAGATTTTTACTGAACTCAATTTTTATGCTTGAGATGGGTTGTTGCAATTCTATAATCCTGCCACTAACAGGCTCTAATCACTTTCCAATTATTTAGGCTATTACTTTGGGTCCTAAGCCTAGACCAAAGTCTTATTTTGAAATTGAATCAATGTGGTTTATTGATACTAAATTCTACCCATTACTTTCAAAATAGTGGAATGATTGCCCCTTTGTTCTAGGCTCAAGGATGTTCCAATTTGTCAAGAAACTATTGTATCAGAAATAGTGTATTAAGGCTTGGAACATTTCATCCTTTGGTAATATTTTCAAGGATAAAGAGTGTTTGCTATAGGATTTGGAGCATTGGAATGAGGTTCTCATTTCTCAAGGCCTTATTTTGAAAATATACAATAAACAGGAGGATCTAAAAGTGAAATTGGAGTTAGTTCTTTTAAGAGAAGAATTATATTGGAAACTATAGTCCAGGGAATTGTAGCTAATGGAAGGAGACAAAAATACCAAGCTTTTTCATACTTCAGCTAATGCTAGGAAATATAAGAAAACGATCTTCCAAATTTCACATGTAAATGGAACTATTCTTTGTGAGGAAGAGGATATGGGCAAGGAGGATGTCTCCTTTTTCAAAAAAATTCTCTTGGATGAGGGTGATTCATTTTAATAGGATGAGATTTTAGATTGCATTCCAACTTTGATTACATATCATCATAAAGAATATCTTCTTAAACCCTTTTCTTTGAAGGAGATTACAGAATCCTTGTTTAGCATGGCCCCTAACAAGGAACTTGGCCCAGATGGTCTCACTCTTCTTCTTTTTCAAAAATGATGGGACTTTTTTGGGTAATGGCATCCTCTTGGTAGGTGAAGAATCAAGAATCTATTCTAACATGCTTAAACAATTTAATACCACTTTCATTACCCCAATTCCAAAAAAGGATAACCTAGTTACATTTGCAAATTTTTGTCATATATCTCTGTGTAACACAATTTATAAACTCTTCGCCAAGGCTATTGCATCTTGAATGAATCTGATCTTTCCGTTCATCATTTCTCATCAATAAAGGGGCTTTTTCTATGGGAAGGAATCCATGGAAGGTGCTTTAGTAGCTCATCACGCCTTACACTCTATTAAGATGGAAAAGTCTCCCTCAATGATTATCAAACTAGATATGTTGAAGGCTTATGACAGGGTTAATTGGAACTTTTTACATCAGATTCTTGCTAAATTTTCCTTCCACAAGAATTGGATTAAATGGATCCTTTCATGTGTGTCTAGTGCCAAATTATCTATTTCAATCAATGATTCTCCTTGTGGTTTTTTCCTCCACATCTAGGGGAGTTAGACAAGGTGACTCCTTATCCCCCTCACTCTTCATCCTTATGGAAGAGGGCTTTAGTAGATTTATTTATGCTAAATGTCATGTTGGTTTGTGGAAGGGTTTTACATTCTTTGGATTGTGGCTTACCGTCACCCAAAATTTTTTTGTGAATGACGCCTTGTTACTAGGGGAATGTTCATTAAGAGAACCCAAAGTTATTATAGATACTCGTGATTACTATTGTAAGGCTTTCAACCAAAAAGTTAACTCTAATAAGTTCAAAATCTTTTTCTTTAATGTTGATAGGCATGTGAAAAGGCAAGTCCAGGAGTGTCTTGGTTTTTGTAAGCCATATTTAAACATCACACCTTAAGGAAGAAAATTAAGTTCAGAAAAAATAAGTCAACTTTGAATATTTAACAATTTTAGTGTTGGAATGAAGCTTAGTATGTGATGTTTAAGCTATTTGGGTTTTTTGAGGTTGATACTCCATGCAAATATCTTGGGGTGCCATTCTTTGAAGGCCATTATAAATCTTCTTATTGGTCTCAAGTGTCTCAATCTTTCAAAGATAGAATTGCCTCTTGAAAAGCTCGTTGGCTTTCACTAATATGCATAATTATTTTGGTAAAGGGTATGTGTAGGATCACGGTCAACCAAATTATGCTCTTAAGTGGCAATAAAAATTTAGAAAATTAGGGTTATGTCAACTTGACGTGCAATTTTCTACTTGTTATTAGCTTTATATCAAAAATTTGAGAGAAAAGAATCTCTAGGAAATTGAATCTAGTTTCTAAACTACTAGGGCTTATCTCAAAAAAATAAAAAATGTTTGGTCAAAATTTAGAATTTTAATGCAATATTACAAAAATTTCAGAACAAAATTAAGAAATAGATGTATGTTTGACAACCTTAATCAAAATCAAATTATAATATTTTTTAATGATATTTTAGATATAAGTAGTAGACTCATGCCTGGATGTGACACATATTTTTGGGTATTGTTATTCTAAATATATAATAATTAATTAATTTTTGACTTTTTTTAAATTAAAAAACTCTCGTGTCTGACCATCTTAACTAATTCAAAACTCTGTAAAATTTAATTTTTCATTTTTTTCCCTTATAGTGGAAGAAACATAGAATGTGATGCATGTTTTGTATTTAAAAAAATGTTTTACCATTTGAAAGTTATAGTTGTTTTTCAAGTAGTGTGTCAGTCAACACTTTATATGTAACTCCATTAGAAAATAAGTAATAGTTACTTACTAAACTCATAATTTTAAAAACTTTATAGTTATGGAAAGATAAGAGCATTCTTAAGAAACCCTTTTCATTTCATCAAATTTTGGCAAAAAAAAAAGTCGTCAGCTACATGTTTGAAGTAAAAATCACAAAAAAACAGGCCAAAAACACATTTTTAGGATGTTTTTAAAGTTGACCATATAGGGTTGGTATCAAAAGATATAGTAGACCTTATAAAAATATTAATTTTTTTCATTTACTATCAGGGTGGGTGGGAAAAAGTTGGAATAGAGTTTGAAATGGTTTGAGGCATTTCAGAACTACATATTTTTTAGATCACCACTTTTTGGCACACCATGATCCTGTACATACCCTAAAGTTAGTTATAAGCTCCATTCCTAACTATGTAAGGTTAATATTGCTTTCTCCAAGAGGATTCATTTGTCTTCTGCAGAAACAACTTCAATATTTTATTTGGTTAGGGAACATGGACAACAAAAACAAAATTCCACTGATCTCTTGGGAGAACTAATGCCTCTCTAAAGTTGATGGAGGGGTTGGAATTCATAATCTAGAGGCTAGAAACTTAGCTCTAGGAGCTAAAATTCCATAGAAAATGTATACACATTCAAATACACTCTGGGTAAGCATTATGTGCCCAAATTACCTTGACTTAGATGACCCAATTAGATTTTTTTTTGATCTGTGACCTGATCTATGACCCTCCTAAGTGATATGTTATGTGGAACTTCTTGATTAAATGTAGAGATGTTATCACCCCACACATCACCTGGGAAATCAATAAGGGTGATCAAGAAATTTTTTGGGCTGACTCTTGGAATGCTTCCCCTCTAATAGAGTTAATTGGGTTATTGACTAAGTCCAAGGATATTTGTAAGTCAACCTAGGAATATAAGGTTGGTAACTACATCGCCATTTAGAGCCAAAACATTGGAGACAAGTGTATTTGTAAAAGTCCTACTGGACTAGATTTACCCCAGGATAAAGAATCAAGACTTTTGAGGATTCTGAAGTCAAAGTTCATTGCTCTTAATCCCTCTACAAATAGAATTGTATGGACTCTACACAAATCAGATTTATATACAGTTAAATTGGGCTATAGCTCCTTGATAGAAAAATATGTAATAGGGGGGAATACAAAAATAAAGTGGTAAATTTCTATTGGCACCCTACCATTCTCCCAAAAGTTGGGACCTTTCTTTGGTTGGAAATTCATAAAAGACCGATTACCATAGATAGATTGTTAAGATTGGGTATTACTAATGATTCTTTCCAATGTGTCATATGTTATAATTATTGGGATGAGGTGATGTAGGAGCAACCTGGGTTGCATTTCTATCCTGTATGTTTTTCTTTCTTTCTTGTTGTTGCTGAGTTATAATGCCTTGCATTCTTGAGCTCCTTAGTTGTTGCCGAGTTCGTAACTACTGCTAAGTTCATAGTTCCTACTGAGTTCCTTTGGTCACCAAGTTTGTAGTGGTTTTCAAGCTTCCTGGTTAATGTCAAGTTTTCTTTGGTTGTCGAGTTCATTGTTATTGCTAACTTCATAGTTATTGTTGAGTTCCTAATTTCTACTGACTTCCTTTGGTTGCCAAATTCATTTGGGTGCTGAGTGATAGTATTTTGGTTTGGGTCCTTTGTTGACCAAGTTGTTTATGCCTAGTTCCAGTTTGGGCTAATTGTGCAAGTTAATTTGTATTACATATGTAATATCTATTGTGAGCTAAGTTGTGACTTGTTTTGTCATTAATATAGGGGTTTAATTGTTGGTATTTGCAATAGGCTAACTTATGGTTGTGCATGTATTTAATAAGGTTTTGGGTAGAGTCTTAGGGTGTCAAAGTAAAGTAGGAGCAGAATAAAAGTTGAAATGTGAAGATTATCATTGTGGAAATAATTTTAATTTGTAAATGTTGGCTGTAACCCATAAGGCCTTATAATTGGGAATGTATCAATTATTTTGATGAATCTATGAACGCATATGTTCCTCTATCTCTTGTATTTGTTGTTATTGTATTGTTTTCCATTGTGTTCACTCTTGTAGGTGGTTTGGAATAGTTGGGCATGCCTTCGGCCCTAGTTATCTAATCTCTCCCTGTGTCAGGTGGTATGAGAGCTTGAGGTTTGTCCTTGTCAAGATTGGATCATGTAGAACCCTAAGTGGAATTGGTTGTAGGGTTGCATATTTGCAGATTTGAGCTATAACTTGTAGAAGGTTACAATCTTGTAGGAACTTGAATGTAAAGATGGTTCAAGCTAGAGGAAATGCTGACAATGATGTATTAGATACATTGAGACAAATACTAGCCAGATTAGATGTTGTGGAGATAGCCCAGAGGATGTGAGTGATGATGAATAAGCAATACCAAACCCTAATCTAGAACCTAAAGAAGATCAAGATGAGGCAAGGTTGATGAGAGTATTGTCTAGAAAAAATCTAAAGCCTACTATAGAAGTTGTTCCTAATGATGAAAAACTGGATAGCAATGTTGTGTTGGATTGGATCTCTAAAATGGAGAATTTCTTTGACTATGAAAACACTCCCGAAAATAGGAAGGTGAAAAATATAGTTAATGGGTTGAAAGGACATGCCTCACTACGGTGGGAGCATTTGCAAACTAATAGACAAAGGAGAGGAAAGGAAAAGATCATGACTTTTTTGAAGATGGTGAACAAGGTAAAGAACAAGTTCCTTCTTGTTGATTACCAAGTTAGCTTGTTGAGAAAGATGCATAATTCTAGAAAAAGAGCCATGATTATGAATGAGTATACTAAGGAATTATATAGATTAGACATTAGATCTAGACATGTGGATGATGATGTTGATAAAATTTCTAGGTACCTAAATGGATTGAGATTTGGAATTCAAGATGAGATAAGTTTTGTAAAATTGGAAAGTGTTGAGGAAACATATCAATATGCCATGAAAGGTGAGGAGATCTTGACAAAGAAGCATGAAAATAGATAAAGAGGTAGAGGTGGTAGATTCTAGAGAGGCAGAGGTATATCTTATGGAGAAGGTGACAGATCTAACAACTCTATACAAGATAAGGGCAAATTTAAATGGAAGAATGATGATAAAGGCAAGATCAAGTGGAAGGGTGGTGAATCTTACCGAGGAGGTACTGGTTCTTACCAAGGAAGGATAATTCTTATTCTAGAGGTGATTTTCATGCTAATTTTTTCAGATGTGGTAAAGAAGGGAATAGATGTTTTGAGTGTAGATCTTTTGAAAGTGGACAAGGTAATAAAAATGTTGTGGTTCAAGGAGACACTAAGGGTTCTCCTAGTGGTCTTCAGGCTAGAGAAAGTATGATAGTGAGAAGAACCTTATGTAATAAGGAAAAAGATGAGGAACCTATCCTAAGGAGGCATCTTTTCATGACCCAATGGAAGATGGACGGAAAATGTTACAAGGTGATCATTGACAAGGGAAGCTATACAAATTTGGTATCAAAAGAATTGGTTACAAAGTTGTTATTGTAGAGATTGGAGCATCCTAAACCTTATCATGTTTCATCAATCAAAGATGAGCATAAGATATTGGTGAGTGAACAATGTATTGTGAAGTTCAAGATTGGACATTATTTTGATGAAGTTTTGTGTGATATTATGCCTATGGATTGTTGTCATATATTGTTGGGTAGACCTTGGCAATATGATAGATATGCTATAGATGATGGAATTTTGAATAAATATACTCTTTGGGTGAATGAGAAAAAGTAAATATTGTTGCCTTTGATTGAAAGCCCAGATGAGGTTAAGTGTACTACTGTGAGAATTTTCATGGTTAATGGAATGCAACTTGAAAAGAAAATGAAGAAGAATCAAATCTATTTTACCATAATTTTTAGGAGACCAAGTTGTGCCTGTAGTATCTGAGTATCAGAAAACAACATTAACTGAGTGCCAATCAATAGTGATCGAATGATAGAAGCTAGTGGTAACTGAGTGACAATAGAAACTGGTAGTATTGACCGAGTGCCAGTAGAAATCACTAATTTTTTGAATGAGTATAAAGATATTTTTGTAGAGGACATACCTGATGGTTTACCTCCAATGAGAAGTATAAGTCATTGTATGGATCTTATTCTTGGAGCTAGTTATCTGACTAAAGCACCATATAGATTGGAAACTACTAAAAATGAAGAACTTAATAGACAAGTGCATGAATTATTGCTAAAAGGTTTGATCATATAAAGTTTGAGCCCATGTGTTATACCTATTGTATTAGCACCTAAGAAGAATGGAGAATGGAGAATGTGTACTAATTCCAGAGTTTTTTATAATATCACAGTAAAATATAGGTTTCCTATGCTAAGGATGGATGGCATAATGGATTGTTTGAGTGGAGTAAAGTATTTTACCAAGATTGATTTGAAGAGTGGCTATCATCATATCAGAATTAGAGAATGTGATGAACGGAAGACTACTTTCAAGGAAAAAGATGGTTTCTATGAATGGTTGGTAATGCCTTTTGGTTTGACTAATGCACCTAGTACTTTCATGAGGTTGATAAATAAAGTTCTAAACATATTCTTGGGTAAGTTTGTGATTATTTATTTGGATGATATTTTGATATTTAGTAAGACTAAGGAAGAACATCTTGAGCATGTTAGTCAAGTATTGGAGAGATTGAAAGAGGAAAAGTTAACGACTAATCTAAATAAATATTATTTTATGCAAGAAGAGATTGTGTATTTGTGATTTGTGATTTCAACTGATGGTTTCAAGATGGATCTTTAAAGGTTAAAGTAATTTTGGAGCGGCCTACACCTGAGAATATGGTTGGGGTAAGATCATTTCATGTTTTGGCTAGTTTTTATAGGAAGTTTATAAGGAATTTCAGTTTTTTTTGTAATGCTATGATTGAGACAATGAGAGGAGATGAAAAGGAATTCAAGTGGACACATGGAGCTAATAGGAGTTTTGAGACTTTGAAATAAAGGTTTGCTAAGTTACCTCTATTATGTTTTCCTAATTTCAATAAGGTATTTCAAGTTGAATGTGATGCAAGTGGTAGTGCAATAGGAGCTATATTGAGTCAAGAAGATAAATTTGTTGCTTTCTTTAGTGAAAATTTAAATGATGCTAAAAGGAAATATTCTCTGTATGGTCAAGAGTTTTATGCTATTGTTCAAGCATTGAAGAAGTGGAGAGATTATTTGATTCCTAAGGAGTTCATGTTGTATACACATCATAAAGCCTTATAGTACTTGGGAAGTCAAAATAAGTTAAATCAGAGACATATGAAGTGGGTTGAGTATTTGGAGAGTTTCACATTTGCTATTAAGCATAAAAGTGGAGTCAATAACCGAGTTGTTGATGCATTGAGTAGAAGATATTCTTCATTGACTTAGATGAAGGTTGAAGTTCTTAGTTTTAATGAGATGGAGTTGTATATGTGGAGAGAGTGTAGAGCACCTAGTTTGACAGAACAACCAAGTAAGTTTGGTGAAAATTTTATTCAAGAAGGTATGGTCTTTAAGGGTATTCATTTGTGTATTCCTAAGAGTTCTATGAGGTTGAATTTGATTAAGGAAAAACATAGTGGTGGATTAGCTGGACATTTTTGCCTCAAATGTATAGGAATGTTCATAAGTTTGTAAAGATTTGTGGAGTTTGTCAAGTTGCTAAAGGAGTAGGTCAAAATACTGATTTGTATACACCTATTTATGTTCCTAAGAAACCTTGGAGTGACATCAATATGGATTTTGTTCTTGGATTGCCTAAGATAGTGAAGGGGTATGATTCTATATTATTTTTTGTGGAGAGATTTTCTAAAATGACTCATTTTATACCTTGTAAGAAGACATCATTTGTTGATATTTTCTTTAAAACAAAATTGTTAGATTGCATGGATTACCTAGAAGTATTATTTCTAATATAGATAGTAAGTTTGTTGGTTACTTTTGGAAGACTTTGTGGAAGAAAATGGGTATCCAATTGAAGTTTAGTTCTAGTTTTCATCCATAGATGAATAGACAGAGGTTGTGAATAGAAGCTAGGGTAATTTGCTGAGATATCTAGGGGGAGATAAGCCAAGTAATTGGGAGATGATATTAAAATGAGCTGAATTTTCATATAATAATTCTGTGAACATGAGTATAGGGAAAGACACCTTTTGAGATTATCACTAGAATACAACCTAAAGGGGTATCAAATTTAATGGATATTGGTGGTGAAGAGAAGAGAAGTGATGCAAGGGAAGAGTTTGTCGATTTTATGAAGTCTTTGCATGAGGAAGTGAAATTGATATTGGAACAAAGTAATCTAAATTATAAGGAGAATGCTATAAGTCTAGGAGACATCATGTTTTTGAAGTTGGTGATGAGGTGATGGTTCATTTGAAGAAAGGAAGATTTCTAGTTGGAACATATAGTAAGCTGAAGATGAAGAATTTTGGACCTTGTAAGATCTTGAAGAAGTTTGACAGTGGAAATGCTTATGAAGTTGAGTTACCTGATGACATGGATATATCTCCTATATTCAATGCTCCTAATTTGTATAAGTATCATGAGTCAGATGATGAAGTTGTTATCTTAGATAATTAACATAAGAAGTAGATTGAATAGATATTGGATTAGAAGGTTCATGAGAGTACAAGAGAAAAACATTACTATTAGTATTTGGTAAAGTGGAAGAACAAACCAGTTAAAGATGCTACAAGGATTTCACAATCTAAGTTGGATTCAACTTGGATTGTGACAGCTCAATGATTCAGGAGAATCATTTCTTTCAACCTCAATTATTTGATGCAGGAACATCCTAGCTTGTAGTAATATCATGTATGTTCTTCCTACTTTCTTCTTGCTGCTAAGTTACAATGCCTTGCATTTCTGAGCTTCTTAGTTGTTGTCAAGTTCATAGTTGCTACCAAGTTTGCAGTGGTTGCCAAGTTTACAGTTGCTACCGAATTGCTTTGGTCACTAAATTCATAGTGGTTGTCAAGCTTCCTAGGTAATGTCAAGGTTTATTTGGTTTTGAAGTTCATAGTTGTTGCTGAGTTCACAATTGCTACCGAGTTCCTTTGGTTGCCGAGTCATTTGGGTGCCGAGTGATAGTATTTTTGTTTGGGTCCTTTGTTGACTGAGTTGTTTATGCCTAGTTCTAGTTTAGGCCAACCATGCCATTTAATTTGTATTTCGTATGTAATATCTATTGTGAGCCGACTTGGGCTTGTTTTGGCATTAATCTTAGGGTTTAATTGTTGGTATTTTCATTAGGATGACTTGTGGTCATGCATGTATTTATTAAGGTTTTGGGTAGAGTCTTAGGGTATCAAAGTAGAGTAGGAGGAGCAGAAGAAAAGTTGAAATGTGAAGATTATCATTGTGGAACAAGTTTTGATTTGTAATGCTGGTCATGACCTAGAAAACCTTATAGTTGGGCATGTATTGGTTATGTTGATGAATGTATGAAATCATTTGTTCTTCTATCTCCTGTGTTTGATGTTATTATGTTGTTTTCTACTATGTTTACTCTATGAGGTAGTTTGGAATAGTTGGGTGTGCCTTTTGCCCTAGTTATCTAATCTCTCCTTTCATCATGAGGCAAACCAAACTTTCCTTAATTGTGAATTTGCTCAATTTTTTTGGTAGAAAGCTTTGGAAAAGCTTGGTTGGCATGGCCCCCTTCTGAATTCCCTTCTTCATATTCTCTTCGAATGGCCTATCCTAAATTAAGCTTCATTTTTCATAGCCATTTGCTTCATCATTCTAACTACTATTTTCTGGGTGCTATGGTGGGAGAGAAATAAGAGAATATTTTTGAAACAAGAGTCTTTGTCAGAGCTAGTATGGGAGCTAATCGAAGGCTCTATTGTAGAAAATCTAAATGCCATCACAAGAAGGACCAAATCCCTATCTTCCCATTTCCACTTGGCTAACAACAGAATATTAAATGGTTGGAAGGGAATTTCCATTCCACTCAAGGGGGTCCTAGTAAGTAAACCAACCAAATTAGATTGTAGATTGTACTCTAGATAGTGCCCTCCAAATGCTAGATGGGCCTTTCCTAAAACTAAATTTTGATGGTGCTTGTAAAGGAAACCTGGGAAAATCTAGCATTGGGAGTGTCATAAGGAATAATAGTGGGGAAATCATTAGTGCTTTTACTGCAAGGATTCTAGATGGTATGAATAGCCAAGTTGAAGTGAGAGCCCTTTTGGAAGGTGTTAGGTTGGCTATTTCCATGGATATCTCACACCTTTTCATTGAAGGTGATTCTCAATTAGTTATTTATGCACTTGTAAATCAAAGCCAATTTTTGTGGGACCTTTATCATATCATTAAGGAATTTTGGATGCTCCTTCCTAGGTTCTCTGAATACATTATTGGTCATTGTTATAGGAAGGCTAATAGGCTAGCAAATTGGTTGGCTAATATTAGTGTGAATGGCAATAAAAATTTGTCTACATTTGATGGTGAAACTCTAAAACTGGCCTTCTCTAAGGTCATTCGGAAGAGACTCTTAGAGGAAGTGAAATTTGCCTAACTTGGGTTTTGTTCTTCTGGTGTCTTCATTGTGGAGGCTCTCTTTCTAGCTTCCTTTCTCCTTGTTTCCTTTCTTGTTTCCATTTTCTTTTTTAAAATTAAAATTATATAGTGTCTCTGCCCACTTTTATTATTTAAAAAAAAAAAACTCATTTTTTTTTTGACAATTTACTTGATCTATACTTTAAGAATACCAACCTCAGTCTAGAATTCTTGTTTTCCTTGATTAGAATCAGTCTTGAGTATTTTGATTGCAACCTTAAATCCCAAAAATCTGCCATAAAATATAGATACAAAACTACCCTTACCAATTAGTGTAGAATAGTTATAGGTAGAAGTTGTAATATCTCCCTCTATGTATTCAATAGCCAGCCTGTGATAATTGCTTTGATTATTTTGGCCTGAGATTGAAATGATGAAGAAAACTTATTTAAGGTGCAAGCAAGAAGAAAAAGGAACAAGGCTTTCCCATTTAAATTACAAACATTAAAGTTGGATTTGTTCTTTCCATTGAACAAGTTGGGTAGATACCTCCAAATATATGTTGCCTTGATAGATTTGGATTATGTGTGGATGAAAATGGTTTTGATGCATGTTTCTACCTCCATAGAAAAACTCCAGAGAGGATGACCAAAACAAACACCACCCAACCTTTAATTTTGTGGTTGCTTCCCAGAATATTAATTTGAGGATCAACACTGGATGGTACAAGTTTACAATAGAGAATTCTATGAGTTAGTAGCATATTAGAGATCATACAGCAACAAAAAAATCTCATCCTACTGATCGATTGTCTAGGTAAAAACCAAAAATCTTATAGAAAGGCAAAAGAAAGTCAGTATACTGAAGGTCCAAGGATGATCTAACTAATCCTTTTGAGATAGTTCCCTCCAATTTATTGTCCTATAAATATCTTTTAATACAAAAAAAAAACATAAGCCCAGTAAGAGCGGTTATTGTGAAAAAGCATTAGCGGTAGTGTGATGTGGGGAATGAAAATAGACATGTTATAATAGCAAACATAGATAGTGTTGTTAGTTTTGGTAGCTTGGACATCTATTTATCCATATGCTATTATTTAGTATATAATTTTTTTTGCTAACAAATTGGTTAGAGTAAGGACAATTATTTATTGAATAATTGACTTATTTTAGAAGTAACTAGAAACCAATTTTGTTAGGGTTGGTAAGTTGTTTTATATCTCAACCGTCGATTGTAAATCAATCTTGGCCATTGGTTTACCAATGAGAGTAGTATAAAAGGGGGTCTAGGGGGCATTTGGAGAACAAGAAGTTTGGACAAACATTTGCAGTGCTAGCAAATGAGTTTGTAAGTTTTCAATGTTAGCAAATAGTCTTGCAGTGTTAGCAAGGGCACGATGTTAGCATGGGAATAGTAGTGGGGAATATCAGAGAAAGAAATTAAGAGGTTGTCAGAGTTCTGCTAGTGAGAGGCAATGAATTTTGTATCTCTTGATTTGCTGAAGTTCAATATAATTCCTCATCTATAGAACTAGTTTTCTCTTAGGGGTTTTTTCTAGGGACAATTTGTCTAAAAATATTGTGTTCATTGTGTTGCACATTTTTTTCCGTATTTTATAAGTGAAGTTGTAGTTGTGCTATTTTTTGATATTAGCTAGGAATTTATTTTTGGTAGTTTAATAATCATTCACGATAGGAGATCAATAATCAATGACTATAATAGTTGATTTCTCACATGGTATCAGAGCATTGTTAAGGGTAGAAGAGTTTTGTGTTAGGAAAGAAATTTTGATCTCTTTAGATTTATTATTGCTTTAATCTCTTGAGATAGCTTTAGATGGTTTGAGAGATCAGGATAGATTGCATGGTGCCCTGAATTTTGGTGTCTGGAAGGCTAGAATTTCTTTATTGTTGGAAGAGAATGGTATCAAGAATTATGTTGCCAGTGATGTACATGTACCAATGGATGTAACACAACTTGCAGTATGTAAGAAGGATGATGCCAAGGCAAGGAGGATTACCCTTGATGGTGTCAAGGATCATATTGTTCCACATATTGCAGAGATAAATACGAAAAAGAAGATGTGGGATGCGATTCTAAATCTATACTAGAATGCTACCACCAACAGGAAGTTGATTCTTAGAGAGAAGCTAAATAATACCCGAATGAACTAGGGAGAAGATGTCACAAGTTACCTCACCAGGCTCAGACTTGTCAAGGATGAGCTAGTAGTTGTTGGAGATAGCCCTAGTGATGACAAGCTAGTGAGAATATCCCTAAATGGGTTTACTAAACAATGGAGTGTCTTTGTTCAAGTTGTCAGTGGATGTGATACTTTACCAAGTTGGGATTGATTGTGGGCTGATTTCACTCAAGAAGAGTTTAGACTAAGTCTTGTCAATGGGGCCAACAAGAGTTAGAAAAATGAGGTGGAAAAGGAGAACTTTTCCCTAGCGGGTAAAGGGAAAGCAAAGGATCAAATTCACAAATTGAGAAGAAGAAGAAAGACCTTTCTAAGGTCAAGTGCTTTGGATGTCATGAGTTTGGCCATTATGTTAGTGATTTTCCAAAGAGGAAGAATGGTAAGATGTAGGTGGCAGCTTTAGCAAGTGCGGAAGAACTCTCCAATAGAATGGAAAATGAGTTTGTACTCATAGATTGTATGGTTAGCTCAACTTCACAGCATGTTTTGTATATAGATAGTAGGGTGTCATTTCATATGACAGGAGTTAGAGAGTACTTCTCCAGTTACAAGGAGGAGGACACCAACATCGAGATTTCTATGGGAAACTTGTCCAAACTCAACCCAATTGGGAAAGGGACTATTTAGTTTTAGAGGGAGAATGAAAAGATAATTCCACTTTATGATGTGTTGTATTTGCCAAGCTTAGGTATGAATTTAATTTATGTATTTTTTCTTCAGGATAGAGGGTATAATGTACTCTTTAGACGGAAAAATGTGTTGATTAAGCACAAGGATTGGAAATCACCCATAACTATTGGAGTCAGGAGTGGTCACCTTTATAGATTGCAGTTTGATACTCCTAAGGCACTCATGAACAATAGTAATCCTAGAGATCTTGGAGAGCTATGGCATAGGAGGATGGGCCATATTCATCATGGAGCACTTAGATAGCTTCGTGAGATGGTGATAGGTGTTCTAGAGGTGAGCATAGAGCATGATGATGTATGTAAGGGATGTGTGTTGAGGAAGTTTGTGAAAGCATCTTTTTCAAGAAAAGACACTAGATCTGAGGGTGTTCTTGATCTAGTACATTTAGATAATTGTGGACTGATGCCGACAAAATTTGTCAGAGGATATGAATATTATGTTACTTTTATTGATGATTTCTCCAGAAAGACCTAGATATACTTCTTGAAGACTAAGGATGAGGTTTTCAGTCGATTCCAAGAGTTCAAGGCTCTTATGGAGAATTCAAAAAGGAGGAAGATAAAGGTTCTTTAGTCAGACAATAGAGGCAAGTATAAAAGAAATGTCTTTCAAGATTTCTGTACCAGAGAAGGAATCAAAAGAGAATAGACTATTCCTTACAATCTGCAGCAAAATGGAGTTGCTGAGAGGAAGAATCGTTCTATATCAGAGGTAGCAAAAGCTATGCTACATGTCTTGGACATGCCCTATTACTTATGGGCAAAGACATGTAATACAGTAGTCTACATCCATAATAGAGTTCCACACAAGGTGCTAGGGAAGATGACACCAGAGGAGGCTTTCACAGGGAAGAAACTAGATGTTGGTCACTTCAGAATATTCAAGAGTTTGGCATATTGTCATATTCCTAGAGATACATGTACAAAGTTAGATAAGACTACAGAGAGGGGGTACTTTGTTGGGTATAGTGAGACCTCAAAGGCATATAGGATTTTCATTCCAGGGACTAAAAGAATTATTGTTAGACGTGATGTCAAGTTCATGGAGGACAAGGTATTTAGGAGATCCAAAGATTTGCTAGCAGTTGATTAGAGTGAGTAGCCAACAGAAGCTCCAAGACTAAGTCAAGGGTAGCAAAGCACAAGTAAAGTTATCAGTACAACTGTAGACTCAGGTAGTGAAGATTACAGATGCAATAGGAAATGCATCTAGAGGACTAGAGGTTGACATTTCATCCTTTGAAGTTGGAAGCAGGAACCATGAGGTTCTAGATACACAAAGGGATACTTAGGAGTTTGTGGGAGCTCCTAGGAAGAGTACTAGATAGTGGAGACAACCAGCCAAGTTCAATGACTATGTGGCATTAGTTAGTCAGTTGGTGGATAGTGAGCCTTCTAGCTATCAGGAAGCTATAAAATATTAGGTGTGGCAAGATGCTATGGTTGAGGAATATTCCTCAATAATGCAAAATGATGTGTGGGAGGTAGTGCCCAGACCAACAAAAAGGACAATAGTTAGATCACGTTGGATCTATAAGATAAAGCATGGTGCAGATGGTAGCATCGAAAAACACAAGGAAAGGTTCATGGAAAAGGGGTTCTCTCAGAAGGAGGGAATAAACTATGAGGAGACATTTTCTCCGATTGCCAGGTATACTTCTATATGAGTTATAATCTCACTTGCAGCACAGATGGGATGGCAGATCCATCAAATGGATGTCAAGACAACATTCCTTAATGGTGAATTGAAGGAGGAAGTATACATAGAACAACTAGAAGGCTTTGTAGCACACACCAAAGAGACCCACGTGTGTAGATTGAAGAAAGCATTGTACAAACTCAAGTAGGCTCCTAGAGTGTGGTATGAGTGCATTGATACATACTTGCAGAAAATGGGCTTTGTGAAGAGTGAAGTGGATGCTAACCTCTACTACTTGGTGGTTGGGGGTGAGATTCTCATTCCTGTTCTTTACGTGGATGACCTATTTCTTATAGGTTCACTAGGGCTCATAGTGGACTACAAGAGGAACCTTACAAAAGAGTTTGAGATAAAGGATTTGGGACTTATGCACTACTTTCTAGGCATGGAGGTGTGGCAGACCAATGGAGAGATTTTCCTTGGTCAAGGGAAATATTACATTGAAGTCTTGAAGGGATTCGGGATGAAGGATTGCAAAGCCATGTCTACACCCATGATCACGAATTGGAGGAAGGTAGATACATCTAAAGAGAAGGATGTAGATCCCACCTTATATAGATAGTTGATTGGTTCACTTATGTATTTGGTCAACACTAGCCCAGATATAGCATTTGCAGTTAACTCTCTTAGTTAGTTCATGGTTGAACCAAAGAGAATGCATTGGACAATGGCTAAGCATATATTGCGTTACTTGCATGGTACAGTTGAGTAGGGGATCAGATATGTTCTAGGTGAAGGTATCAGATTGATAGGCTATACTAATGTAGATTGGGCAGGAAGTACAATGGACAGAAGGAAAAATTTAGGGTGTTGTTTCAATTTGGGATCAGGAGTTATTTCTTGGTTCAATAGGAAGTAGAAGTCTGTGGCTCTAAGTTTAGTAGAAGCAAAATACATAGTAGCTAGCATGGCGACATGTGAAGCTATATGGCTTCGAAAGTTGTTAGTAGCTTTGTTTGGTCAGAAGGTTGAGACTACTGTGATACATTGTGATGATCATAGTTGCATCAAGTTTTCTAAGAATCTAGTGTTTCACGGTAGGTCTAAACATATAGATATCAAATATCACTTCATCAGAGATTGTGTACAACGGGGAGTTGTTAAGCTATAGTACATACCTATAGAGGAGCAGGTGGTAGACATTTTGACTAAGGCAATGGGGAAGACAAAATTCATCTTCCTCAGAGATAAGTTGGGTGTCATACAAAATAGCTTCCTCACTAAGAGGGAGTGTTAGTTTTGGTAGCTTGGACAGTTGTTCGTTTATATGCTATTATTTAGTATACAATTATTTTTGCTAACAAATTGGTTAGAGTAAGGAAAATTATTTATTAAATAATTGACTTCTTTTAGAAGCAACTAGAAACCAATTTTGTTAGGGTTGGTAAGTTGTTTTATATCTTAGCCATCAATTGTAAATCGATCTTGGCCATTGGTTTACCAACGAGAGTAGTATAAAAGGGGGTCTAGGGGGCATTTGGAGAACAAGAAGTTTGGAGAAACATTTGCAATGCTAGCAAATGAGTTTGTAAGTTTGCAGTGTTAGCCAATAGTCTTGCACTGTTAGCAAGGACACAGTGTTAGTGTGAAAATAGTAGTGGGAAATATCAGCGGAAGAAATTAGGAGGTTGTCGGAGTTGAGGCAAGGAATTTTGTATCTCTTGATTTGCTGAAGTTTAATATAATTCCTCATCTATAGAAATGGTTTTTCCTTAAGGGTTTTTTTTCCAGGGACAATTTGTCCAAAAATATTGTGTTCATTGTGTTCCGCATTTCTTTCTGTATTTTATAAGTGAAGTTGTAGTTGTGTTATTTTTTGATATTAGCTGGGAATTTATTTTCGGCAATTTAATTATCATTTATGATAGGAAATTAATAATCAGTGACTGCAATAATTGATTTCTCATAAGTGCAATTGAAAAAGATACAATTCATCTAACATTTGAAACTTCTCCAATGATGTCGGAATTTCTCTGGTAAGTTGATTGTTTTGCAGTTGTCTATTCTCAGGGTAACAAAACTAGCAAGATTAACAAGCAGAAAGGAAAAGCTAACATTCTTATTGAAACAAGGTATTTCAGATGGGCACAAGTAACAGAGGTCTTACACTATTCTAAGGTTCTTCAGTGAACTGAGGTCTGGAATATCACCAGACAAATTGTTATTTCCTAGCAGCTATAACCGATGACATAGAGTTAGTGTACCACAGTAACACTGGATTGAGAAATTAAATTTGTACCCAAAGCTAGTTTGGCTTTCTCACTACGTAAGCGAGTTACTAAACTCTTACCAGGTGTTGTAGTGTTGTTAAGTCCGCTATATTTGAAGGTATTGTGCCTTCCAGATTCATGCTTGTTAGATCTCTACAAAAGACAAAATTATTGGATTCATGCAGAGTAATATACTAATTGTGTTATTGAATTTAGCAGTAAAGTTTACATGATAATGACTCGCAGAGGATCATCTTTGCTGCAGGTAATCCCTGTTGATGAATATTCAGCTGGTAAACATGGATCTCCTCCATTCCAATCGTCTGGAACAGTCATTGCATCTGCTATTTTTCTGATTCCAACCACTGAACTCCCACAATTGGAGAAGACATTATTAGCGTGTATAATATCTGGAAGTAATAATATACACAGAACAATAGAGCCTAGGAATGGACTAGAAATTCGCCAAAATAAACTATTAACACACCTTGTCTAGGTTTATAACCAGAAATCTTCTTCCTCAACATTAATAAATATACTTTATCATTTTTATAGGACACCATAGCATATTTAGCGTTGCTAGATTTAACTACTTTTTCGCAAATAAATGAATAGTAATTGAATCTAGAGATTTCTTTTGGAAAAGATAAAAATAAATATCACTATACATGTAGAGTATTTGTTGAGTTCCCATAAGTACATAAGGATGAATTGATCTTTATCCATTTAAAAATTGATAGTTATAATGGTCTGATTGGTAGTCATGCTATTCAAAATTGGAACCCATTTTAATCGCCAAAAACTTCATTGATCTTAATGGTCACTTGGTTCCAAGGTTACAACATGGGTTCGCATATACAAGTAAGAACACAAAGCGTCAGCATAAAAAAAGAGAGTACTATTTGAATTAGTAAATAGTTAGAGAATATCCAAATTACTATTGAACAACTGAAAAAATAATTCAAAGATTTAGTAATGACTAAAGATCTGAGAAAACAGAAAAGGAATCGTGTTTGCAGGTTGTCATTAAAGAAAGACAATGAAGGAAAATAACTCCTACCTAAATAAAAGGCCAATCATTTTTTACTGGTCCTAAGGCGACAAGTAAGTGTAGGAAGGAAATTGAAGAATTATTTGCCTTGAATTTTCTCCATCCTCATCACAATTTTCTTGTCATGTTATTTATGTTCCTAAATATGATGAAAATGGTAATGAGTTGTTTGAAATAGGACATGTAATCAATTATAAACTATATTGAACATTTTTTTCTAGGACAATTAGCATCCTTTACCAGGAAAGAACTATAATTGGCAAATAATTGAAGCAAGCCATATTTACCCAAATTTTGATCTCACAAAATACTTCTTGCAATTTGTTGTTCATACATAACATAGGTATAAAATGACCTTTCTTGTACCTCAAGGCTTATATGAGTTGAATGTCTTACAATTTTGTATTAAAACAACTCCCAATATCTTCTAGCGACATATGTGCATCCTTCACCAAGGTTTGGTCTTTAAATTGTATATTTTCCATAAAGTAATGCACCCTACTAGGAACATTATGCTAATTCAATCCCCAGGCCATAATGCTTCCCGCCTAGCTATTTTTTACCTTCATACACAAATTTTCTATTGCATCTCAAGCCTCCCTTTGTCTACTAGAAGGAAAACTAAGGGCCCTCATTTGGCATCTTTCTCTAAATTAAACCCAAGTTCTGAGGTGGACCTTGGAAATATTAGCACTGAGAGTATGGGAGAAAGGCAACAATCCCACCTCTTTCTTAATAAACCTAGTAAAAAGAAAAAAAGGAGGAAAAATAAAAAAGAACTAATGAGATGGACTTGGAGTATAAGTCCAATGATAGTGAGGAAAAAAAGAAACGAGCTCATCCTAAACAAAAGGCTAGGAGGATTAACTATAATGAAGAGGATGATAATGATTTGGCTAAGTCCCTTGCTAATACTAAAGTATCCTCCTAGGAACCTTCTCAAATGTCTTGGCTACTTTAGCATGGCCACTTTGGATTTGATGGCCAATAAAGAAGATATGAAATTCCCCTTAACAACTATCTCCACCTTGAGGAAATAGAAGCTTGAACCCTCAGCAAGCCTCAAGCTCCTACCTGCCTCTCTAGTTCATTCCCCCTCACCACCTCCCCCCTCTGCCCCATCCAAGGATGTCCCCCCATGCCAACCTTCAGTCCAAATTCATCACCCCCTAGTTTGGATAAGAAGGTGTTCTTGTAGGCTGAAGTGGAGCTGAAGAAGCTATGGATCAAGCTAGAGAAGGAAAATAGAAGAAGGACTGAGTTGGAGACTTGTTTCACAACCTTGGTTTTTTTGTGATCAAGTTCATGCATGTTGCTATTATTACTCTCCATCTCCTACAACAATAAAATGAGAAAGTTTAAAAACAAGATGATGAAGTATCTATTCTTGGCTAACAATTGGTTGGATATGCCACTATCTAAGCCTAACCTAGAGGAGAAAAAGGATCAAGGATTCTCTCTCTCTCTCTCTCTCTCTCTCTCTCTCTCTCTCTCTCTCTCTCTCTCTCTCTCTCTCTCTATATATATATATATATATATATATATATATATATATATATATATATATATATATATAGTGTTTAGTTATGCTTTAGACTATCAATATCTATGTGAATAGATTTGGAACAATAGTATTATAGTGTTACTGATTGTAATTTATGGCTTCTCTGATACTATGTTTAACATAGCTATTAGTTTAGGGTGGATGGTCTTCATTTTTGCTAGTTGTGGATTTTTTTTTGGTACTAAGTTTAAGTTCATTGCTATTTTTTGATATTATATATGGGTGTATAGTCTACTGGCTATAGCTCTGTGAGCTTTGTGTCTTCTGATGGTGACTCTATTACTCGGTCTGTATTCTCTTGGCTAGTTATCCAAATTTTGACTTCTTTTTAATGTAAAATACATATGGATCTCATCTTTTGTAAATATTCTAAATTCATCTTACCATACATTAATTATACCCTTGTCTATAGAAAAAGTCCTTTTGTATATCCTAGATTATCCTAGGTATTTCGTGCCTCTCTATTAGTAGCATGGTTTAGAAGTCAACCCCTCTACAAGCCACTTTGTCCAAGAGTCTATTATTTTTATTCGCACTTTTCTTCTTCTAGGGGGAGAATGGAAGAAAAATAAAATATTTTGTTAGCTATTATGAATTTACCATTCACTAATATGAAATAATTGTAGATATTCTAAAGTCTTGTTAAGTTTGTAAGGTCGTCATTCATGCTATAGAATTTTAGTTTTAGAAAAAAGGTGTATTTTGAGTCTAATTTCTAAGGGTTTTAGAGCATGAACTAAGGTAGGTAGTGTTCGAATCACCATTCCCATTACACAAAAAATCTTGACCTATCAATGAATGCTACAACAAATAGAGACAAGGATCCACGAGAGGTAGTTAAGAACATGTCACAAACTCATTAGTCTATGTTGAAAGATACCTTCACCTAAAGGGGATGCAAACACCAATGTCCTAACAATGCCCCCCTTAGCATGACCCAAGGGATTTGAGTCTATAACCCAACACTTTGATACCACTTGTTGGAATCGCCATTGTTGTTACACCTATTAGAAGTTGTAATCTTTCTTTGGTGTGTTTATAAACCAAGGTTAGACCTTCTTTCTTTATTGTTGTAATATATTAGGATATAAGCCAAGGTATCCTAATATATTTCTTTTTTGTCCTTTTTCCACTACATCTTATTTTGTCATCTAGTGGAATATGTGAGGACAAATATTTATTGTAATTTCTAATTTTAGATTATTCCTCCTTAAGAGGAATCTCACACTTGGCCTCACACACTTATGAATGGTGGCATTCATAGACATGGGAGTTACATTCTAACTCCTCTCTCTCATCTCTATTTAAGAGATGACCCTCTTCTCTCATTTCACAATGAGGTTTCTTCCTCTTCTCAATTATTGTATGAGCATCTCTCTCTCTCTCTCTCTCTCTCTCTCTCTCTCTCTCTCTCTCTTCTTAGGCTTTTCATGCCTCATTCATAATGTCACAAGGGGTTTTCTTTGCTTTCCCCTTTCCAAATATCTTGTCTCATGGTGTTGGAGCTTGAAGCTTTCTCTCTCCTATTTTATGGTAATATCTTTTCATGCATTTACTCACTTAGATTCTTTCCTGGCATTGCTTATTTACAGATTTCTTTTTCCATTTCTAACATGGTATCAGATCAGTTTAATCTTTGTTTTGAGTGTTTGCATGAAGGTATGATTCGAAGGAGACTCTTGAGAGAGATTTCACTAATTTCTTCCTTAATCTTCTTAAGATGGAAGAAATTGAATTTTTTTTGGATTTGGTTGGTTTACCGCCAAACCCAATTAACTTTTGTGTGCTGTAATTTATGTAGGTTACTTCTTATTTTATATTATTTTTTCATCTAACCCCCTTTGGAAGGCTTGCCGCCAAAGGGTTTTCCTTATTAGCAACTTTGTGCTCTTTTGATATCTGTCTTGCCTATCCTCCTTTCAGCTTAAGCATTTTATTAGCATTCTGGTTTCCTGCATAGGTTTGGCTTGCATTCTTAAGTTTTTGGCTCCTTGTCAGGGACCATTTCAGTTTTGGCCTCTTCAGTCCTACTGTACTCTGTTGCAACCCCTTGACTAAGGTCCATTTGGGACATTGGCAACCATGTCCTGTGTATAGACCATCCATACTTAAAATCTCCCACAATAGGTGTCCCCAAGGCTTCAGCACAATGAACTCGAATATGATGTTTTCTCCCAGTAAAATGGGAAGAGCGATGAAATCATCTTGGATTTTACTCTCAGAGACAGTAATAGGCAAGTATAATTTTGTCCCTGGCTTCATGATTTCTTAACCTGATTATGTGATTTGCCCACCATATCTTTGGTGTGCATAAATACTTTGTTTGAATAGCAGGTAGAGATTACTGCGGTTTCCTCAGCCACCGTGCGGTTTCCTCCGTTGAATGCGATGAGAGCAGAGCTTTTCCACTTCGATATTTCATTTATTGTTATAGAAATTGCGCTCTGCTCGGGCTTCAAATTTACCACTACAACCTTCATCCATTCTAACCCTATGGTACGTGCATCAACATCTGTTCTCTTACAACTGTTACACGAGTATAGACCAGAAGAGAAATATGCATATAAGTTCATTTTCTTTTACGGTGCTCGAATTTGCGCAGTATATGTGATGGATTTGGACGGACATCGGTGAATTCTAGCGAAGATTCAGGCTGAGATTCCATGGGATCTTTTTTTCTCCGCTTCGTTTGAGCTACTGAGTAAGGAATTTGAACCGTTCTGTTAAGCATTCGGTTTTTTGGTTTCTTGTTTGGGATAAGTTGAGCAATGTTGTGGCGGTAATTGCAGTGTGCGTTTTAGGGGTTTGGGGGATTTGTGTGGCAGGCCTTGGCTTGAATTGTATGCTGTGAAATTTGTTGTATTCTATTTGTGTCATATTCCGCGGAGTTGAGTTGTGTTTCTTAAGCCGAAGTAACCCGAGTTGGTTGTTTTCCAGCGCCAATTAGTGTAGATTGATTGCCTTTGCCGTCCAATTTTCTCCTCTTAAGATGGCTATGCGCTGAGGTGCGTCTCTTGTGGCACTGTTTTCGTTTTTGATTTAAAGGTTTCGATGCCGATGACTCTTGAGGCTCTCTCCGTAGAACACCCAACCTAAAATAAAAACTTGTATTTTGAAAAACATTGTGAACCTAGTCTTGCATGAAAAACAAAACCGGTTCCACTTGGGTGTCTCTTATTAAAGCTCGTTTCTATCTCTGCTTCACAATCTTTGGCCTTATCACAATGGCGAAAACGATTATAAATACATGCAGCGAAACAATGGGTCCAACATAACTGCCCATCATGAACTTCTTAATCTGCATTCTCTTTTTGCTCTTCAACTCGTCAACAATTTTTTTCGCTTCGATGAGAGATGATTTGCTATCATGTCTGAGTTTGAACGGGGTAAGGAACGTCACATCTCAGTCCAATTCTCCCTAGTTTGATTCCCTTTATAGATATTCATTGTAGAACCTGCGGTTCATAGAGCCCTCTGTTCACAGGCCGCAGATGATAATAATTCTGCGCAACATAATAATTACTACATTCTTCATATTCTAAACATGATTAGAACTATGCTTTTTCATCTTTTCATGTCTGCACGTTTTAAGTTTCTAATTTTGTCTCTTGCATGTTTAGAATATTCTCTGTGCAATTATTATTCTCTGTCTTTTTAAAAAAAACAGATCATTGCTCATCTTTTCTTGTCTTTTCATGCAAGATTCTTTTTCTTTTTTAAGCTCTTGACAGAAGCATCATTTACTTTTATTATTGCCTCTTGTCAACTTATTTTTGGCATGAAATCATTCATTATCAGATGAGTGCAATATTCTATTTTAAATCTCTCTTACTCATTACAAGCTTTTATTCAAACTTTTTTTAGAAAAGTTTTTTAACTCTTTTTAGTAGATTCTTATCTGCTAGATCCGACCTCTATCATTAATTACTAAGTTTTTTTAGTTATATCTTTCTTAATGTTTTAATTCAAAAAAATTCTTTTTGAATCACTTCCAATCTTGAAGGCATAGTATGAGAAAAATGGGGAGATCTTTTCTTGCCCCATGACTTTATGTTCTTATTACTTTGAGGTTATATTTTTGAACCAAGGTAAATATTGTGATTTTTTATAAATTGTACTTTCCAAAATATTAAGTATGGAAAGGTGATTATTTTCTTTAACCAATCTATTTTCGTATATTTATTTGAGTATATATGGGGGCCCACATATATGCCCAGATAAATATATAATTTATGACTATAATATTTTAGAAATTAATATATACCTTTGCAAAATGAATTAAATACTCATGTTTACACTCAATGGAGTTTTATACCTGATATCTATATTTAGTTGATCTTCCTTAAATCATTTTACTTGATTGGATTATGAGTAATCTTACACATTTGCCTTCATTTTGATATTTTGATGTGCCCATAGTTGCACTTTTAAGCTTTTATAGCATTGTTCTATGCCAGTGTTGACACTTTATGGTTTTATACCATTGATCTACATGATTTATATGATATTTGTTTTGAGTTGCATAGGGAGCCAATTTTTTCAAGGTTAACTATGTAGGTCCCCTCAGTATAACTGATACATAGTTTCCTTATCTGGCCCATGGAGTATCCCTCCATCCTATATTGGTATGCACTCATTTTATATGGAGTTTCCCTCCATTTGATCCTATCTGTTCCATTTTGATAGGATAATATTTTTATGGAGTTTCCCTCCATTTGGTTCTATTGGTTCCATTTTGAAAGATTGATATTTATGGAGTTTCCCTCCATGTTGTTCCATTTTTTTCCTCAATGAAGAGGATACTATTATTGGAGTTTTCTCTCCAAATTTAGATGATTTGATCCAATTTGAAGGCAATATGTTGTTATATCCTCATAATCCATTCTTTTGATTATATTAACAAATCATGATAATTCTATTTTGATCAGCATGTCTCTCCTTTATGTTATTTCTGTATATTAATGTGATAATGATCTACATACATTATTGCTTAGATCATGAGTCATGCATGTTATGGAGGGACGCCCCCATTAGCTTGCAGTGGGATGATTCATTAAGTGGACTGTCTATATCCACGTGATTGATGCAAGATTGATGCAAGTATCATTAGTTGGCCTTGTCTGTGGTCATTTGTGCATTAGTATAATATTCTTTTCATGAGAGCATTGATCAAGCTTTTTACTCAATTTGTCCTTGTTGACAATTTTTTAAGCATATACTTTATCTTGATATCAGGTTATCTCCATTGTTTTGTGGTAACATGTTTTATTTTCCTCTATGTCTCTATGAAAATTTTCTTATCCTTATTCAAAAGGATTTCTAATTTGAATATAAGAGGAAATTCTACTTGTGGATAGTTGTCTTGTTTTTGTTCTATTTTTCAGGTGGTCCATCAAGGAACCTTCTTGGTTTTCCACATATGAAGAGGTGTCTAAGCTTCCACTTGATCAAATTGAAAGGACTCATGTACTTCTCTTAGATCTACAAATGTTCCATATGGCTTGAAGACAATCAAATTACTTCATATTGAAGATTAAGTTGCAGATTTTTGTAAATTATGGGTTTAATACCCTTTGATGTAATTACCCCAAGTAAAGATTAAAGGGGGGTGTTAGAAGTTGTAATCTTTCCTTGGTGTGTTTATAAACCAAGGTTAGACCTTCTTTCTTTATTGTTGTAATATATTAGGATATAAGCCAAGGTATCCTAATATATTTATTTTTTGTCATTTTTCCACTACATCTTATTTTGTCATCTAGTGGAATATGTGAGGACAAATATTTATTGTAATTTCTAATTTTAGATTATTCCTCCTTAAGAGGAATCTCACACTTGGCCTCACACACTTATGAATGGTGGCATTCATAGACATGGGAGTTACATTCTAACTCCTCTCTCTCATCTCTATTTAAGAGATGACCCTCTTCTCTCATTTCACAATGAGGTTTCTTCCTCTTCTCAATTATTGTATGAGCATCGCTCTCTCTCTCTCTCTCTCTCTCTCTCTCTCTCTCTCTCTCTCTCTCTCTCTCTTCTTAGGCTTTTCATGCCTCATTCATAATGTCACAAGGGGTTTTCTTTGCTTTCCCCTTTCCAAATATCTTGTCTCATGGTGTTGGAGCTTGAAGCTTTATCTCTCCTATTTTATGGTAATTTATTTTCATGCATTTACTCACTTAGATTCTTTCTTGGTATTGCTTATTTACAAATTTCTTTTTCCATTTCTAACAACACCAAATGCTTGAGTTGTTAATGAATGTCACAAAAACTAGAGATGAGGATCCATGGGAGGTAGTTAAGCATATGTCGCAAATCTATTAGTCTATACTAAAAAATACCTTCACCTAGAGGAGACGAAGGCACCAACCTCACAATAGGTAGTGTTAAAGAAAGTGTTCCCTTGTATAAGTAATTATAATCTACTAGCTCCAATGATATTTTATTTTAGAACATCTTGTATATTCCCTATTATGTGTTGTGTTACATCTAAGTACATTGATTTGTTGTTCATTTAGAGATGCATTCCCTTCAAGGCTTAGATTTGTCTAGTTTCTAAATGTAATATGTGTTGTTTCTTTCCATGACTAGCTTTGAAAGTTTTTTGAAGTAAAAGAAGTTCTATGATTGAATCCCATTAGAAACTAACACCTAGATTTTTTTTAATGCATTAAAAATATTGCAAGATCAAATGGTGAACGTCAATTTTCTTTTTTGGAAAGATGGATTTAGAACCACTTGGATGATGACGAAAAAATGATTAGAAAACCAATGTGGTTTGCAAAATTATCAAATTGGAAATCATCTTGAATTTGAATGCTTCAATATGAATCCTTGTTTGAATGCCATATCCAAAAGGATAGATCTTTAGGATTTATCAATAGGCCTCGATAGAATTTTATCTCTAGCTTAGGGTTATTTTATTCATTTATGGAATTTTCTAGGTCTCCAAGGCCTAGAAAGAATAGTTTTCTTGTAGTCATCTATTGATCTAGCTTTTAATTTAAGTAATAGCATATAGCCATTAGGTTTATATCTAGTGTTATTTTTAACCATAACATTATTGTCCAAGTGTCTTTGGTGAAGGGTTTTCAATAAGATAAGTTGAATCTTTATAATAATTGTTTATGAAAAATCTCGAGAAATAATAAAGTTGCAAATTGAAACATTAGTTATAATACTTGTTATTTGAAACTCGGTGTTAAAATGTGATGAATCTTGATTTAGAAAAGAAGTCATAGTAAACCTCTTCAAGGAAACACACATTGATTCACTCACTACTTGTTGTCTATTAAAGTATGAAGCATTGGTTTCTCCAAAATAGTATCTTTGACCTCTTGAATTCTAGATTTTATTTGAAGGAGAATTAGGAATCTCATATAGTCAAACAACTTATAAATAGGATAAACATGTTGGTAGATTTCACACAAACAAGCTACAACATTTTAACCCTGGCCATAGTGATTTTAACTATTCACGTATACTCATTATTTGTAAATTTGTATCAAATTGATACAATACAAATAAGTTCTTTAATCAAATTTCCCTGTAATGTTTTATGCACAAAGTATTGTAAATTTTTATATTTAGAAAATATTAGAATTAGTCTTCCTTTGTTTATCTATCATAATGTAGACAGACTATTCATTTCCCAAAAATGACAATCATTTTCTATTTAATTGATCTATAGTAATATAATTTAACAAAGTTACAAATCACTAAAAATAACTTGATGTACCTATTGCACCCTAAATGTAATATTGCTAGTATTAATATAAACTTTAAACTTAGCAAAGAATATATAGAAAAATATAAACTAGCATATATATCTTAAATAAATTTATCTAAAGGAATGTTCATTATAAAAGGATTAAAATTAAATTTACTAGACCTAATAATATTTATATTTTGTTGTATCTTTATTTGTTTTTTTTGCACTCATTTAACTTTTTTATTTTAATTTCTAAAAAAATTGATTATTTATATGTCCAAAGCTTATAATGTTTGCAAATATTTTATGTCTAAATTATTTTTAAATGTAATAAATAATATTAAAATTTGTATGTGTAGATGGTTGTCAAATTTAATTTAAAAATAAATATTAACATTAAGACACTCAAAACATTCCACCAACCCTTTCCCATGGTAGAATGCCTATACCAATTAATTGAATAGATTATTTCCTTCATAATATTTTTATAAAATCTATGTATAAGAAATTTAAAGTTTGGAAAAAATATTGCGCGGCAGTCGTGTAAAATTCCAACATTGATTTGATTGATGGCAGGCTGGTGCTAAATATTTATTATTCAAATTAATTGCTTTGTGCCTTCTAGACGAAATTTCGCTGTAATCTGGAGATGAAATGTCTCACACGCTCTTTCCTCAATGTCGATGTTTCTGACTATTCTTCACAGGGCAATTGATAGTTCTGAAGAGTCAAGAGTCTTATGGAAATACATGAATTGGAGACAATTCATGACTTGTAAATGTCGATGAAGACAACGTCTAGATCCTTCTGACTATTCTTGAGGTCGTTGATTTGACTCATGGCTATTAGTTAGCAACGACCTTTTGGATGACTTTTAGTTCTTCCTGTGGCTACAGATATTTCTTTTAAAATGAAATGTTGTTTTTTGGTTCTTCTGATCTATATCAAAGACAAAATCGCCTTATGAAATCTTGTACGTTGGAATATCTTAGGCGACTTTTCCACAACCAGGTAACAGATCATCTTCTCTTGAAGTCATTCCGAAGTACATGAAACCAAAGTAATTTATATATAATTTAAATCTTTCAGAAAATTAGGTAAAGATCTTCGGATTAGGGGAGAGGAGTCAATTACATGCGTCGAGTCATAATATGTGAGATGTTAATAGGCTTGTTTTGGGCTCACACTCAACCACCTCAACTCACCAAATATGTGTGCCCAATAATGTTTAAAAAGTAAAACAAATGATTCGGATTGATATAAGATTATAAAATGAATAAATCTAAAGGCATGTTTTAATTTTTTATTTATTTTTTGATGAATAGGTATTTTCTATTAATTAAATATTAAAGATACATATCTACAAAAAGAAGGGTTCGGGATACAAGATCATCCCCCGAATTCATTCGACGCGATGTTTTTTAGTTTTTAGTTTTTTAAGATATGCATTTATATTTATTTTTGCATGTTCATTACATGTTCATTTTATGGTTTTCAATATTTCGTGAACTTTTGTATATTGATTCTTTGGAAGCCTTTATTGTTCATTATTAATTTATTATTATTGTTAAGATTAATTATTATTATGTGTTAATGTTGAGTAGATTCGAATCTAAGACTTCCTTGATGAGAAGTTTACAATTTACCATTGCATTGTAGGCTCTCGCCCACATACTATCAAATTTACAAAATGTCATATAATGGCCTTTATATTGTTTCCCACATATTTATTCTAATATAATTGTCTCCTTATCAAATATTTGCAAAGTTTACATGTTGTTCTGATTATGTAAAGTGGGAAAGGGTTTGAACATGTACAACCAAAAGAATTGACAAAAGAACTGACATGATGATAGAAGTAACATCAAGCCTAAAAGTTAGGTAGAAAGGAATTTACAAGAGTTGAATTCAAAAGGCTTTTGAGTGGAGCCACAACCAGCCGGACCCAACTAACAACTAAGATAAATTACATTGTGAAGAACATGTTAGAATTCTTTTAGAATAACTGAGAGGGGGGGGAGGGGGGGCGGTGGGGGTGAATCAGTTATTCAAGGTCCAAATGCCCTAATAATACTTTTTCACAACTTATGATGAGCCCATAAACTTTTCATCCATCCAAACTAAAATCAATCATCTCAGCAAATTACAGTAAATCAATATGCAGGAATAAAATATGTAAGATCAATACATGACATAATGATTTACATGGAAACCCAATTTGGGAAAAACCACCAGTAACATGCTACTTGATTTTCACTCTTCTAAAGTGATGCCCTATTAAAAGCCTGCCCTGTTAAAGGTTTACAACACACTGTTAAATGTGACCTTGTTAGAGGATTTCACCATATTGTTAGGAATGGGCCTGATTAAAGGACTTTAGAACATTCACTTGGAATGTCACCCTATTAAAGGATTTACAACATGGCTATTAAACCAACCTAAGTCCATAGGATTGAAAATATATGTTACAATTGTAAGAGAGTAACAATAATGGCTTTTTGATCTGATACAACTTACAACATATCTTGCAGATTTCATATCACACTTCAGCTCAATCTTTTGCTTGGCTTTAATCACTTCAGCTCTGACAGCTTGTCATCTCAAGCTTCGTCTCCTTCAGTCTTCTTACTCATCATACCAAGGCAATCATATATGTGGTCATCTTTTGAAGCAGAGTAACCGTGCTTTCTTACTCCTTAGCACCTCCTTTAGCAGTTATGCTTTCATGCTTGACCTCCTCTCTCTCTTGCTTCGTGACCTTATGACTCCTTAAATAGAAATTTGGTTTGCCTTTGCCGCTCAATTCTTCCTCTCCAATTTTAGGGTTTCAAATGGATTAGGTAAGATATAATGTATCTACCCCATATCTTGCTCTTATTTAGAAACTTCATCTAGAGTTTAGTTGTATTCTCCAAAAATGTTCTACATGGTGTTCTGTGCCACCAGCTCTTCATTCTTATTATCTATTTAATTCACAAAATTCAAGATAACAACCTTGTCGGCTTAGATCTGGCGAATCTTCGATTTTTGAAATAATGCAGCAACTCGACACTATTGGTTTACTGATGCTCGACACCTCTGTGTTACTCGACACTTGTATTTGCTTGGCACTTGATTCTGCTCGGCACTTGATTTTTCTCGAGACTTGATTTTAATCGGCACTTGATTTTACTCGGCACTTGATTTTATTCGGCACTTGATTTTACTCGACACTTGATTTTATTTGGCACTTGATTTTACTCGGCACTTGTAGTTGAACTTACTCGGCTTCAACTAGGAATCTGTTCGGCACTTAATAACTTGCTTGGCTTCCTCTCTACTTAGTTAGGCTTTACAAATGACTTAGCTAAAACCTTACACCTTTGATATGTTTCAGTGTGCCCATTCTCTGTGTTTTTAGAGTATGTCATCAATACACTATTTCATCAATGGCTTAGTTGATCCTTGTAATTCATCACAACATCATAACTTCAACCTTTCTCTAGGTGTTTTAGTTACATCTTTATTGATTGCCTCCTCCTTGTCAATCAACCAATTGATAGTATTTGGATCACTAAAGCAATTGTCATTCCTGCAAGTAGCGAGTTTGACATCAATGACAAAATAATGATTGAGAACATTCTTTACCAATTCCATATGATCATTTCCAACAATCTCCCTCATGATCTTTTCAATCATTTCCAACAATCTCCCTCTTTGGCATTGATGGCAAAACCAAACTGATCAATTGATCAACTTAGTTATCACCAAGATTGTATACGTTGTTTGCTACTTTTCTTGGCTGTTGCATCCTTACTATTGATCTCATATATCTCTCTCTTTCATATATATCTGCTTCTTGCTTTGTATTGATCAGTTTTCTCCATATTTCTCCCTCTTTGACATAAATGCCAAAAATGTAGCATCTTTATCATACAAAATATAAGCTTTGGCTTCTTGATGTCTTCTCCCTCTGTCACCATGCTTGTGACTGGTTTGGAGTTTCTGCTCTTGCTATATTCCTTTGCATCATTCTTCTGATATTTCAATGATTTGTTCCTGTTGATGCAGGGCAACATCCTTGTTATTTTATACTGCTTGAGTTAGGGGTAATACCCCCAACTTTTCTCTAAGATATTCATAAGCATCCTTGGGCAATGGTTTGGTGAAGATATCTGCAGTTTGTTCCTTTGTGTGAATGTATTCCAACTTCACTTGTTTGTCTTCTACCAATTTTCTAACATAGTGATACTTGATTGCAATATGCTTGGTTTTTGCATGCATTACTAGATTTTTGGATATGTTTATAGCACTTGTATTATCACAATACAATATCACGAGTTTTGTTACCTCTTCTTTTGTTCCTTTCAATAGATGTGTGAGCCACACAATGTTTGTGCAATTGACTGTTGCTGCCACACATTCTGATTTTGCAATGGACTGGGATGTGCATGTTTGTTTCTTGCTAGTCCAAGTAACTAGCCTTTTACCTAAAAATAATGCACCTCCACTTGTGTTTTTTCTGTCATCAATGTTGCCTCCCCAATCTACATCTGTATATGCATTGAGCTCAAACTTTCCATTCTTTTTGTAGTATA
Organism: Cupressus sempervirens; assembly: GCA_028749045.1. Classification (NCBI taxonomy): domain Eukaryota; kingdom Viridiplantae; phylum Streptophyta; class Pinopsida; order Cupressales; family Cupressaceae; genus Cupressus; species Cupressus sempervirens. Next base: position 271,506,784 of record CM053786.1, on the reverse strand, counting down.
GACCAAAGTTATCAGTTCCTTTAAGATACCTCATTATTCTTTTTACCACTATGAGATGATTTTCTTTGGGATTAGCAGAGAATCTAGCCACTATTCCAACTGCTAATGCTATGTCTGGTCTGCTATGTACAACATATTGTAGTTTTTCAATCATGGATCTGTACATTGTTTGATTGACTTCAGCTGATTGATCATTTTTGGATAGCTTATTTCATGTTGCCATTGGTGTGCTAACTGGTTTGGACTCGTCCAATCCAAATGTTTTAAGTATCTCTTTGATGTACTTTGATTGTGTCACAAATATACCATGTTTTAGTTGATGTACTTGCAGTCCAACAAAAAATTTGATTTCTCCAAATATAGACATCTCAAATTCATGTTTCATTTTGTCAGCAAAGCCTTTGCAAAGCACTTCCTTTCCTCCAAAAACTATGTCATCCACAAAGATTTCAGATACAATAATATCCTTACCTTCTTTTGATTTGATGTACATGTTGTTGTTATCATCAGTTCTTTCAAATCCTATTTGCACTAGATACTTGTGAAGTCTCTTATACCATGCTCTAGGTGCTTGTTTCAGACCATAGAGTGCTTTATGTACTTTACAAACCATATCCCTATTGTTCTCATCAAAAAATCCTTTTGGTTGTTCAATGTAGACTTCTTCTTCTAGTATACCATTCAAAAAAGCAGACTTTACATCCATCTGATAGACTTTGAAATCTTTATATGCAGCATATGCAAGTAAAGTTCTTACTCCTTCCATTCTAGCAACAGGGGCAAATGTTTCCCCATAGTCTAATCCTTCTTCTTGAGCATAACCCTTGCATACTAGTCTAGCTTTGTTTCTAGTAATTTCACCATTTTCATCTAGCTTGTTTCTGAATACCCACTTGGTGCCAATCACATTTTTGTCAACTGGCCTAGGAACCAAACTCCAGGTTTTGTTCTTCTTTATTTGATCAATCTCTTCTTCCATAACTTTATACTAGTCATCATCTTGTAATGCACCATATACTGTCTTAGGTTTAGATTTTCTAATCAGACATGATTCATGTCTTAGTCTGTTCCTTGTCATTGTTCTTGCATCGTTGTCACCAATTATCTGTTCAACAGGGTGATGTCTTTTTACATATTTAGATAATCTTGGTTCTGTCCTTGTTTCCATGTTTGATCTTTCAGATTCAAGATCAATATGCACTTCGTTGTCAGGTTGTTCTTCATCTATTTCATGTGTACTAACTTCAGGATCAGATTGTGCATTTTTGTCATTCTGCAACTCGACTTCTGAATGTAACTCGGCATTTACTAGTTGTGACTCAGCTGAAACTAAAATTTGTTGTTGAGTTTCAATTTGATTGACATCATCCTCGTCAACAGTCATTCCTTCATAAGAATACACAAAGGTTCTGTATTCGTCCATTTTCTTTGGTTCTTCAGCTTGGACTTCTATACGTTCATCAAAGTTTACATTTGCACTTTCCACAATTTTGTTAGTGTTAGTATTCAAACGCTTGTATGCCTTACTTCTAGTGGAGTAACCAAGGAATATGCTTTCATCACTTTTTGCATCAAATTTTCCATTTCTGCATCTTTAAGGATAAAGCATTTGCAACCAAACACTTTGAAATGTTTTACATTGGGTGAGTGACCATACCATAATTCAAAAGGTGTTGTATTTGTGCCTTTCTTGATTTGTACTTAGTTCAGTGTATGAACAACTACACTTACAGCTTCTCTCCAGTATTTTAGAGCAACAGTCTTTTTCATCATTAATGTTTTGGCATAGTCAATTATAGATCTATTTCTTCTCTTAGCAATTCCATTCTGTGGGGGAGTTCTAGGAGCTGACGTTTGTCTTTTGATTCCTTTGTCATTACAAAATATTTCAAATTCATTTGATGTGAATTCACCACCTCTATATGATCTTAGGCATTTCAAGCTCTTTCCTGTTTCCTTTTCAACTCTAGCCACGTACCACTTAAACATTTGAAAAGCATGAGATTTTTTCTTTAAGAACATAATAGTCATCATCCTAGAATAGTCATCAACAAACAACATTATGTATTTATCTCCTCTATAGCTTTGTACCTCCATTGGACCACATAACTCAGTATGAACTAACTCAAGTACTTCTTTAGATGTATAGTTTTTGCTTTTGAAACTTGACTTTGTCATCTTTCCTAGCTAACATTGTTTGCACATGGTATTGTCAGGCTTCTTTAATTTTGGTAAACCTCTAACTTTCTTCATTTTACTGATATTGACCAGATTGTCAAAGATGACATGACATAGCCTTTTATGCCACAACCATTCATCATCAAATTTTGCAACAAAACAAGAAACATCATCCATATCAAGGTAAAATAGATTACTTCTTATTTGATCTCCTTTTCCTATCAATTTACCATCAGTACCATAGATTTTTGTAGTTTTGTTTCCAAATTCTACTTTGCATCCTATATTGCCTAACTGTAAGACACTCAGCAAATTGTAGTTTAATCTTTCAACATAGTATGCATTATCACATAAAATTTGTTATGTAAGCTTAATGAAACCTTTTCCTTTTATTTGACATGGAGCATCATTACCAAATCTAACACTATTTTCATCATACTGAGTAAAGTTAACAAACTTACTTTTGTCTCCTGTCATGTGATGTGAGCATCCACTGTCTATGATCCATCTGTCATTTTTGTTCATACATGTTACCAGTGTTGTAGGCTCTTCTTCATTAGATTGGTCCTTGATTGCTATATAAACAACTTCATCATCATTATCATCAGAATTCTCTTTAGAAATATAACACTTCTTGCCTTTGTCTTTGTAATCTCTCTTATCATCTTCTCTTCTATATTTGTATTTGTTGCCTTCCTTGTAATCCTTTTTCTGTGTACATCTTGCAGCAATATTTCCTACTTCATTAAAATTGAAACAAATGATAGGCATCTTACCTTTGAATTTTCCTTTGCCTCTGTGAAATCTTCTAGCTAGCAAAGCTTCCAATTGTTCCACATCTTCCTCATCAGTGCTACTGTCACTAGATACATATTTCATTTTTCTTCTTTTCTTTGATTTCATCTATTCAACATCTTTCAGTGATAGCTTGGCCTTGAAAGTAGATTCAACATTCTCAGGTCTGTAGTTGTCAAAGTTAGATAACTCAAATGCAGCGAGTCTACCTACTATACCTTCAAAACTTAGACTGTTTCCTTGTACACATCTTAGTTCTTGTATTGCTGATACTCTAATAGCATAGATAGCGAGCAAGGTTCTTAAGAACTTACTATTAATAGTATCTTCATCCAATTGACCACTCAAACATCTTTTTTCACTTACCACTTACTTTATTCTTGCGCTATACTGAGCAACATTCTCATTTTCCTCCATTTTCATATCGTCAAACTTTTCTCTGAGGCTTTCTCTTTTTGCTCTTTGGACATTGTGATCTCCTCCATAGATGTCTGATAGGGCTTTCCATATTTTGAATGCAGTGTCACATCCTTTGATATTATCAAATTTAGCATAGTTGAGTGCAAAACCAATTTCCAGCATTGTCTGATTGTGTTCCTATTTGTTTTTCAAATCTTTTGCAGTAAGAGTACCAGTTAGATCAACATGTTCAGTAACAATTGAGTTTTGGGCATAGTCTCCTATGGATCCAAGATGTAGCTTCATCAAACTTTTCCATGCAACAAAGTTATCTTTGTTGAGCTTGGGGACTTCTCTCTTAGGTATTTTCATCTTTTTTGCTTATAGTCCCTTTAAAATGAATCAACAGTTAAGCTCTGATACCAATTGTTAGAATTTTTTTAGAATAACTAAGAGTGGCGGGGGGGGGGGGGGGGGGGGTGGGTGGTGAATCAGTTATTTAAGGTCCAAATGCCCTAATAATACTTTTTTACAACTTATGACGAGCCCATAAAATTTTCATCCATCCAAACTAAAATCAATCATCTTAGCAAATTACAGTAAATCAATATGCAGGAATAAAACATGTAAGATCAACACATGACACAGTGATTTACGTGAAAACCAAATTTGGGAAAAACCATTAGTAACATGCTACTTGATTTTCACTCTTCTAAAGTGATGCCCTGTTAAAAGCCTGCCCTGTTAAAGGCTTACAACACATTGTTAAATGTGACCTTGTTAGAGGATTTCACCGTACTGTTAGGAATGGGCCTGATCAAAGGACTTTAGAACATTCACTTGGAATGTCACCCTGTTAAAGGATTTACAACATGGCTATTAAACCAACCTAAGTCCATAGGATTTAAACTATCTGTTACAATTGTAAGAGAGTAACAATAATGGCTTTTTGATCTGATATAACTTACAACATATCTTGCAGATTTCAGATCACACTTCAGCTCAATCCTTTGCTTCGCTTTAATCACTTCAGCTCTAACAACTTGTCATCTCAAGCTTCGTCTCCTTGAGTCTTCTTACTCATCATACCAAGGAAATCATATCTATGGTCATCTGTTGAAGCAGAGTAACTGTGCTTTCTTACTCCTTAGCACCCCCTTCAACAATTATGCTTTCATGCTTGACCTCCTCTCTCTCTTGCTTCATGACCTTATGACTCCTTAAATAGAAATATGGTTTGCCTTTGCCACTCAATTCTCCCTCTCTAATTTTAGGTTTTCAAATGGATTAGGTAAGATACAATGTGTGTCCCCCATTTCTTTCTCTTATCTAGAAACTTCGTCTAGAGTCTAGTTGTATTCTCCTAAAACATTCTACATGGTGTTCTATGCCACCATCTCATCATTCTTATCATCTATTTAATTCACAAAATTCAAGATAACAACCTTGTCACCTTAGATCTGGCGAATCTTCAATTTTTGAAATAATGTAGCAACTCGACACTATTGGTTTACTGATGCTCAGCACCTCTGTGTTACTCGGCACTTGTATTTTCTTAGAACTTGATTCTTCTCGGCACTTGATTTTGCTTGGCACTTGATTTTACTCGACACTTGATTTTATTCGGCACTTGATTTTACTCGGAACTTGATTTTACTCGTCACTTGATTTTATTCGGCACTTGATTTTACTCAACACTTGAAGTTGAACTTGCTCGGCTTCAACTAGGAATCTGTTCAGCACTTAATAGCTTGCTTGGCTTCCTCTCTACTTAGTTAGGCTTTACAAATGACTTAGCTAAAACCTTACACCTTTGATATGTTTTAGTATGCCCATTCTCTGTGTCTTTAGAGTATGTCATCAATACACTATTTCATCAATGGCTTAGCTGATCCTTGTACTTCATCACAACATCATAACTTCAACCTTTCTCTAGGTGTTCTAGTTACATCTTTATTGATTGCCTCCTCCTTGTCAATCAACGAATTGATAGTATTTGGATCACTAAAGAAATTGTCATTCTTACAAGTAGCAAGTTTGACATCAATGACAAAACAATGATCGAGAACATTCTTTACCAGTTCCATATGATCATTTCCAACAATCTCCCTCATGATCTTTTCAATCATTTCCAACAATCTCCCTCATGATCTTTTCAATCATTTCCAACAGAACATAGTTGTTCACGAGGGAACCCTGAACCAAACACTAGAGAAAACCCCTTTCTCTAAAGAAAAGAGGGGTAAGGATGAAGAACTAAGAGGGAACCAACACAAGAAACTAAAACTCAAGCTATACCAAAAGGAAATGTATATGACCTCCAAAGCTAAATGAAAAAGACAGATATCGACAAGATGGAATCCTAAAGAAACCAGTAATTATAAAGAGAGGGAAGTAACTCCAAAAAATGAGACTGAGTGGATAAATACCCAATGGAAGGAAACTAGCTAGAAACAAACATGTCACCTAGCATCTATGTCAGGAAGATGAGCCATAACCACAAAACTCTTCATATGAACCGAAATCCCCCTCCAAAAGATGTGCCTCCACCTTGATAGGAGCTCCTACCACAAGAGGAAAACTTGAAGAAAAAAATAATGGAGATTAAAAAAAAATAGCCACAAAGAAACTAGGTGAGTTCTCACCTCCAAAGAGAAAGACTCTCCCATAATAAGATCCTTCTAGGGAGATAACCAACTAGGTCAAACCATCAAAAAGAAAAAGGAAGAGGAGGAAAGAGAAATCCCCTCAACCAAATCTACCCTTCAAAAAATAAAGGAATCAAGAAGCCAAAAGTAGAAAAGGTCCTCCTTAATCCCACCAATCCAACCAAGCAAGATAGGTGACAAAAATAGAGCATAAGTGAGGAAATACATCTAGGAAGGTGTTAAAAGCCTTGCCTCAAGGAAAACACAACACAAGGAAAACAAACTCATATACCAACATGCCATATGGTTCTCCATCGCCATTGTTAGAATCCATTGACTCCCCATCATTGCTAGAAACCCTAGAACACCATCCATACTCTTTAGAATTGGCCAAGTTAGTTAAACTGTACCATTTGTTCTTTGTTATGTCCTTTCATATTCCTTTTATTTTAAGTTTTCAATATCTTTACTAGTTGTTTGACGTCCTCATGGTTAGTGTTGGCGATAAAAATTGCATGGTCAATTTTGAGCACCATTGAAAAATCAAGCCCTTAAACGCTTTTAAGTGCCTATGTACCCGATAGTACACTTGAGGCCCGTGAGGTGCTTAATGTTTCTAACACCCTCCATTCAGCATGTCTACCTATTCTATGGAGTTGAATTATCATTCCGAGCTATTTTGTGAAGTCCCATTTTGAGCTAGTTCCAAATTTGCATTTTCACCAAGTGTTAGACAGCGACAGGAGCCTGTGTTTGCTATTGAATATCTCACACCCAGAAATATGTCATGACTTGCCGCTTTGGGAGTATCTAGTGTCCATATCTGAAAACCTATGTTTCAGATTTTTAGTCATTTTGAGTTCGTTTGACTAGATTTTGAATCCCTTAAAGTTGGTTAGTTACTTTTTTCATGCTTTTGCAATTAATTCTAAATTCTAGGAAGCCCTGTTTGACGTGTTGTAAATTTGACTCAATTGATCGAAATGCTGAAATTCTTTTTGCGTTGTATTATAGAGCTCAGAGAATTGTTATGTTTCAAGTTTCATCTTATGAAAAATTTGTTTGAACAGTTTTCAAACGCAATTTCAAACGCAATTTCAAACGCAATTTGTAAAGTTTTATTGGTGTCAACGAATGCAGATTGATTGGAACCCTTGTTCGTGATGTCATAACCTAAAATTTGTCATTTCCTAGATCGAATGGTTTGTACCCCTATATTATCCTCTGAAAATACTCTAAGTGTGTCAGTTTATAAACCTTGATGAATCCGTCTGCACACTTTTCCAGGGCCTTTTCATTCACAAAAAACACTTTTCTGCTGTTGTCCCTTGTCCTGCAATTCTAAGTAGCCAACTTCAGACGCTTTCCATTTACGCCCTGTTATTCCTAATGAGCCCAAGTCCCAGATCCATAATTTCCTCATGATAGAGAACGAATACCCCAGTTTTTGTCTTCAAAAGTGTCCATTTGCCCAATTTTCAAAGCCTAATTTGAACCCAATTTACTGTTTTCTTACTTGTTTTCTTGTAGGTAAATCTGAGAGGGCAACTTTGACAGCCAATATCTTTTGACCCAGGATTCATCATGAGACGAGATTTGACAGGATGGAAGAATGCAGAACAAAGATTTAGTGGGTCTTTTTTTGGAGCTCAGTCGGGTGTCTAGATCAGTTTTTAGGGGCAGTCATTGGACCTCTTCGCGCAAATTCGACAGTCAACAGAAAGTGATAAAATGGGTTTTATTTGATTGTTCAGTGATCGAAATTGATTCAAATTAGTTTGAGATGTTTAGTTGATCATTTTGCCCATCAGTTGTTCAGAAACAATTTTTTTTTTAGCCGGACCCACTTTGGGGCCGACTGATTCCATCGGAATAACAACATGCTATGATCTTTTCATTAAATTAAGGATTCAACGAATATGCAAAAAATAATGTACAAGGAAGCAAAGATCAGTAGTATGGATACTCCAGGCTAGGTGGACTTTGAAGAAATAGAGATTGCTTGACGAAATGCCATAAGTTAATCAGGCCACAGTAACATAGAAAGGACTTCATATTGTTAATTTCCATTATCATGTGCATACAAATTTGTAAAGGAGAGCATTTTCTTCAGTTATTGAGATGTCAAACGAGGGGGCATTCAGATCCAAGGCAATTTCTATGCATGAAGTTGCTATGTATACATGGATACCCACGGCTTTCAAGAGCTGGGAAGCATCTATAAGAATGAAATGGCTTGAGTGTTTCACAGTAGCCGAGCACCCATGTCCAAGACATGATAGATAGAAGGAAAGACCACACCAATTAAAAAGCTAGTCAAGGGCATTAGACAAAGAAAGTCTCTGAGTTAAAAAAAGAGCCCACGGATCTTTGTGGAGCGCAACACACAAATTAAAAGAAATGCCAGTGTTTGAAGCATCCAATGCACAAGAAGACCTATGTTAAAAGCCAAACTTTCAATCTCTAAAGAAGACACCATGCATAAGGTGAAGCCACAATCGTTAAAGCATTAAGGGATAGTGAAGGGCAGAGGATGTTTGAAAGACAAAGTCACTGTAGAACCAGAGAGTCCACGCAGATTTAAAAGGAAGGCAGCCGCAGTTAGAGAAAGGTCAACGTTGCATTTGAAAAGCTGCAGACCAAGCAAGAAATCAGCCAATAAGAAATAAAGCTGCCCATTCTTAATAATGAGGGAACCGCCCATACCGGAGGAAGAATTCGTAAGGCACATTGCAAGATGAGCAATCCACGTCTTTTGCAAGAGAAGGGGCAGTCCATACCTCACTCATGCATAAAGAATATCATTTTAAATGGAAGAGACCTAGCGCCAAGTTCAAACATGAGATCCAACACAGTTAAAGCCACTATTTGAAGACGTTCAAGGGCAGTCAACGTTAAGATGATTACATCCAACAGTCAGGAAGAAGAGCATCCCATGTTTTTGGGGACAACTCACACCAAGAGCAGAACTCCAGCATCACAGGAAGAGTGTAGAACATAGCTAAGACAAAAAACTCATGCCCATGCTTAGAGAAGAATCCACGTCAAATGAAGAAGGACGTTCGTGGCAGTAATACTGTTAAAATACTCACGTTTTGAGCAGAGGAGGTGTTAAAAGGAGCTTCTAGTGAACTTTGGAGTAGTATGAAAAGAAGAGCCATCATTTTAATCTAGCAGATATAAAAATGATCCCACGCCCAGCTTAAAGACATAGAAATCTCATGCCAGTAGAGGGTAGAGTTGATGCCTTACAACCTCACACATGAATTAAAGGGGCCACTGATAAATAAAACAAGATGTCCAAGAAATTAAAAAGACGCTAGTCAAAGAGACAAATCGCAGTCACAGGGAGGTAAAGGGTAATATCCCACATTCCTCCAGGGGTTACTTTTCATATTCTTCAAATACCATTGCACACATAACATTTGTTGTCTCAAAGGAAGGCCCTTTTGAAAGGCATGGGCGCATGTGAAAGGTGGGGTCCTCGTAGATGATGTCAGCGTAAGTGAGAAAACTTTTAATCAAACATGCACGCAAGCTGATGTGGCGCCCAAAAGAAGATCGCACCAGATGTCGACACGTGGCTTGATCCAATGGCGTGCGCATCCTCGCATTATGAAGTTGTAGGTAGTTAAGTAATGCGGGGAAGCGCATTTCCAACAAGTGGCAGGAGGGCCCGATCAATGATGACAAGGTAGGTGACGTGGCCAGGCCAGGGGTGAGGTAAGTGGGTGATAAAGCAATCGGTCAAAAAATCAAGCGTTGCCACGTGGTAGTCTGGGTGGTGCCAAGTGGGCCCATAAAAGAAAAGGAAAGATTGAGAGTGAGAAAAAAAAAAAAAAAATTTATTTTTTCCTAAAAAGCATGGGGCCATGTTAATTTTATTTTTAAAAGTTTTTAATGCTAAAGTTAAACTTTAGAATCTTTAAATTTTTCAAAATTTAAAGTATTAGAAGTGCAGACCAAGGGAATGCCATGTCAGGAAGACATTTTTCAAATTGAGATTACATGAGTTTCTGGAAGGCTGGATATGCCTTATCATATACCGCTGAAATCGTGAAAGTCTAAATTTTTCGATTTCGAGGTTAGTTTATGCACAAAAGTCCTTCCATTCAAGTTACACGAGGTTTTCTATTAGGTACCTGAATTGGAACCATTTTCAGATCAGGAAGTTCAGATTTGATTTTTTGTCAAGGTAATGAGCTGAATATCAGTAAAAGGCAATGGAAATGTAGTTAGGGTCAAATTGGTTCAAATTTACTCAGTAAAAACTCATTTTCACTTGCATTTTCATGGGACAATCAGATATTTTAGTGAACCAAAAGGCTTTCATCAATTGAACAGAGATATTTTCCAATTAGTTAGAGTGTAATGATGAAACAATATCGTATCAGATAGGTAGAGAGATGAAACAGGTGATTCAGTTGAGAGAGATTGAATTCCCAGTGGACAGATGTCAGTTTCAGATTCAATCGAAGAATCCTTCCTTGTCTATATCTTTCCCTTTCTTTCTCATTTGAGGGGTTCTAGTTTTTTGGTGACTGAGAGACCATTCATGGTTCCAATCTTGAGTTCTCTCAGATCTGTGATACCATTTTTCTCAGTGATTCTTCCTGTTATGAACAACATATTGTATTCCTTTTGAGGCATTTGTATTACACAGTCATTCTATGTGTATCTTTTGAGTTTTTGTATGTAGATGTTGTATTCTTTTCAATGAAATTAATACAAAGAGCCTCATCTTTTAGTTTCATTATGATTCTCATCTCCTGCTGTTGTTATTTGCAATCTTCTGTGTTTAAGAACTAAGAGCTTGAACCTAGTTACATCCCTTTAAGGTTGTATATTAGAATAGATTTCCTGTTGGAACAAAGCTCCAAGTAAATGCTTGTTTATACTGATAGGATTGCAGGTTACACCAAAAGGATATCACCATAAGTACGAGAGTTTTAATGAATATTGATGTTTGTTTGCAAGTCAAGTAGATAGACCATATGCTTAAATATATCAGTATATTTTAGGTATCCATCTGTATGTGAAGATTCAGTTAGTGCCCAATGGATAAGGGACTAGTCAGCTTGAAGGATGCATGTTCTTTCTGTTGCATACCTGATTATGCTGAGAAACCAAATCAAAATGAATATTATTTTCCCATTTTATGTTTTGAACAACTATAAGTGTAGGTCATGGCTTATTTGTGGTTACTTTCCTTGGTTATGATTAGCTACTCTGATCAGGAGATCTACCAGCAAATTGAAGAAGAATATTGACCATATCTACTATAGAGGGTAGTCTTGTAATGAAGCATCAAGATAAATTAGACAAATCCCTCAAGTTTTCCCACCTTGTCTTTGCAGAGCCTAAAGTGAAGTGAGTCCTGATATGACTCTATTAATTGGCCCAGAACTAAGATTTAGCCTTGCTGAATATAGGATTTAGCTCGTCCTTAGGCATATCCCTTGTCTTTGTTTCTTGGTATCAGGTTTAAATCTACCTGGTATATCTTCACCAAAAAGAACACAAACAAAATGGTGACTCTACTAGGGACTCATGAAGAAATTCATTGATAAAAGGACAAAGATCTCTGGTGTAATATATTTCAATCCTAAAATTTGCATACTCAATTTTGTATGCAAGGTTTCATGTTTCCTAGTCAAGAATGTGTTCTTTCGTGCTTTGTTCACGGTGTGATGTTCCAAGGTTGTGTGTGAGTTTTCAAATACCTGTTATAAATTTTGGACTAGCTTGTTGTCTTATGCAAGCTAGGAAAATCTTTTCTCATTTAATGAGTGGCGACTCTAAAGTATATCTCTGCACCAGTGTAAATTTTTGAAGTGAAGGTTATTGTGAAAGTTGCAATAGTTGGAATGCAGATTTGAAGAAGTTATCTCAGGCCCTTGGCAGTGGTTGAAAGAAAAGGGTGATGTTGTGCAAGGGTTACTAAATCAAGCATGATTTGAATCTGCTATTATTTGCAGCATTGAAGTATTTGCAGGCATCCATATTGAGAGGTATTTTCCACTTTCATGTGTTCTCATTTACATGAAAGTAAGATTTCAAAAGTTTCTCCATCAAATGGTTTATAGCATTAAATAGGAGATTGGTTCAATACAGTTCAACATGCTTTGTGGAAAGTAGATTCAGCAAAAGTGTTTTATATGTCAAAGTATGTTTGAAGTTTTGAATTGGTAGAAAAGAACTCCAGATTTGCTGCAATTAATAAATTCTTAAAGTGTCTAATGGTGAATGAGTCTTGAGTTTGAAGAATGTCGAGTTTCATCTCATCTAGTATGCAACCTGTTAGTGAAAGTTTTAGATCTGTTTCTACCAAGCGGTATATGCCATTAAATTTTAATGGTATCCATGGTTTCCCGAATACTATGCCTTGTAACCTCAGAAAGTATTTGCCTGAGTTTGGTGGAAACTATGAAAATTCAGCCAGTCATCATGTTCAGTTGTTTAGTGACTTAGTTGGTGATTTTGAAATTGCTCATGAAGACATTCAGATGAAATTGTTTGTTCAGACTTTAGAGGATGATGCTAGGGACTGGTTTTCGTTCCTACCAACATGTTCAATTTCATCCTGTGATGAATTAATGTCAGCCTTCATGATGCAGTTCGGGGAGAGAGTAAGCATCTCTGATTATTTTGATAAGTTTTTGAAAATTCAAATTAGGAATGGTGAGTTAGTTCCTGAATTTAATATCATATTTGCAAAGATTTTAAATGAAATTCCTGAAAGCTACAAGCCGGATGGTCAAATGTGTTTAGTGGTTTATCTCGGTGCATTTGATAAGAAGATGAGCTATCTGTTGAGAGATAAAGAACCTACGAATTTGCATCAGGCATTCATGACAACGATAGAGATTGAGAATAATATAAAATATGGATTAACCAGGAATCAATGTCATATAGAATGTTTAATTTCAGATCAGCAAATAAGCACCCCTGCTATTGTAAATAGTTTTGTTGAAGGTTCAAAAATAAAAACATGTGAACATGAAATCTCTTTGTTGCAAAGAAGAAATGATTCCATTCAGGCTGAATTGAATGCACATGTTTATGGTATTACAACAACGAATGATAGAATTGATTCACTTGATGAGTTATCCATGCAAGATATAAATCCAGTCATTCATTTCCCCATTGATGATTTGCATTGTGTTGAAAACATAATGAATCAGGAAGAGGAAAGGTATTTATCTCAGTATGAGGATGAAGAACCTGGAAGTGATGTATCAAGTGATAAAGATGAAACTGCTGATCCAACATATTGTGAAGAAGCATCATGTGAAGACAATGGGGAGACCTGTTGCTCAAGTCAAGAAGAGGATTGTGATAGTATATATGTGTCTTCATGTGAATCAGATGCTGATTGGGAAGAAGAGAGCAATGACAGAAGTGAGTGTTCTCTTGCTAGTAAAGGTATCAGTACTATTTCTAAATTTGAAAGTGAGTTTCCATTTCAGAATTGTGTAAATTAGTTTGAGATTGAAAGTTATGAAGAAAATGTGTTTACACAATATGAAGACAAAGAGGTTATCTATAAGGACATATTACCTAATTGTGTAGAAAAATGTGTTGAAGATGCGTATAGTAATGATCAGTATATGAGTGATCCTAAGATTAATGCATCAGCACCTATTAGTCAGATAAATGATGATTTGCTTGCAAGACATTTGAATCACCTACATGAAGACAATGAAAGTAACTTTGATTTATATTCTGCATGCTTCGTTGATGGAGTTGATGGTGTGTCTTCTTGTGATGATTCTAATTTTTCTTCTTCATATGTTGCAAGTGTCCATGACAGTGATGTTAGAGATGGTTTTAAAGTTTTCACTAATCCATTATATGGTGAGGAGTTTGACATTGATCAACACATCCCTTGTCCTAATGTCTACAAAGGCGCTTTGCATGGAGTTATCAATCCTCTTTTTGAAGAACACATGGAAAATTCAGATTTAGTTTAGAATGAGTTTAATGATGATACTTTATCCTACTGCTATGAGAAATCAAATTGTTCTTCTTTCGAGTATGATAGTAAAACTAATGATTATATTGCATTTGATGAGGTAAATGACACGACATTTGACGAAGTTGTTTCTGAAAATCAGTATGCACCTTGCAATGATATTCATGATGAACTCTCTGATGTGAAGACTAATCTGTTTGCTGATTGTGAAGAACCATTTGAAGATTATAGATTAGTCTCAAATTTTGACATTGATGATATATGTGAGTACAAGTCAGAATGTTCATTTGAATATCATCCGGTTACTCATAAGGCAACATATTTTCAAGGTATGTATGATCCCTTTCCCCAAGTTGAATATGGAGCCTTCATATTCGAGAATGATAGCATGCATGAATCATTTGTTAGAGAAGGTTTTCAATTTCAGTCTGATATTTTTGAGCATGTTGATCAGAACTTTCATAATGAGCTAATGGTTGAAGATGAAGTAAGTTCTTATATGCATTATGAAAGTAAGAGTGATAATTTTGTTTTTCCAAGTGATTTGTTATATGATGATAATATGATTGGTGAAACTGATAGGAGAAGAAATTTTAGTTTACTTCATGAAAGTTCAAATGAGAATCATGTTTATGATAGAGGTAAACAATTTTTTTGAAGTTCGGTGGCCTGGGGCCATCATGTGTACATAATCTTGGTAGTTGTAGTTGTTTCCCTGTTTTCAATAAAGTTGTTCGAGAGAGTTTTGCTGTCAGGTATGTGGTCTACTTCTCCCAGAGATCTGGAATTTGTCCATGCCTACAAGGGGCATGCATCCCCAGATAGAGTCACTATTGGCAATAAAAATTGCATGGTCAATTTTGAGCACCATTGAAAAATTAAGCCCTTAAACACTTTTAAGTGCCTATGTACCCAACTGTACCCTTGAGGCTCATGAGGTGCTTAATGTTTCTAACACCCTCCATTCAGGATGTCTACCTATTCTATGGAGTTGAATTATCATTCTGAGCTATTTTGTGAAGTCCCGTTTTGAGCTAGTTCCAAATTTGCATTTTCACGCAAGTGTCAGACAGCAATAGGAGCCTGTGTTTGCTATTGAATATCTCACACCCAGAAATATGTCATGACCTGCCACTTTGGGAGTATCAAGTGTCCATATCTAAAAACCTATGTTTCAGATTTTGAGTCGTTTCGAGTTCGTTTGACTAGATTTTGAATCCCTCAAAGTTGGTCAGTTACTATTTTCACGCTTTTGCAATTAATTCTAAATTTTGGGAAGCTTTGTTTGACGTGTTGTACCCAGTTGATCAAAATACTAAAATTCTTTTGCGTTGTATTATAGACCTCAGAGACTTGTTATGTTTCAAGTTTCATCTTATGAAAAATTTGTTTGATCAGTTTTAAAACGCAATTCCAAACGCAATTTGTAAAGTTTTACTGGTGTCAGCTAATGTAGATTGATTGGAACCCCTGTTCGTGATGTCATAACCTGAAATTTGTGATTTCCTGGATCGAATGGTTTTTACCCTTGTATTATCCTCTGAAAATACTCTAAGTGTGTCAGTTTATAAACCTTGATGAATCCGTCTGCATAGTTTTCCAGGGCCTTTTCATTCGCAAAAAAACACTTTTCTGCTGTTGTCTCTTGTCCTGCAATTCTAAGTAGCCAACTTCTGACGCTTGCCATTTACACCCTGTTATTCGTCATGAGCCCAAGTCATAGATCCATAATGTCCTCATGACAGAGAACCAATGCCCTAGTCTTCGTCTTCCAAAGTGTCCATTTCCCCGTTTTCAAAGCCTGATTCGAACCCAGTTTATTGTTTTCTGACTTGTTTTCTTGTAGATAAATCTGGGAGGGCAACTTTGATGGTCAATATCTTTTGACCCAAGATTTGTCATGAGACGAGATTTGACAAGATGGAAGAATGCATAACAAAGATTTAGTGGGTCTTCTTTCGGAGCTCAATCGAGTGTCTGGATCAATTTTTAGGGGCAGTCATTGGACCTCTTGGTGCAAATTTGACAATCAACAGAAAGTGAAAATAGGTTTTATTTGATTGCTCAGTGATCAAAATTGATTCAAATCAGTTTGAGATGTTTAGTTGATCATTTTGCCAATCAGTTGTTTGGAAACAAATTTTTTTTTAATCGGACCCACTTTGGGGCCGACTGATTCCATTGGAATAACAACATGCTATGATCTTTTCATTAAATTAAGGATTCAAAAAATATGCAAAAAATAATGTACAAGGATGCAAAGATCAGTAGTATGGATACTCCAGGCCAAGTGGACTTTGAAGAAATAGAGATTGCTTGACGAAATGCCATAAGTTAATCAAGCCACAGTGACATAGAAAGGACTTTATATTGTTAATTTCCATTATCATGTGCATACAAATTTGTAAAGGAGAGCATTTTCTTGAGTTGTTGAGATGTCAAACAAGGGGGCATTCAGATCCAAGGCAATTTCTATACATGAAGTTGCTAAGTATACATGGATACCCACGGCTTTCAAGAGCTGGGAAGTGTCTACAAGAATGAAATGGCTTGAGTGGTTCATGACAGCTGAGCACCCATGTCCAAGACATGATAGATAGAAGGAAAAACCACACCAATTAAAAAGCTAGTCAAGGGCATCAGAAAAAGAAAGTCTCCGAGTTAGAAAAAGAGCCCATGGATCTTTGTGGAGCACAACACACAAATTAAAAGAAATGCCAGTGTTTGAAGCATCCAATGCACAAGAAGACCTGTGTTAAAAGCCAAACTTGCAATCTCTAAAGAAGATTCCATGCATAAGGTGAAGCCACAATTGTTAAACCATTAAGGAACAGTGAAGGGCAGAGGATGTTTGAAAGACAAAGTCGCTGTAGAACCAAAGAGTCCACGCAGATTTAAAAGGAAGGCAGTCGCAGTTAGAGAAAGGTCAATGCTGCATTTGAAAAGGTGCAGACCAAGCAAGAAATCCGAAAGCAACCCATTCTCAATAATGAGGGAACCGCCCATACCGGAGGAAGAATCTGTAAGGCACATTACAAGATGAGCAATCCACGTCTTTTGCAAGAGAAGGGGCAGTCCATACCTCACTCACGCATAAAGAAGATCATTTTAAATGGAAGAGACCCAACGCCAAGTTCAAACATGAGATCCAGCGCAGTTAAAGCCACCGTTTGAAGACGTTCAACGGTAGTCAACGTTAAGATGATTACATCCAATAGTTAGGAAGAAGAGCATCCCACGTTTTTGGGGACAACTCATGCCAAGAGCAGGATTCCAGCATCACAGGAAGAGCGCAAAACATAGCTAAGACAAAAAACTCACGCCCACGCCTAGAGAAGAATCTGCAGTCAAATGAAGAAGGACATTTGTGGCAGTAATACTATTAAAAGACTCACATTTTGAGCAGTGGAGGTGTTAAAAGGAGCTTCTTGCGAACTTTGGAGCAGTATGAAAAGAAGAGCCATCATTTTAATCTGGCAGATATAAAAATGATCCCACGCCCAGCTTAAAGACATAGAAATCTCACGCCAGTAGAGGGCAGAGTTAATGCATTTCAGCCTCACACGTGAATCAAAGGGGTCACTGATAAATAAAACAAGATGCCCAAGAAATTAAAAAGACACCAGTCAAAGAGACAAATTGCAGTAATAGGGAGGTAAAGGGTAATATCCCACATTCCTCCGGGAGTTACTTTTCATATTATTCAAATACCATTGCACACGTAACATTTGTTGTTTCAAAGGAAGGCCCTTTTGAAAGGCATGGGTGCATGTGGAAGGTGGGGTCCTCGTAGAGATGGTAGCTTGACTGAGAAAACTTTTAATCAAACATGCACGTGAGCTGATGTGGCACCCAAAAGAAGATCGCACTAGATGTCGACACGTGGCTTGATCCAATGGCGTGCGCATCTCCGTATTATGAAGTTGTAGGTAGTTAAGTAATGAGGGGAAGTGCATTTCTGACAAGTGGTAGGAGGGCCCGATCAGCGATGACAAGGCAGGTGACATGGCCGAGATAGGGGTGAGGTAAGTGGGTGATAAAGCAATTGGCCGGCCAATCAAGCATTGCCACGTGGTACCAAGTGGGCCCAAAAAAGAAAAGGAAAGATTGAGAGTGAGAAAAAAATAATAATAATTTATTTTTTCCTAAAAAGCACAGGGCCATGTTAATTTTATTTTTAAAAGTTTTTAATGCTAAAGTTAAACTTTAGAATCTTTAAATTTTTCAAAATTTAAAGTATCAGAAGTGCAGACCAAGGGAATGCCATGCCAGGAAGGCATTTTTCAAATTGAGATTACATGAGTTTTTGGAAGGCTAGATGTGCCTTATCATATACTACTGGAATCGTGAAAGTCTAAATTTTTTGATTTCGAGGTTAGTTTATGCATAGAAGTCCTTCCGTTCAAGTTACACGAGGTTTTCTATCAGGCACCTGAATTGCAACCGTTTTTAGATCAGGAAGTTCAGATTTGATTTTTTGTCAAGGTAATGAGCTTAATATTAGTAAAAGGCAATGGAAATGTAGTTAGGGTCAAATTGGTTCAGATTTACTCAGTAAAAACTAATTTTCACTGGCATTTTCATGGGGCAATCAAATATTTTAGTGAATCAAAAGGCTTTCATCATTTGAACAAAGATATTTTCCAATCAGTTGGAGTGTAATGATGAAACAATATCATATCAGATGGGTAGAGAGATGAAAGAGGTGATTCAGTTGAGAGAGATTGAATTCCCAGTGGACAGATGTCGGTTTCAGATTCAATCTGGGAATCCTTCCTTGTCTATATCTTTCCCTTTCTTTCTCATTTGAGGGGTTCCAATTTTTTGGTGAATGAGAGACTATTCATGGTTCCAATCATGAGTTCTCTCAATTCTATGATACCATTTTTCTCAGTGATTCTTCCTGTTATGAACAAAATATTGTATTCATTTTGAGGCATTTGTATTACACGGACATTCTATGTGTATCTTTTGAGTTTTTGTATGCAGATGTTGTATTCTTTTCAATGAAATTAATAAAAAGAGCCTCATCTTTTAGTTTCATTATGATTCTCATCTCCTGCTGTTGTTATTTGCAATCTTTTGTGTTTAAGAACTAAGAGCTTGAACCTAGTTACATCCCTTTAAGGTTGTATATCATAATAGATTTTCTGTTGGAACAAAGCTCCAAGTAAATGTTTGTTTATACTGATAGGATTGTAGGTTACACCAAAAGGATATCACCATAAGTATGAGAGTTTTAATGAATATTGATGTCTATTTGCAAGTCAAGTAGATAGACCATATACCTGAATATATGAGTATATTTTAGGTATCCATCTGTATGTGAAGATTCAGTTAGTGCCCAATGGATAAGGGACTGGTCAGCTTGAAGGATGCATGTTCTTTGTTGTTGCATACTTGATTATGCTGAGAAACCAAATCAAAATGAATATTATTTTCCCATTTTATGTTTTGAACAACCATAAGTGTAGGTCATGGCTTATTTGTGGTTACTTTCCTTGGTTATGATTAGCTACTATGATCAGGAGATTTACTAGCAAATTGAAGAAGAATATTGACCATATCTGCTATAGAGGGTAGTCTTGTAATGAAGTATCAAGATAAATTAGACAAATCCCTCAGGTTTGCCCACCTTGGCTTTGTAGAGCCTAAAGTGAAGTGAGTCTTGATATGACTCTGTTAATTGGCCCAGAACTAAGATTTAGCCTTGTTGAATATAGGATTTAGCTCATCCTTAGGCATGTCCCTAATCTTTGTTTCTTGGTATCAGGTTTAAATCTACTTGGTATGTTCTTTACCAATAAGAACACCAGCAGTTAGTATCAATTTCTTGACATTTGATTCACTTTCAAAATTTATAAACTTTGCATATATATATATATATATATATATATATATATATATATATATATATATATATATATATCTATATATTTCTATTGTTTCTTTCATGTTTGTGTCATTTTATATATCTTGTGCTTTGTTTCAATTTCGTAACATTCATACGCTTTCAATTTTCTATTGTTTCTAAATTACCCTTTATTCTTAACTTCATTTTTACGTAACAATTATTTCTACTAATTCCTTCACAATCATTCCAATTTAACTAAATCAAATATAGTATGAAGGTTCTCATCCTTAGAAGTTTTCTAACATCACCTAAAACTTCTTATATAGTTTCCTTCATGTTCATTTCATTTTCATAAAAAAATGATTATTGGACATTCAATTCAAGTACCCTTTTCTTCTTTCTACATCATTTCTATTATTCAATTTGTGGAAAACTATCCACCCTTTATATTGTTTCCTTTTTTTCATATTTATTTCACATCCTTAAATATTTAAAAACTTTACCTTTTTTTGTATCGTTCTCTTCATGTTCACTTATTATTCAACTTTCTATACCCTTACTAGTTGTTTGATATTCTCATGGTTTATTTGAATTCCTTGACATTCAATTTACTTTCTCTATTATCCTTGTTGTTTAATTTATTTATAGGTGAATATTGTTTATGTTTTTCCCTTATTGTTTATTTTTATCTCACATCCTTACATATTTACAAACTTCACCTACTATATTTTAACTTATTTCCTTATGTTGATTCCATTTTCAAATTTCTATATATTTTCTCATTGTTTTAAGTTCTTGTGGTTTGTTTGGGCTCCTTTACATTCAATGGGGTTTCACTTTTTCATTATCTTTTATTTATGATCATTTTTGTTTAGTTCATTTCTAGGTATGTAACCTTTAGACTCCTTCCTTCTTGTTCATTTCTCTTTCACATCTTTACATATTTAAATAAACTTTACTTACTACCTTTTGAATTTTTTGGTGATTTTATTTTTAGGTTTCTATACATTGTCTAAGTTTGACATTCTCGCAACTTGATTTGATTTCTTGATAATTATTTAGCTCACCTTCACTTTTCTTTTCTTTCTATATTATTCTTATTGCTGAGTTCATTTCTAGGGTGTTTTATTGTTTCCAATATTTTTTTCCTATTAATTTTATTTCACATTCTTAAATGTTTACAAACTTCATCAATTTTTTTGATTTATTTCCTTCATGTTCATTTTATTTTGTTTTATATACCCTTACTAGTTGTTTGGCATCATCACAATTTGTTTTGATTGCTCAAAATTCAATTCATTTTCATGTTTCTATTATGTCTATATTATCTTTGTTCCTCAATACTTTTCTCCTAATTTATTCTTTGTACTCTTTCCTTAATGTTCAATTGAAAATCACACACCATTTCATTAAAAAAATATACCCAGGCATAACTGTCAACACAATAAATATTAGAGTAAAGTGGGATTTGAAATGAGTGAAGAGGTGAGAATTGTAGGGGTTTCTTTTTTCCTAGGGTTTCATGGGCATGTGGGTTTCTAAAAAAATATTTTGAAAAGGATGGAGGCGATGATGGATATAAAAGAGGAGTCAGTTTTGTGTTTGGCTACATTTTTTTCCATGTATGGAGGGCTCAACTTTATTGAGCCTAATATTGGATAGTGTATTTTTCTATTTCCCTTTTTTTTAGATATTCTCTCAATTTTATATTGATTGTGGTGTGTCTCCTTGTGTATTTTTTTTATTTTTAGTTCATCTTGCTGTCTTCTCTTCTTGTCACAATGGTTCATTATGTAATAAGGTTTTTTTATTTGTGTTTCTTTTATCGTTTCTTTTATGTTTCAAATTTTTCTAATGTCATTGTAAGTGGATATTAAGTGTAGAATTCTTTGGTTGCACTAGTCTTTCGATTCTTTGACTATTTTTTTGTATATTTGCTTTTTTCTTCTTCATTTTGTGACCTCTTCTTTTTAGTTGCACTCTCTATCTTTTGTTAGTTTTTCTAGCTTTTCATTGGCTTTCTTACCATTTTTTCCTTTCCTTCTAGGCATGTTCTTGGTGCATGTTTAATCTTTGGAGGGTTTTGATGCCTAATGTTAAATCAATAATATAGTTACTGAGTGACTGTGTGATGTTCTTAGGTGATTTTTAAGCTTGTTATTATTTCATGACCTTTTCTTATTTTTCACTCTTATAAGCATTCTCAATTTTCAAGGCCCTTTCTAGGATTTCATTTATTTTTGGTTGGGGCTATTTTTTTCATGGGTTCTTTTATTTTCCTTCTCATCAAGATCTTTCAAGTAGATCATCATTGGTAGACTATTTTCTTTGGTTAGGTCTCTTTTAGTTGGTTTTTATTAACGAGTAGATACACCTATTTAGGTGGGATTTCACCCTATCACTATTGTAACTAAGACTAAATCTATCTCTTCTCTCTTCTCTCTTCTATCTCATTTGTTATTAAGGTGGAAGACCTTATTAAGGTCAAGGCACATCCTATAGAGGTAGATTTTCACTATTTAAAAGAAGTTTTTAGTGGTTAGTCATGTTGTTTTCTAACTTGTGGTTTTATGGTCATGGGTTTGAATTGGTCTTGGATTTTTCTTCAATTGTTCTTGCCTCTGCAACTTCTGTTGAGGTAGAATCCTC
This sequence comes from Cupressus sempervirens, assembly GCA_028749045.1. Classification (NCBI taxonomy): domain Eukaryota; kingdom Viridiplantae; phylum Streptophyta; class Pinopsida; order Cupressales; family Cupressaceae; genus Cupressus; species Cupressus sempervirens. The sequence goes on along the minus strand of CM053786.1, from coordinate 271,484,286 downwards.
TTATATAGAGGTAGATAAGATTTTCCTTTTTTTCAAATTCTTTTCGGTTTTGGTTTGAGTATTAAAATCTATTATAATGGTTTTTACTACTCACATATTGGAATCAATTTTCCATGCTAGTGAGCTTTGATCATTTTATTGAATTTTTTAAGTACCTCCTTACCACATTTTGTAGCTATTTAATTAATTATTTATCTCACGAGGCTTGTCCGTATGATTAAGGGAGATTGTCAAACCCATTTAATTCCTCTCTAGGTACTTTTTTATTGGGGAATTTTAATATAGAGAGGGCATTTACTAATTATTGAATTTTCCATTTTTTAACGTTTATGTGATCCTGGTCAAAACCCAAATATTTTTATTATGGTTACCAACTTTACCCATGTATTCCTAAAACATTTTCGGAGCCATCTAAAAAACATATTTCTTTTAGTTTTGTGATCCTATCAAAACCTGGAGGTCAAGTTTTTGGACCATAGAAAAACCTAAAGATTATATTCCTAAAGGTTTAATGGTGTCTGGTAAAATCCAACAATTATTATTTTAAGGACATGTCTTATGGTTTTTGTAGCCTATGATTTGTACGTTCTTCTAATTTTTAATTATTTTAGTTGTTTGTTAATACTATGTAGTGATTACATCTTTTGTAGTTGTATTTTGAGGTTCTAGACCCCGATCTAAATATTCTTGTATATGCTTTTTGGTTGGATCAAAAATCAAATTTTTCCTAATCAACAAAGAAAACATTAGAAGATCTTTAAGAATGGGTTGACCCATTTCATTGGGAATCATTATGGATTGGATCATAAAATTATTGATAGATTCGGTAATTGGTGAAATGAAGGAAAAAATTACCTATTTGGAAGAGATGTGTTCATATTAAAATTTATCTATTGGGGTTACATTTTTAACTAAAAATGGTCTCAAATTCTTTAGAGACAAAAAATACTCAAAGAGCAAGACTATTTGGAGGGAAGTGTTGAAGGTTATAGTAGACAATATTACCTTAGATGGGTCCTTTACTTATGCTTTTGGGCCCAATTTTTTTCGCTTCAGGGTATGTGTAGGATCTTGGTGTGCCAGAAGTGGTGATCTGAAAATTTGTAGTTTTGAAATGCCTCAAAGAATTTTCAAATATATTCCAACTTTTTTCCCACTCATCATGATAGCAAATAAGAAAACTAATACCTTTATAAGGCCTAGTATATCTTTGGATACCAACCCTACATGGTCAACTTAAAAAATATCTCAAAAACATGTTTTGGCCTATTCTTGTGTATCTTTTACTTCAAACATGTACGTATCTGATGATATTTTTCTCATACAAATTTGATGAAATGAAAATGGTTTCTTAAGAATTATCTTAGCTTTCCATAAATTTAATGTTTGTAAAATTATGATTTTAGTAAGTAATTATTACTTATTTTCTAATGGAGTTACTTATAAACAACTAATTCACGCACTGATAGAAAAACAACTATAACTTTCAAACAAAAATACAACATTATTGAAATCCAAAAGATGCATCACATTATATGCTTCTTTTGCTACAAGGAAAAATAAATAAATTTAAATTTTATAGAGTTTTGAATTAGTTAAAGTGGTCAGACACGATTATTTTTATTTCAAAAATAATAAAGTAGAAAATTCATAATTATTTAATCATTTAGAATAAAAGCACCCAAAAATATGTGTCACATCCAAGCATGAGTTGACTTCTTATATCTAAAATATTATTATTTAATTTTGATTAGGGTGGTTAGACATACATCTACTTATTATTTTTGTGCTGAAATTTATACTATTGCATTAAAATTTGAAATTTTAACCAATCAATTTTTTTTTTTAGATAAGGCCTATTATTTTAGAAAAAAAATTTAATTTCCTAGAGATTATTTTGTCTCAGCTTTTTGATAGAAAGTTCATCACTAGTTTAAAGTTGTACATCAAGTTCACATAACCCTATTTTTTTGATTTTTTATAGCCACTTGAGGGCATAGTTTGGTTGACCATGATCCTACACATATCCTTCAACCATTTAATACATACATTAATGGATTCTATACACTTCTATCTGATTTAATTATTAAATATAAACATTAAGCATCATAGGAAAGTAACTTGGAATACGAATGTTACTCTTCATTAGGAGCTTCTTGTATTAATTTACTAACATATAATGGTGTCTCTGTTAGAAACAATAGTTCACCAAGATAACTAGGAGGGGGGGTGGTGGGTTGAATCAGTTAACCAATAATTAAAACATTTATCAACCAAAGTAAATGACAACCATAACAAGATGCACATAGACAATTACACCAGATATGTTAACTAGGGAAACCCTTGATTAGAGGGAAAACCCTGGTGGGAATGATGCATAGAAGATGATGTACTAATATAAATATTCCTTGATGGAGGCTGGATCCTATTACAAGTCTATTACAACATTTAGTATAGAGAGTCCCTGTAAGGAGACTTTGAATCCTTGTTAGGAGATTCCAACCCTATTAGGACTTATGCCAACCCTGTTAGGAGTTGTAGTACGATGCATGCAACAAGAGCCCATTGCCCAAACATGCAATTTCAACTAAAAGAAAAGCTCACTATCCAAACATGTAATTTATTATTGTGTTCCTCTTTCCTCTATTATGTCAATCAAACCAATAACTATTAGACCTTGTAGAGTAGGTCATGAACCTCAGATCCAAATATCAAAGCTTGGATCACACAATAGAACATTGGCAATTAAGTTTCCTTCACTTTCACTTTGTTGTGCTCAACTTTAGATTCTACTATCTCTGCTTCTTATAATCAATTCTCATGTCATATCCTCTCTTCATGTTAAAGGAAAATGTCCTTCCTTTATACCAAGTCCATAAAAAAATTCCTTGAGTTAGCTATTAGACCTTCTCAATTAATCATTATAGGACCATATTAAGAACACATTACACTTAGCGATAACATTAATCTTCCACCTTGTAACTTGAATATCTTTCTATATACATAATACTATGATGAGTGAGATTAGCCATGTCATCACCAACATGTCTTCCTCATATCCTCAACCTTGAGTATCAGAATAATAATTCTACTAAGAGATATAACAAGTTTACCAGAGCATGCCTCTATAAACTCTATCTCAGAACAGACATCACCAAAACTTAAGTAACTTCTTCTAGAATTAATATTTCTTCATCCAAAATTAACTACATATACTAGATAATCAAAAGTATCTCCCATAACCTCGGATAGTGAGAATACTCAACTAGCCATCTATCCGAACTTGATCCTTCCATTGTTCTTCTGTTAGATACCACAAAAAACTACTATGTTGACATCAATGATAAACACAATCATGAATATAACATATCATCATAGTAACATATCTACCATACTCCCCCATAGGAATATAATCAACATTCATGTTTCCAACAATCTCCCCCTTTGGTATTGATGGCAACATAGATGAGAAACATCTAGTTCCAAGAATACCAACAAAAGATTGTTAATTTTTTTCAACTCTTCTTCATCAATCATTATTCCCCCATTGATATACCTCAATGTGCTTTTTGTTAAGCTATCATTCCATGTTGTACTTCTCCCAATAATGTTGTACTAATTCTTGCTTGTCTTTGCTTCTCCCCATGATGTTTTTCTTCATGGTCTTCTCTGCTATGATTTTTTTCCTCATGATGTTTTTGCTTCTCCCCATGATGTTTTTCATGTTGTAGTTCTCCCCCATTCACATCAATGTCAAAGGTTTCAACAACCATCAAATTTTGCAACAACTAATTCTTACTACCTCAAGTGTCCAAAGACACTATTCAAAAATAACATCCAACAAGACTCCTAGATGACTCTGTCCATCATAGATACTCCCCCATATAGGAATCATTAGCATTTAGTCCAGACAAACAATGATGCTCTATTACACTAGACTGATGCACTCTTGCATCTTTTACTTTGATGTAGGAAGGGGCATAACCCCTAGCATACCTCACAAACACTCTAAAGTCTCTTAGGGAAGAGGCTTTGTGAATATATCTACAATATGCTCTTTAGTACTCACATACTCCAATATAATTTCCATTTCTACAAATTTCTATAGAAAAATGCTTGGTCTTTGAATGCAACACTAGATTCTTAGATATATTTACTATGCTTGTGTTGTCACAATGTATGAAAATAGGTTCACTAATTTCTATCCTTATATCCTTCAGCATCTACTTCATCTAAACAACTTGATTGCAATTGTTTGCTATTGCAACATTTTTTGCTTCCACTATAGTTTGTGAGGTACAATCCTACTTCTTTCTTAGCCAAGAAACCAATCTTCCTCCATGAAAAAAAGGCTCCACCACTAGTGCTCTTTCTGTCATCCATACTGCCTACCCAATCAACATTAGTATAAGCACTTAGAGTAAAATCATTAGATCTATCATACCACAATCTGAACTCTGGTGTTCCTTTTGGATATCTAAATATCCTTTTGACTGTTGCATAATGCACTTCTCTAGGATCAGCTAGGAATCTTGCAACAATTCCAATTACATTTTCTATATCTTGCCTTGTGTGAGTTAGATATTGTAAACCTTCAATCATAGATCTATACTACTTCTGTTCAACTGTAGGAGTCTCATCCTTTATGGATAACTTGTGTCTAGTTACCATAGGTGTTCCAACAAGTTTGCATGTTTCCAAACCAAACCTTTTCAGTCAATCCTTCAAAAACTTAGTCTAAGAAATAAAGATTCATTATTTATTCTATACAATTTGTAATCCTAGAAAATGTTTCATTTCTCCTATCATACTCATTTCAAATTCCTTTTTCATAGCTTGTTTCTAGTGATCATCTTTACATGCTTCATCAACATGCTTAGGTTCAACTTGAGATATCAAACATAGTTCTTCATTGACTCTTCTTATTGTCATCACACCTTTATCTCTACTTCTAATGATCTACTTGGATGGATGATTCTTTATTGTATCCTTTCTTGAAGTAGGAGGTGCTATCTCAACTCTTTGCTCTACTGAAGGTTCTGAGTTTTGTTCCTATCTTAACTCTCCTTCATTATGCAAATCATTGTTAGTCTCAAGAATCCTTCATCATTCCTTGGTTTAGTGACAAAATCATCATCTAAATTATAATTAACTATTCTTTCTTGTATCCTGAATTTCTCATCAATTCTCACATTTGCACTTTCCATAATAGTCTGGAAAATTGTTTCCTCTATTAATTGCTCTTCATTAACCAATCTAGACTCATTAAAATAGTATTTTAAGGATCTTTCAATACTTGCTCTAAATTTTTCAACTTTATCAGAAAGTATATTCTTTCTAGCTTTTCTTAATCTTTTAGAACATCTACTTGAAAAATGACTAAATTCTTTACATGTCCAACAAACAAAAAATTTCATACCTTCTAGTTCTCTCTTTGTAAGTAGATCAATACCTTCCTTTATCTTTATGTCTTCTTCTAATATAGATCTATCTTCACTTGAGCTATTGTTCTTCTGTATACAATAGAAGGATTCTAGATCTAAAAACTCAATACTCTGCTCTTTACACAAATCTAATAACTCACCAAGAATTTTCACCATTTGGGTGTGAAAATTTCCTCTGTCAGATGTAGAACTATATTTCCTAAACATCCTCACCATGGATGTCCCAAAATTTTTAAACTTTATCTTCAAGGACCTGATGCTCTGGTACCATTTGTTAGAAACAATACTCCACTAAGATAACTGAGAGGGGGGGTTGAATCCGTTATCCAACGATTAAAAAATTTATCAACCTTAAACAATATTATCCATTCAACCAAAGTAAACAAAAACCATAACAAGATGCACATAGACAATTACACAAGATATGTTAACTAGGAAAACCCTTCATAAGAGGGAAAACCCTAGTGGGTATGATGCACACAAGATGATGTACTAATATAAATATTCCTTGTTAGAGGATGGACCCTATTAGGAGTCTATTACAACATTTAGTACATAGAGTGCCTATTAGGAGGCTTTGAATCCCTATTAGGAGATTCCAACCCTATTAGGAGTTGTAGTACAATGTATGCAAGAAAAGCCCACTGCACAAACATGCAATTTCAACTATACGAAGAGCTCACTGCCTAAACATGTAATTTACTATTATGTTCATCTTTCCTCTATTCTATAAACCAAACCAATCATTTTCAAACCTTGTGGACTAGGTTACGAATGTCAGATGCAAATATCAAACCTCAGATCAAACAATAGAACTTTGACAATGAAGTTTCCTTCACTTCCACTCTGCTCTTCTCAACTTTGCATTCCACTGTCTATGTTTCTTACAATCATTTCTCCATGTCATATCCTCTCTTCATGATAAAGGAAAATATCCTTCCTTTATACTGAATCCATAAAACAATTCCCTGAGTTGGTTGTTAGACCTTCTCAATTAATAATTATAGGACTAAATTAAGAACACATTACACTTAGTGATACCATTAATCTTCTGCCTTGCAACTTGAATATATTTCCATACACATAATATTATGATGAACGATCTTAGCCACATCATCACCAACATGTCTTCTTCACATCCTCAACTTCAATTCTTAGAATAACAATTCTGCTAAGAGATATAACAAGTTTACTAGAACATGCCTCTATAAACTCTATCTTAGAACAAACATCACCAAAAATTACATAACTTCTTCCAGAATTAACATTTCTTTATTTGATGTTAATTACATATACTAGATACTTAGAAGTATCTCTCATAACCTTGGATAGTGAGAATACTCAACTAGCCATCTGTACCAACTTGATCTTTCTATTTTTCTTCTGTCAGATACCACAGAAAACTACTATGTTGACATCAATGACAAACACAATCATGAATGTAACATATCATCATAGTAACATATCTACAATACTCCCCCATAGAAATATCATCAACATTCATGTTTCCAATATTCTCTATGTCTATCCAATTTGTCCCCCATTTCAATCAAAGATGATAATTATTTGATATTCCAAGACTCTAAAGATGAGTCAAATATTGAAAGAGAGGACAATGACATGAAGTGTAGTTCCAAATAGGTAAATAGAAAAACTAGCTCGAAAAAATGAAACTCTCGAGTAATAAGAACTGAACAGGAAAAATAGAAATCAATGTCCTCTTCTCATAGATCTATAAAGAATAATGTGAAAGGGAAGGGAAATTGGTATTTCTAAAAAGTTGAGAGTCTTGTAGAAATAAATGAATTAGAGACAATTCATGACTTGTAAATGTCGATGAAGACAATGTCTAGATCCTTCTGACTATTCTTGAGGTTGTTGATTTGACTCATGGCTATTAATGACAACCTTTTGGACAACTTACAGTCCTTCTTGTGGCTATAGATATTTCTTTTAAAATGAAATGCTTTTTTGGTTCTTCTGATCTATATCAAAGACAAAATCACCTTATGACCTATCTTGTACATTGGAATATCTTACGTGACTTTTCCACAACCAGGTAAGAAATCATCTTCTCTTGAAGTCATTCCAAAGTACATGAAACCAAAGTAATTTATATAATTTAAATCTTGTAGAAAATTGGGTAAAGATCTTTGGATTAGGGGAGAGGAGTCAATTACATGCATTGAGTTGTGAGATGTTAGTGGGCATTTTTTGGGCTCACACTCAACCACCTCAACTCACCTAATATGTGTGTCCGATAATGTTTAAAAAGTAAAACAAATGATTCGAATTGATATAAGATTATAAAATGAATAAATCTAAAGGCATGTTTTAATTTTTTATTTATTCATCTAAGATTATAAAATGAATAAATCTAAAGGCATGTTTTAATTTTTAATTTATTTTTTGATGAATAGATATTTTCTATTAATTAAATATTAAAGATACATATCTACAAAAAAAAGGGTTGGGGATACAAGATCACCCCGCAAGTTCACTTGACGCGATGTTTTTATTTTGGTTTTAATTTTTTTTAGATATGAATTTATATTTATTTTTACATGTTCATTACATGTTTATTTTATGATTTTCAATATTTCGTGAACCTTTATATATTGATTCATTGGAAGCCTATATTGTTCATTATTCATTTATTATTATTGTTAAGATTAATTATTATTATGTGTTAATGTCGAGTAGATTCAAATCTAAGACTTCCCTGATGAGAGGTTTACAATTTACCATTGCATTGTAGGCTCTCGCCCACATACTATCAAATTTACAAATGTCATATAATGGCCTTTATATTGTTTCTGACATATTTATTCTAATATAATTGTCTCCTTATCAAATATTTTCAAAGTTTACATGTTGTTCTAATTATGTAAAGTGGGAAAGGGTTTGAACTTGTACAACCAAAAGAATTGACAAAAGAACTGACAAGATGATAGAAGTAACATCAAGCCTAAGAGTTAGGTAGAAAGGAATTTACATGAGTTGAATTCAAAAGGCTTTTGATTGGAGCCACAACCAACCAGACCCAACTAACAACTAAGATAAATTACATTGTAAAGAACATAGTTGTTCATCAGGGAAACCTAAACCAAACACCAGAGAAAACCCCTTGCTCCAAAGAAAAGAGGGGCAAAGATGAAGAACTAAGAGGGAACCAACATAAGAAACTAAAACTCAAGCTATATGAAAAGGCAATGTATATGACCTCCAAAGCTAAATGAAAAAGATAGATATTGACAAGATGGATTCCTAAAGAAACTAGTAATTATAAAGAGAGGGAAGCCACTCCAGAAAATGAGATTGAGTGGATAGATACCTAATGGAAGGAAACTAGGCAAAAAAAAACATGTTACCTAGCATTTGTGTCAGGAAGATGACCTATAACCACAAAAATCTTCATACGAACAAAAATCCCCCTCCAAAGGATGTGCCTCCACCTTGATAGGAGCTCCTACCACAAGAGGAACACTTGAAGAAAAAAGTAATGGAGATAAAAAAAAAAATAGCCACAAAGAAACTAGGTGAGTTCTCACCTCCAAAGAGAAAGACTCTCCCATAATAAGATCCTTATAGGGAGATAACCAGCTAGGTCAAACCATCAAAAAGAAAAAGGAAGAGGAGGAAAGAGAAATCCCCTCAACCAAATCTACCCTTCAAAAAATAAGGGAATCAAGAAGCAAGGAGTAGAAAAGGTCCTCAATCCCACCAATATGACCAAGCAATATAGGTGACAAGAATAGAGCATAAGTGAAGAAATACATCTAGGAAGGTGTTAAAAGCCTTTCCTCAAGGAAAACACCACACAAGGCCTCCACAATATTCAACAGGAAAATCTAGAAACATCAAGTGGCCTAACAATATCTAAGAATAAACACTAGACCCTCACATAAATGAGAGGACCTCTAGGAACTAAACAGCTTGATCTAAGCAAAAAAATCCTTAATAATAGAGGACACATTAAAAAGAGAAGGCCCACAAACTCAGAAAGAGGTTAGGTAGTATAGAACCACAAAACCCTAGACCACTTTATCTTGAAACAAATGCCAAAAGAAAGATACCTATAATAAAGATAAATCACCTAGAAAAGGGCACAAAACACACCAAAAAAGGGCCCCCAAAAAGAAAAGGGGAAAAGGACAGAAGTCCCATCCAACAACCACATGACTCCCCTATATTTTAGAATAGAACTAGATCATACCTCTAGTAGCTAGGACACAAGTCCACGAAACCAAAAAATAGTAATTAAACTTGTAGACCAACATGCCATTTGGTTCTCCATAACCATTGTTAGAATCCATTGACTCCCCATAATTGCTAGAAACCCTAGAACACCATCCATACTCTTTAGAATTGGCCAAGTTAGTTAAACTCTACCTTTTGTTCTTTGTTATGTCCTTTCATATTCCTTTTATTTTAAGTTTTCGATATCCTTACTAGTTGTTTGACATCCTCATGGTTTGCATCAATTTCTTGACATTTGATTCACTTTCAAAATTTATAAACTTTGCATATATATATTTTTCTATTGTTTCTTTCATGTTTGTGTCATTTTTTATATCTTGTAATTTGTTTCAATTTCTTAAAATTCATACACTTTCAATTTTCTATTATTTCTAAATAACCCTTTTTTCTTAAGTTCATTTTTACTTAACAATTATTTCTACTAATTCCTTCATAATCATTCCAATTTAACTAAATCAAATATAGTATGACGGTTCTGATCTTTAGAAATTTGCTAACATCACCTAAAACTTCTTATACAGTTTCCTTCATGTTGATTTCACTTTCATAAAAATTTGATTATTGGGCATTCAATTCAAGTACCCTTTTCTTCTTTCTACATCATTGTTATTATTCAATTCATCAAAAACTATCCACCCTTTATATTGTTTCCTTATTTTCGTATTTATTTCACATCCTTAAATATTTAAAGACTTTACCTTGTTTTGTATTTTTCTCTTCATGTTCAATTATTATTCAACTTTCTATCCCCTTACTAGTTGTTTGATATTCTCATGGTTTATTTGAATTCCTTGACATTCAATTTACTTTCTCTATTATCCTTGTTTAATTTATCTATAGGTGAATATCATTTATACTTTTTCCTTATTGTTTATTTTTATCTCACATCCTTACATATTTACAAACTTCACCTACTATATTTTAACTTTGTTTTAAGTTCTTGTGGTTTGTTTGGGATCCTTGACATTCAATGGGTTTTTCACCTTTTTATTATCTTTTATTTATGATCATTTTTGTTCAGTTCATTTCTAGGTACGTATCCTTTAGACTCCTTCCTTCTTGTTTATTTCTCTTTCACATCTTTACATATTTAAATAAACTTTACTTACTACCTTTTGAATTTTTTGGTGATTTTATTTTTAGGTTTCTATACATTATCTTCTAAGTTTGACATTCTCGCAACTTGATTTGATTTCTTGATAATTATTTAGGTCACCTTCACTTTTCTTTTCTTTCTATATTATTCTTATTGTTGAGTTCATTTCTAGGGTATTTTATTGTTTCCAATATTTTTGTCTTGTTAATTTTATTTCACATTCTTAAATGTTTACAAACTTCATCAATTTTTTTGATTTATTTCCTTCATGTTCATTATATTTTGTTTTATATACCCTTACTAGTTGTTTGGCATCATCACAATTTGTTTTGATTGCTCAAAATTCAATTCATTTTCATGTTTCTATTATGTCAATATTATCTTTGTTCCTCAATACTTTTCTCCTAATTTATTCTTTGTACTCTTTCCTTAATGTTCAATTGAAAATCACACACCATTTCATAAAAAATATATGCCCATGCATAACTGTCAACACAATAAATATTAGAGTAAAGTGAGATTTGAAATGAGTGAAGAGGTGAGAATTGTAGGGGTTTCTTTTTCCCTAGGGTTTCAGGGCATGTGGGGTTCTAAAAAATTATTTTGAAAAGGATAAAGATGATGAAGGATATAAAAGAGGAGTCACTTTTGTGTTTGGCTCCATTTTTTTCCATGTATGGAGGGCTCAATTTTTATTGAGCCGAATATTGGATAGTGTATTTTTCTATTTCCTTTTTTTTAAAACATTCTCTCAATTTTATTTTGATTGCAGTGTGTCTCCTTGTGTATTTTTTCTATTTTTAGTTCATCTTGCTTTCTTCTTTTCTAGTCACAATGGTTCATTGTGTAATAAGGTTTTTTTATTTGTGTTTCTTTTATCATTTCTTTTATGTTTCCAATTTTTCTAATGTCATTGTAATTGGATATTAAGTGTAGAATTCTTTGGTTGTACCAATCTTTCAATTTTTTGAATATTTTTTTGTACATTTTCTTATTACCTCTTCTTTTCAATTGCACTCTCTATCTTTTGTTAGTTTTTCTAGGTTGTCATTGGCTTTCTTACCATTTTTTCCTTTCCTTCAAGGCATGTTCTTGGTGCATGTTTAGTCTTTGGAGGGTTTTGATGTCTAATGTTAAATTGTTAATATACTTATTGAGTGACTATGTGATGTTCTTAGGTGATTTTTTAGCTTTTTATTATTTCATGACCTTTTCTTATTTTTCACTCTTGTAAGCATTCCCAATTTTGAAGGCCCATTCTAGGATTTCATTTATTTTTGGTTGGGGCTTTTTTTTTTCGCGAGTTCTCTTATTTTCCTTCTTATCAAGATCTTTCAAGTAGATCATCATTGGTAAACTATTTTCTTTGGTTAGGTCTCTTTTATTTGGTTTTTCTTAACGATTAGATACACCTATTTAGGTGGAATTTCACCCTATCACTATTGTAACTAAGACTAACTCTATCTCTTCTCTCTTCTCTCTTCTATCTCATTTCTTATTAAGGTGGAAGACCTTATTAAGGTCAAGGCACATCCTATAGAGATGGATTTTCACTATTTAAAAGAAGTTTTTAGTGGTGAGTCATTTTGTTTTCTAACTTGTGGCTTCATGGTCATGGATTTGAATTGGTCTTGGATTTTTTCGTCAATTGTTCTTTCCTCTGCAACCTCTATTGAGGTAGAATCCTCTTATATAGAGGTAGATAAGATTTTCCTTTCTTTCAAATTCTTTTTGGTTTTGGTTTGATTATTAAAATCTATTATAATGGTTTTTACTACTCACATATTGGAAGCAATTTTCCATGCTAGTGAGCTTTGATAATTTTATTGAATTTTTTAAGTACCTCCTTACCACATTTTTTAGCTATTTAATTAATTAATTATTTCACGAGGCTTGTCCGTATGATTAAGGGAGATTGTGAAACACATTTAATTTCCCTCTAGGTACTTTTTTATTGGGGAATTTTAATATAGAGAGGGCCTATTTGGAAGAGATGTGTTCATATTAAAACTTATCTATTGGGGTTACATTTTTAACTAAAAATGGTCTCAAATTCTTTAGAGACAAAAAATACTCAAAGAGCAAGACTATTTGGAGGGAGGTGTTGAAGGTTATAGTAGACAATATTACCTTAGATAGGTCATTTACTTATGCTTTTGGGTCCAATTTTTTCCCTTCAGGGTATGTGCAGGATCGTGGTGTGCCAAAAGTGGTGATCTAAAAATTTGTAGTTCTGAAATGCCTCAAAGAATTTTCAAATCTATTCCAACTTTTTTCCCACCCATCATGATAGCAAATATGAAAATTAATACCTTTATAAGGCCTAGTATATCTTTGGATACCAACCCTAAATGATGAACTTAAAAAAACTCAAAAACATGTTTTTGGCTTGTTCTTGTGTACTTTTTACTTCAAACATGTACGTATCTAATGATATTTTTCTCATACAAATTTGATGAAATGAAAATGGTTTCTTAAGAATTATCTTAGATTTCCATGAATGTAAAGTTTGTCAAATTACAATTTTAGTAAGTAATTATTACTTATTTTCTAATGGAGTTACTTATAAAGAACTGATTCATGCACTAATAGAAAAACAACTATAACTTTCAAACAAAAATATAACATTATTGAAATCCAAAAGATGCATCACATTATATGCTTCTTCTGCTACAAGTAAAAATAAATAACTTTAAATTTTGTAGAGTTTTGAATTAGTTAAGGTGGTCAGACAGGAGATTATTTTTATTCAAAAAAATAATATAGTAGAAAATTCATAATTATTTAATCATTTACCAAAAAAGCACCCAAAAATATGTGTCACATCCAAGCATGCGTTGACTTCTTATATCTAAAATACTATTTTAAAATATTATCATTTAATTTTGATTAGGGTGGTTAGAAATATGTCTACTTATTACTTTTGTCCTGAAATTTATACTATTGCATTAAAATTTGAAATTTTGACCAAGCAATTTTTTTTTTAAAGATAAGGCCTAGTATTTTAGAAACTAAATTCAATTTCCTAGAGATTATTTTTTCTCAAATTTTTGATAGAAAGTTCATCACTAGTTGAAAGTTGTACATCAAGTTGACATAACCCTAATTTTTTGATTTTTTATTGCCACTGAAGGGCATAGTTTGGTTGACCATGATCCTACACATATCCTTCAACCATTTAAGACATACATTAATGGATTCTATACACTTCTATCTAATTTAATTATTAAATATAAATATTAAGCATCATAGGAAAGTAACTTGGAATAACAATGTTACTTTCATTAGGAGCTTCTTGTGTTAATTTACTAACATATAATGGTGTCTCTATTAGAAACAATAGTCCACAAAGATAACTAGGGGCGGGCAGGGGCGGGGGTGGGGGCGAGGGTGGGGGGGGGGGGGGTGGTGGTGAATCAGTTATTTCATTAATTAAAACATTTATCAACCAAAGTAAATGGCAACCATAACAAGATGCACATAGACAATTACACTAGATATGTTAACTAGGGAAACCCTTGATCAGAGGGAAAACCCCTGTGAGAATGATGAATAGAAGATGATGTACTAATATAAATTTTCCTTGATAGAGGCTGGACCCTATTACAAGTCTATTACAACATTTAGTACATAGAGTCCTTATCAACAGACTTTTAATCCATGTTAGGAGTTGTGCCAACCCTATTAGGAGTTGTAGAACAATGCATGCAATAAGAGTCCACTGCCCAAACATGCAATTTCAACTAAAAGAAGAGCTCACTGCCCAAACATGTAATTTACTATTTTGTTCCTCTTTCCTCTATTATGTCAACCAAACCAATAACTGTTAGACCTTGTAGACTAGGTCATGAACCTCAGATCCAAATATCAAACCTTGGATCACACAATAGAACCTTGGCAATTAAGTTTCCTTCACTTTCACTTTGTTGTACTCAACTTTAGATTCTGCTATCTTTTCTGCTTACAATCACTTCTCCATGTCATATCCTCTCTCCATGTTAAAGGAAAATATCCTTCCTTTATACTGAGTAAATAAAACAATTCCCTGAGTTAACTGTTACACCTTCTCAATTAATCATTATAGGACCTTATTAAGAACACATTACACTTAGCAATAACATTAATCTTCCACCTAGCAACTTGAATATCTTTCTTTATACATAATACTATGATGAGTGAGATTAGCCATGTGATCACCAACATGTCTTCCTCACATCCTCAACCTTGAGTCTCAGAATAATAATTTTACTAAGAGATATAACAAGTTTACCAGAGGATGCCTCTATAAACTCTATCTCATAATAGACATCACCAAAACTTACATAACTTCTTCTAGAATTAATATTTCTTCATCCAACATTAACTACATATACTAGATAATTAGAAGTATCTACCATTACCTCAGATAGTGAGAATACTCAACTAGCCATCTATACAAACTTGTTCTTTCTGTTGTTCTTCTGTTAGATACCACAAAAAAATACTATGTTGACCTCAATGATAAACACAATCATGAATATAACATATCATCATAGTAACATATCTACAATACTCCCCGATAGGAATATCATCAACATTCATGTTTCCAAAAATCTCCCCCTTTGTCATTGATGGCAACATAGATGAAAAACATCTAGTTCCAAGAATACCAACAAAAGACTATTATTTTTTTTTTTCAAATCCTCTTCATCAATCATTATCCCCCATTGATATACCTCAATGTGCTCTTTGTTAAACTGTCATTCCATGTTGTACTTCTCCCAGTCATGTTGTACTTGCTCTTGCTTGTCTTTGCTTCTCCCCATGATGTTTGTCTTCATGATCTTCTCCACTATGATGTTTTTCCTCACGATGTTTTTGCTTCTCCCCCATGATGTTTTTCATGTTGTACTTCTCCCCCATTGACATCAATGTCAAAGGTTTCAACAACCATCAAATTTTGCAACAAATGATTCTTTCTACCTCAAGTGTCCAAAGACACTATTCAAAAACAACATCCAACAAGACTCCTAGATGACTTTGTCCATCATAGATACTCCCCCATAAAGGAAGCATCAGCATTTAGTTTAGACATGTTGGTGTTCTTTTTGGTAAAGAACATACCAGGTAGATTTAAACCTGATACCAAGAAACAAAGACTAGGGACATGCCTAAGGATGAGCTAAATCCTATATTCAGCAAGGTTAAATTTTAGTTTTGGGCCAATTAACAGAGTCATATCAGGACTCACTTCACTTTAGGCTCTGCAAAGCCAAGGTGGGAAAACCTGAGGGATTTGTCTAATTTATTTTGATACTTCATTACAAGACTACCCTCTATAGCAGATATGGTCAATATTCTTCTTCAATTTGCTGGTAAATCTCCTGATCATAGTAGCTAATCATAACCAAGGAAAGTAACCACAAATAAGCCATGGCCTACACTTATAGTTGTTCAAAACATAAAATGGGAAAATAATATTCATTTTGATTTGGTTTCTCAGCATAATCAGGTATGCAACAGCAAAGAACATGCATCCTTCAAGCTGACCAGTCCCTTATCCATTGGGCACTAACTGAATCTTCACATACAGATGGATACCTAAAATATGCTCATATATTAAGGTATATGGTCTATCTACTTGACTTGCAAATAGACATCAATATTCGTTAAAACTCTTGTACTTATGGTGATATCCTTTTGGTGTAACCTGCAATCCAATCAGTATAAACAAGCATTTACTTGGAGCTTTGTTCCAACAACAAATATATTATGATATACAACCTTAAAGGGATGTAACTGGGTTCAAGCTCTTAGTTCTTAAACATAGAAGATTGCAAATAACAACAGCAGGAGATGAGAATCATAATGAAACTAAAAGATGAGGCTCTTTGTATTAATTTCATTGAAAAGAATACAACATCTGCATAAAAAAACTCAAAAGATACACATAGAATGTCTGTGTAATACAAATGCCTCAAAAGGAATACAATATGTTGTTTATAACAGGAAGAATCACTGAAAAAAATGGTATCACAGATATGAGAGAACTCATGATTGGAACCATGAATGGTCTCTCATTCACCAAAAAATTGGAACCCCTCAAATGAGAAAGAAAGGGAAAGATATAGACAAGGAAGGATTCTCGGATTGAATCTGAAACCGACATCTGTCCACTAGGAATTCAATCTCTCTCAACTGAATCACCTCTTTCATCTCTCTACCCATCTGATATGATATTGTTTCATCATTACACTCTAACTGATTGGAAAATATCTTTGTTCAAATGATGAAAGCCTTTTGATTCACTAAAATATCTGATTGCCCCATGAAAATGCCAGTGAAAATGAGTTTTTACTAAGTAAATCTGAACCAACTTGACCCTAACTGCATTTCCATTGCCTTTTACTGATATTCAGCTCATTATCTTGACAAAAAATCAAATCTGAACTTCTTGATCTGAAAACGGTTGCAATTCAGGTACCTGATAGAAAACCTCATGTAACTTGAACGGAAGGACTTTTGTGCATAAACTAACCTCAGAATCAAAAAATTTAGACTTTCATGATTCTAGTGGTATATGATAAGGCATATCTAGCCTTCCAGAAACTCATGTAATCTCGATTTGAAAAATGCCTTCCTAGCATGGCATTCCCTTGGTCTGCACTTCTGATACTTTAAATTTTGAAAAATTTAAAGATTCTAAAGTTTAACTTTAGCATTAAAAACTTTTAAAACTAAAATTAACGTGGCCCCATGCTTTTTAGGAAAAAATAATTTTTTTTTTCTCACTCTCAATGTTTCCTTTTCTTTTTTGGGCCCACTTGGTTCCACTTGAACTACCATGTGGCAATGCTTGATTGGCCAGTTGATTGCTTTATCACCCACTTACTTCACCCCTGGCCCAGCCACGCCACCTGCCTTGTCATCGCTGATTGGGCGCTCCTGCCACTTGTCAAAAATGCGCTTCCTTGCATTACTTAACTACGTACAACTTCATAATGGGGGGATGCGCACGCCATCGGATCAAACCACGTGTCGGTGTCTGGTGCGATCTTCTTTTGGGTGCCACATCAGCTCGTGTGCATGTTTGATTAAAAGTTTACTCAATCACACTGACGTCATCCACAAGGACCCCACCTTCCACATGCGCCCATGCCTTTCAAAAGGGCCTTCCTTTGAGACAACAAATGTTATGTGTGCAATGGTATTTGAAGAATATGAAAAGTAGGCCCTAGAGGAATGTGGGATATTACCCTTTACCTCCTTGTGATTGCAATTTGTCTCTTTGACTGGTGTCTTTTTAATTTCTTGGGCATCTTTTTTTATTTATCAGTGGCCCCGTTGAGTCATGTGTGAGGCTGAAAGGCGTCAACTCTGCCCTCTACTGGCGTGAGATTTCTATGTCTTTAAGCTGGGTGTGGGATCATTTTTATATCTGCCAGATTAAAATGATGGCTCTTCTTTTCATACTACTCCAAAGTTCATTCGAAGCTCCTTTTAACACCTCCTCTGCTCAAAATGTGAGTCTTTTAACAGTATTACTACCACACATGTCCTTCATTTGACTACAGATTCTTCTCTAGCCGTGGGTGTGAGTTTTTTTATCTTAGCTATGTTCTGCACTCTTCCTGTGATGCTAGAGTTTTTCTCTTGGCATTGGTTCTCTATCATGATGAAATTATGGATCTACAACTTGGGCTCATGACAAATAACAGGGCGTAATTGGCAAGCATCTGAAGTTGGCTACTTAGAATTGCAGGACAAGAGACAACAGGAGAAAAGTGTTTTTTGCGAATGAAAAGGCCCTAGAAAAGTGTGCAAAAAGATTCATCAAGGTTTATAAACTGACAGACTTAGAGTATTTTTAGAGGATAATACAGGGGTTCTAATCAATCTGCATTCGCTGACACCAGTAAAACTTTACAAATTGTGTTTGGAATTACGTTTGAAAACTGATCAAACAATTTTGTTATAAGATGAAACTTGAAACATAACAAGTGTCTGAGATCTACAATACAACGCAAAAATAATTTTAGCATTTTGATCAACTAAGTCAATGTTACAAGACATCAAACAGGGCTTCCTAGAATTCAGAATTAATTGCAAAAGCATGAAAATAGTAATTGACCAACTTTGAGGGATTCAAAATCTAGTCAAACGAACTTGAAATGACTTAAAATCTGAAACATAGGTTTTTAGATATGGAAAATAGATACTCCCAAATCAGAAGGTCATGACATATTTCTGGGTGCGAGATATTCAATAGAAAACATAGGCTCCTGTCGTTGTCTAACACTTAGGTGAAAATGCAAATTTGGAACTAGCTCAAAACGGGACTTCACAAAATAGGTCAGAATGATAATTCAACTCCTTAGATTATATAGACATGCTAAATGGAGGGTTTTAGAAACATTAAGCACCTCATGGGCCTCAAGGGTACAGCCGGGTACATAGGCACTTAAAAGCGTTTAAGGGCTTGATTTTTCAATGGTGCTCAAAATTGACCATGCAATTTTTATTGCCAACAAGACAAACAATGGTTCTCTATTACACTAGACTAATGTACTCTTGCATATTCTACTCTAATGTAGGAAGGGGCATAACCCCTAGCATACATTTCAAATACTCAAAAGTCTCATAGGGAAGAGGCTTTTTGAATATATCTACAATATGCTCTTTAGTGCTCACATACTCCAATGTAATTTCTGTTTCTACAACTTTCTCTCTCAACATGTGATACTTGATAGAAATATGCTTGGTCTTTGAATGCAACACTAGATTCTTAGATATATTTACTATGCTTGTGTTGTCACAATGTATGTCAATAGGTTCACTAATTTCTATCCTTATATCCTTCAACATCTACTTCATCTAAACAACTTGATTGCAATTGTTTGCTGCTGTAACATATTCTACTTCCACTGTACTTTGTGAGGTACAATCCCACTTCTTTCTTAGCCAAGAAACCAATCTTCCTCCATGAAAAAAGGGTCCACCACTACTACTCTTTCTATCATCCATACTACCTACCCAATCAACATTAGTATAAGCACTTAGAGTAAAATCATTAGATCTGTCATACCACAATCTGAACTCTAGTGTTCCTTTTAGATATCTAAATATCCTTTTGACTACTACATAATGCACTTCTCTAGGATCAGCTAGGAATCTTGCAACAATTCAAATTACATTTTCTATATCTGGCTTTGTGTGAGTTTGATACTACAAACTTTCATCATAGATCTGTACTACTTCTGCTCAACTGTAGGAGTCTCATCCTTTGGATATCACTTGTGTCTAGTTACCATAGGTGTTCTAATAGGTTTGCATGTTTCCAAAACAAACATTTTTTGTCAATCCTTCAAAAACTTAGTCTAAGAAATAAAGATTCCTTCTTTATTTTGTACAATTTGTAATCCTAGAAAATATTTCATTTCTCCTATCATACTCACTTCAAATTATTTTTTCATAGTTTGTTTCCATTGATCATCTTTACATGCTTCATCAGCATGCTTAGGTTCAACTTGAGATATCAAATATAGTTCATCACACCTTTATCTCTACTTCTAATGATCTACTTGGATGGATGATTTTTTATCGTATCCTTTCCCGAAGTAGGAGGTGCTATCTTAACTCTTGGCTCTACTGAAGGTTCAAAGCTTTGTTCCTATCTTAACTCTCCTTCATTCTACAAATCATTGTTAGTCTCAATAAATACTTCATCATTCCTTGGTTTAGTAACAATGTCATCATCTAAATTATAATTAACTATTCTTTCTTGTATCTTGAATTTCTCATCAATTCTCACATTTGCACTTTCCATAATAGTTTGGAAAATTGTTTCCTCGATTAATTGCTCTTGATTAACCAATCTAGACTCATTAACATAGTCTTTCAAGGATCTTTCAATACTTGCTCTAAATTCTTCTACTTTATCAGAAAGTAGATTCTTTCTAGCGGGTATGTACAGGATCATGGTGTGCCAAAAAGTGGCAATCTAAAAAATCTGTAGTTTTGAAATATCTCAAACCATTACAAAATCTATTCCAACATTTTGCCAACCAATCCTGATACTAAATGAAAACAATTAATATCTTTATAAGGTCTACTATATCTTTTGATACCAAACCTATATGGTCAACTTTAAAAACATCCTAAAAATGTGTTGTTGGCCTATTTTTATGTGTTTTTTACTTCAAACATGTAGCTGATGACTCTTTTTTCAAAAAAAATTTGATAAAATGAAAAGGGTTTCCTAAGAATGTTCTTATATTTTCATAAATGTAAGGTTTCTCAAATTATGAGTTTAGTAAGTAATTATTACTTATTTTCTAATGGAGTTACATATGAAGTGTTGACTAACACACTACTTGAAAAACAACTATGACTTTCAAATGGTACAACATTTTTTAAATCCAAAAGATGCATAACATTCTATGTTTCTTCTACTATAAGGAAAAAAAATGAAAAATTGAATTTTGCAGATTTTTTAATTAGTTAAGGTGGTCAGACACGAGATTTTTTTAATTCCAAAAATACTAAAGTCAAAAATTAATTATTAATTATTTATTTATAATAAAAATACCCAAAACTATATGTCACATCTAGGCATGAGTCTACTACTTATATCTAGAATATTATTAAAAAATATTATCATTTGATTTTGATTAAGGTGGTCAGACATACATCTAGTTCTTATTTTTGTTTTGAAACTTTTGTAATATTGCATTAAAATTCAAAATTTTGACCAATCATTTTTTATTTTTTTGAGATAAGTCCTAGTATTTAGAAACTAGATTCAATTTTCTAGAGATTCTTTTTTCTCAACTTTTTGATATAAAGTTAATAACAAGTAGAAAATGCTTATCAACCTTAAACAATATAATCCTTTCAACCAAAGTAAACAACAACCATAACAAGATGCACATAGACAATTACACAAGATATGTTAACTAGGGAAACCCTTGATCAGAGGGAAAACCCTAGTGGGTATGATGTCCACAAGATGATGTACTAATATAAATATTCTTTGTTAGAGGATGGGCCCTATTAGGAGTCCATTACAACATTTAGTACATAGAGTGTATGTTTGGAGACTTTGAATCCCTATTAGGAGATTTCAACCTTATTAGGAGTTGTAGTACAATGTATGCAAGAAGAGCCCACTGCCCAAACATGCAATTTCAACTATAAGAAGAGCTCACTGCCCAAACATGTAATTTAGTATTATGTTCATCTTTCCTCTATTCTATCAACCAAACCAATCACTGTCAAACCTTGTAGACTAGGTTACGAATGTTAGATCCAAATATCAAACCTAAGATCACACAATAGAACTTCGACAATGAAGTTTCCTTCACTTCCACTCTGCTCTTCTCAACTTCTCATTCTACTCTCTATGTTGCTTACAATCACTTCTCCTTGTCATATCCTCTCTTCATCATAAAGAAAAATATCCTTCCTTTATACCGAGTCCATAAAAAAATTCCTTGAGTTGGTTGTTAGACCTTCTCAATTAATTATTATAAGACCACATTAAGAACACATTACACTTAGGGATAACATTAATCTTCTACCTTTCAACTTGAATATCTTTTCGTACACATAATATTATAATGAACGATCTTAGTCACATCATCACGAACATGTATTCTTCATATCCCCAACTTCAATTCTTAGAATAACAATTCTGCTAAGAGATATAACTGTTGGAGTTGAAGAAAGCCAACTTCGAAGATGCCCAAGATCACCTGCAAGCGAAAACCTATCAAAGAGAAGCCAAGGCGAGGAAGAGCATAGAGCAAAGGAAAAACTCTAAATGG
Organism: Cupressus sempervirens; assembly: GCA_028749045.1. Classification (NCBI taxonomy): domain Eukaryota; kingdom Viridiplantae; phylum Streptophyta; class Pinopsida; order Cupressales; family Cupressaceae; genus Cupressus; species Cupressus sempervirens. The sequence goes on along the minus strand of CM053786.1, from coordinate 271,461,682 downwards.
ACATGAGAGACCACATATGCAAACACAAGAGAGAATGTATTTACAATGAGAATGTGATAATGTGATATAATGAGGGAGCCTGAATATAAAGAGCTCATGAAATCTTGTAGAATAAGCTAGAAGGTGGTAGAAGATAAGGATGACAACTCAACACACATCCACAAAAGGTGGAACATGTTAGAAGGGAACAAACTCCCATGTTGTCAACAACTAACCACTACATGCATTAAATACAAAATATTAAATAAATGCATTTACCTAAGTAAGCTTAAGTAAATAGAATAAATAATTAGATAATTAATTATTTACTCTAACACCCCCCCTTAAGTACAACTTAGAGAAATGCCTTAAGCTCACAAAACTAAGATAAAATGTAGGATGGGTCTCGACAATGAGGCCATGTTAGGTACCCATGTACAAATGCAAAAGAAATGCAACCTCTAAAAATGGGGAAAGAGAGAAAACCACATGAGAAAAACCCTCACCCAAAAAGAGGCAAGAACCTAGTGAAGAACTATAGAAGCCTCCAACTAGGGAAATGTCCCCTAAAATAGGAACATGGAGTGATCATGAAGAAGCATCACTAAACCAAGAAGAGGCTGTAAATCTATCAAACTGCTGATCTAAAGAACCTCCATGGAAGAAGAAGGCACGAACTGAGCATGTCTATATGGTAGATGATCCATCTCACCAAAATGCATAGGTAGCTAGCCACTGCAATCACCTTGTACATAGGATCAACCACTAAATACATAGTTCACACTATCAAACCATCAAACCAAAGATGTATTAGAATAACAACATAACCCCCCCTTAATGTAGATAGGGTGTGATGACAGGCAACTGAGAAGGTGGGCCAAAGTCTCTTGTAGATGAACCAAGAATGACGAGAGAGGGAAAGAGGTACAAAACACCCATAAAGACACAGTCAAACTGACTCTACATGGGGCTAATGTTGTGGAAGGGACACTCACTTGACAAAAGGAGAAGGCCAAAAATAGCAAACAACTATCCCCCCATGGTGCTTTGTGAAAATAGTGCATGTGCAACTGTCTCAAAACAATGTTCATGACCCCCAGAATGCAAAAGTGGCACTTTATCTCAGTGTGATACATAAAAGTTCTTCAAAATGATAGCTACAATGATCAAAACTGAAAACAAGCTGCAAAAAGGAAAGTACAGCCAAAAATAAGAGAAACCATGCCAGGAAAATGATCCTCGAGCCTAAAACACTCAAGATATCCACCATATAGAAATAATGCCAAAACTATGATAGAAAGAGCATGGGCCAAAAACTAAGAAAAAGACCACATTTATGAAAAGGTGACAGAACCAGCTTTCCAAAAATATAAAGTTTTCAAAAAACAGGCATGGGACACAAAAGATAAGCTTGCTAGAGTCAAAAAAGGACTTCAGAGTTTAACTAAAAATATAGGCAACAAAAAAGCATCAAAAAATAAAAATACCTACACCAATGTCTCTATCTCAGAACTAACTTTCCAATGCTTCTTTTGGATTGGAAAAATACCTCCATATGCTCAAGTTATGGCAAAAATATTGAAGGTAGGTAAAAAAGGACCTAGAAGGAGAGTGCAAGCAAGGCTAATGTAGTGCTGACATCATGTTGACATCAGCATTTCACTAAAAAAATTGATTGCCACGTCATCCATTACACAGAAAAAAGGCCACGTGGACGTCATGTGGTGGAGCAGATGATGTGGCAGGGGCTACGTGGCAGACTTGCCACGTGTCAGGTACTGTGTGGCTACAAAAATTGCTGACTGTGCTCCATGCGGTTGCTGATAAAGACAGCTGACAGAGAGGCAACGAAGGAGCTCTAGGTGGCGAAACAAGGTGGAGATTGCAAAAATGGGCGCTACATCGGTTGATCACTGGCAGAGTGGAGCGAGAAGATGCAGGAGGGCAGCGTACGGGTGGCTCACGGGCGGCAGCCGGGCTGTGGTCCTGCCACAGCAGTGCTGCCTGCTGCGAGCGGTGCGATGGTGATTACTGGGTGGTGCGGTGGTGGTCACCTGGCAGCATGCACTGTTTAAATTTTTTTTAATTTTTCAAGCCCAAAATCATCCACATAGTCCATACGGAACCCTACAACAATTTTGTTTTTCCTCCCATAGCTTTGTCTCCAAAATCGAAAAGCTTTATATGAATCCTAACTACAAACAACCTTTCGGATCTAATGGCAGTGTTTGTTTGGGCTAAAAATGCTCCAAAAATTTGTTGTTCCCCTGATTTGAAGAAAAAATGCACAAACAAATTAGGGTTTGTGACTTCAAATCACAGCTTCAAAAATCCTTCAACCAAGCAGCAGTAGGAAGGCTCTGATACCATGTTGGAGTTGAAGAAAGAAAACTTTGAAGATGCCCAAGATCACCTACATGCGAAAACCTATCAAAGAGAAGCCAAGGTGAGGAAGAGCATGGAGCAAGGGAAAAACCCTAAACGGACATGAGAGACCACATATTCAAACACAAGAGAGAATGTATTTACAATGAGAATGTGATAATGTGATACAATGAGGGAGCTCGAATATAAAGAGCTCATGGAAGTTTTTAGAACAAGCTAGAAGGTGGTAGAAGATAAGGATGACAACTCAACACACATCCACAAAAGGTGGAACATGCTAGAAGGGAACAAACTCTCGTGTTGTCAACAACTAACCACTACATGCATTAAATACAAAATATTAAATAAATGCATTTACCTAAGTAAGCTTAAGTAAATAGAATAAATAATTAGATAATTAATTATTTACTCTAACAGTAACAAGTTTACCAGAACATGCCTTTGTAAACTCTATTTTAGAACAAACATCACCAAAAATTACATAACTTCTTCCAGACTTAACATTTCTTCATCTGACATTAATTACATATACTAGATACTTAGAAGTATCTCCCATAACCTCAAATAGTGAGAATATTCAACTAGTCATCTGTACCAACTTGATCTTTCTATTGTTCTTCTATCAGATACCATAGAAAACTACTATGTCGACATCAATGAAAAACACAATCATGAATATAACATATCATCATAGTAACATATCTACAATACTTCCCCATAGAAATATCATCAACATTCATTTTTCCAATAGTCTCTATGTCTATCCAATTTGTTCCCCATTTCAATCAAAGACGATAATGATTTGATATTCCAAGACTCTAAAGATGAGTCAAATATTGAAAGAGAGGACAATGACATGAAGTATAGTTCCAAATAGGTAAATAGAAAAAATAGCTCACCAAAATGAAACTCTAGAGTAATAAGAACTGAATTATTCAGGATAAATAGAAATCAATGTCCTCTTCTCATAGATCTAGAAAGAATAATGTGAAGGGGAAGGGAAAAGAAAAAATTATTTCTTGGTAAAAGTACAAAGTTGTGTCACCTTTTAGACTTACTTATCAGAATGATGGAATTTGACCATTTCTATAAAAAAATTTAAAAAATTGAAATATATGATCGAGAGAAATTCATTCTAGCTATTTTATATATGTTTTGACGCTTTTCTGATTGGAAAAGTGTATTAAATGCATGTTTTATTCTAGTTTGTGTCCAATTACTAAAGAAATAAAATTATTTAAGAAAACTAGCATTTCAATATCTCTTACTCTTTTTAATGAGAATTTTTTAATAACATATAAATACCATTTTATATATTTCAAAGTCAACAAAATTATCATATAGAGTTTATAGTGTTTTAATTAGATATAATATATTGTAATAAAAAATACTACAAGCACCTATTTTAACACTCAAGAATATGTTGATTTTGACAAAAAAAATAGTAAATCATATACAATAAAATTAAAGAGAATATGACATTCTAAAGGAGAGAATCCTCTTCTAAAATGTATTATTTAGCTTTTGGTTAGAAAAGATTTTCTTTGAAAAAATTTGTGGGAGATGAAATCTGTTGATTTCAGGTGAGTTACAATGTGAATTTTTATAAAAGAGAAAATATACATCAAATACCAATTTTTATTATTAATTGATCTAGCTATATATTCCATCTATAACATGATCTAAAATCAAAGGGAAAATGGTTTATTTCCATATAGTTTTGTGGTGGGAACTAGACTCCTAATTTTTAGTGTATTTCAACAACTAACAAATCATCTTTAAAAATTAAGAAAATATTTTGATTCTTATTATAAATAATCATTAAAAGTAATAATCCTAAATTTCATCCATTTTGACACATTTCACCAATTAAATTAATTTTCAAACTCTAATAGGTAATGGTAGTTTTATTTCATTGACATTGAATAGTTATACTTTAATTAGCCATTTTCTTTATAAAAGGGTGACACAACTTTGTGCTTTTTCACTTCCCCTTGACCTAAATATAAAAAATTAAGAGTTAAATGGAAGAATATATTTACTTCCCCTATGGAGAAAAAATTAAAAATATCTAATGAGGGATACAGTCCTCCCTATGTTATGGGGAAGGAATCTATCTTGGTCTCCACTTATTCAAAGGATATTGATACCTCTTATCTTGCTATTTATGGGTAGAATTGAAATAGGATTTATCTTGAAATTCATGTTGATTATGGTTAATATAAGGATGATTAATAATTTCTTCTTAATACTCCTTTAATAGCACAAAATCTTGTAATTGATATTATTTGAGTAATAAAGTATATTTTATATGAAATCACAGTGATTTATTAAAAGTCCGATGGGGGGGGGGAGGTGGGGGAGTGGGGAGTAGGGTGGCTATTAAAAGTAAACTGGATCTTTGAGAGGCTCGTTATATATTGACAATAGATTTAAGAAGATAGAAGAGAGGAGGAGATGCAAAGAAAATATAAGAAGGCTAAGGGTATCAAGAAATAACTTGATAAATAAAATCATTCCATATAGTCCATCATAAAGCTTTGAAATTTTTTCATCAAGACTATAAATGATAGAATCAATAATTTGGTTGTAAATTTATGGAACATATAGAATGAAAAGTTTATGTTTGACTTGTAAATAGATAAAGGAAAAGGGGATGCCTCTAGTCTCATCAAGAAAAAGTAAAAATTTGAAACTAAAAGCTAAAATGATTCCATAGGAAAACAAGGATTTGAAGAATGTTTGACTAAACATGACTAAGTTTATGTTGATCTCGAACCCATGTTTCCTATTAGTGTCTAACACTTAGTCATTTTCTGGGCAGAGTTGGTTGGTCATCACTGCGATTGAGCCACCAAATCAGCACTGAGTATTTATGGACTTTTTTTATATTTAGTGCAAGACAAACAAGTCTAAGGTTTTTGAGCACCCCCATATGGATTGAGTCATAGTATATGTTGAGTAAAGATAGAAGATTCTAAGAAAAGAAAAGAAAACATATGTAGAGTGAGTGAGGTACTGTCAAGCATACTAAAGCCAAGGGACACCATGAATATTAGTTAGGACTGAGTGTCAAGATATTCAAGTGCTAATTAAATTAGTTTTGACATATGTGTTTACAATGACACAAAAAATTATGTAAACCATTGTTTAGCCAACTTCTATGTAAAAATTTTGAATTGTAGAGACAACTAGGGAGGCAATTACCCATTTTTTTAGAGGACATCAATCCCTAGGAAGGTAAAGTAACTAATCAAAAATTTGGAAGGACTAAGAAAAAAAAGGGTGAACTCTCGGTTGTTGATCATGATCTAGAAATTTCTCTAGTTGTCTATTTAAGAGGGGTTAAATCCTTAAAACATAAAAGGAATGATCATGATTGTGTGGGAAGGTTCAGGAGAGAGAAAAGGAAGGTTATGTTAGATGATTAGGAGTAGAGATCAGACATAGAAACTTAGTAGTGAAAGGAAGAATATAGTATATTATAAAAGGAGATCAAATTAGTCAAGGATAAAGAAGATCTATAATATACCATCAAGTGCTAGCTAAAGGATTGGGTACTGAGATTTTTTAACAAGTGGATATGGTAAATCTCTTAATAGAGTGGTCCTAACATGCTTATATAAATCTCCTTATATAGTTCTTAGTTGTAAGTTTAAATACTTTAATCAAGGTAGAATGAACAAGTCTTGTAAGCTTGTAATAGGATAGACCCCTTAGAGAATAGATCACTAAAATTTATCAAACATTGTAGCCTTAACTAACACACTTTATTGTTGTAGTAGTGAAGATTTGTGGTTGCCATCCCCACCTTAGTTTTTCCTTCACCTTGGAGGGTTTTTGTGTAACCAAATCACTTGTGTTATGTGATTACACTTATTTTTCATGTTGATATATGTGATGAATACTTAGATCTATTTCAATATTACATTTTATGGTTCTATGGTATATGATGTAGATATGAGATGGATAAATGGTGAATGTACTTAATTTGTTTCAAGAAGATAAATTTTTTTGAAGATCTTGATTCACCTCCCCTCTAAGTATCTTAATTTTCCATTAAGACTTTCAACAATTGGTATCAAAGCTTAGTTCTCTTAGAAGAAGTCTAACAACTTGAGAATTAGAATCTTGGAGTACAAATTGGGAAATATTATTGGGAATCCCATGCTTGGCATCCACATCATACTACAATAGCTTGAAGTAGTAAGAGAGGAGTTGAAGAAATCCTTAAAGAAAAGGAAAGAGTTGTCTATTTAGCAAAAATGATACAATCTATCAAGAAGAGGACACTAAAGGACTATTTCTCAATGACAATTTGAGTGAAAGTGATGCAACTATAGAAGACCTATTGTAGAAGAACAACATTCTAAATGAAGAAGTTAGAGAATTGAATCCATAACATGAAATCTAATTAGTAAGATACAAATGGATACAAGACTTGATGAAAGAACATCTGATGTGAAAAAGCTCATGAATATTCAGTTGGACATGATGAATCAAATGCTACTTACAAATCAAGATTTAAGAAGGAAGGATATATAGATTAAAAATTTTAGGTCACAAAATTATCAACTAAGGAATGAGATAAGATCATAAGGAATTAATGAAGAGGATGAATAAACCTAATAAATTTTTAAGATACTTTGAAGAATTGATGAGATTACCAAGAACACCTAGTGACACCTTTGGACTAGGCATATCAAGCAGTCTTCATCCACTAAAGAAGGTTAATCATCCAAGAGTGGAGAGAAAGGAAATAAAAAGCCAACAAACCAAACTACATGTCATCACTGTGGAAAACTTGGACATACAACCAACATTTATAGAAGCCAGATTGGTATGAAAAATCCTAAACCAAAATTAAATAGAAACTATTTTAACTGCAAGAAACAAGGACACCAAGCACATGAATATAGGTCAAAGGAAATAAATACACCTATTTCACCTATATTTCAATGTAATTTCCACAACTATAAAAAATATGGGCACAAAGCTCAAGAATCTAGATCCAAGTAAAAATTTAACTAGACATCTAACAAGAAAGGGCATGCAACTAAACAAGGTAATTATCATAACTAGGATTACAACACATGGTATATTTGTCATTATTATGGAGAATATGGTCACATTATAAAAAATCACATTAGGACACATTTTAGAGGCAAATACAAGTTGGTTGAATGTAAGCTTAGTTTTATTTAGTTGTCACAAGATTGGACATGTAAGCAAGAACTGTAGAACCTAAGCACCAACACCAAGTAATGAACACATCAAAGAAAAAGGGAAAGTTCATATAGAAAAAATAAGGAATTAGATTAATCAAACCTATAGAAATAATGTAGAACTAGGAAGTGGTAGAGCAAGTGGAGCCAAGGTCACCCAATCCAATAGATGAGGTGATCACACCACTTCTGAATAAGCATTAAAGGTATGTTAGGAACTATACACTTAAATATTACATCATGCATCAATTCCTAATATAATATATGTTAAATTCCATATTTGCATGAACCAAGATGTACTAGGATAGATCTAAGGCAAGAATTGAGAAAAAGAAATCATATGTAACATAGATGTCAAGTGTCAGTATTAGTGTCAATAGTAACCAAGTATTTCTATATTAACTAAGTTCCCATACAGATTGATTTGATATATTGATTGATCTAAGCATGTAAATGGTAACAAAGACCAAGCCATGGAAAGAGAGTTTTGTGAGAAAAAATTAATGTGAAAGTCAAGACATCTGTAACACACCTAACATAGTACAAAGTATTTATTGAAGACCTAATTTGACCAATTAAAGGTTTACATCAAATTTTAAAGATCATTTTCATTTACCAAGTGATTTCAAAATTTTAGAGCATTTCAAAGGCAATCAAAGAGTGATATAAGAAAATCTTTGTGTGAATTTATAGCATGTTGTTAACAAATTGCAGAGTGGAGTAAGTAAGAATTTAGAACCAAGTTTAGTTGTTCTTATGAAGTTGTTGAAACTTTTTAAAAACCCTATTTCAAAAATGGAATCTTCTGCATCTAGATTTGGCAAGGAAATGTTGAAGGAGAGCAACACACAGATCTAAAGGAATGATTGATTTCCCCCAACAAAATTTAATGCATGTACCTTGATATGGCGATGATAGGAGATGTATCATGATATTTGTCATTGATTCCTCCCAAGATAATTATGGTACATAATGTTCACTTATATTACATGTGCAAGCTACGAGAAATTGGATATTTTGAACTAGGAAATGTTGATGACAAATTTTTTGCAAATGGGGTTTTGAAAGATTAAAAAAAGATCTTTTCCAAGAAAGTTCTTAGTCATTCCCTATCATTTTCAATGGTTTAAAAGTGGGATGGATCAAATTATCTAAATCAGAGTGCACAATATGAATTTTTTTGGTTGGAAAGTGGAATAGTAAAAATGAATAAGACAATAATTGATCGAATTACAAGGTACCCAACCCTAGATTGAGCAAATGAAATGAGGTGTCCAATGAGAAATATGATTGAATATTAAAAAAAAGGCAAGTGGAATGACCAATGAATGTCAATAGATGGTATTGACGAGTATATAGTTGAATTTTATGTACATGTGATTGCAAACAAGTTCTATGAGTCAATCTAATTGAATAGTGTTCCATGCATAAGAGTGAACCTAGGTTATAAGATAGTAAAGGAAAACCATAGCTATGACCTTTCTAAGCTACAATTGACACTACTAGTTGAGAATCTTGGAGCACTAAATAATGTGAAGAATATATCATGTAAGTTTGGATCATGCCTGATGTGTATATTTTTCTACATGAAAAAAATATTTCCAACTATGGGTATTGGAATGTGGGATAAGGCAAGACTCGTAATCGAGAAAATTAATATTTTTATTGAATAATTGGGTAAAATATTTGAAATCATTATGGATGGTTATTCTGAATAACTTAAAGGAAAAAAGGAAGAAGGAATTAAGCATTCCCTAGTCTATTGTTGACAACTATTATAAAGACATTTTCTAAATGGTGGACACTAATTTCACATATGCACAAGTTGTACTGCCCTAGGTTGCATGGTAAAGCTCGATGCAATATGAGGTGAATATAGATGAGATCAATGTAGTTATAATTTTGTTATCAAAAGATATTTACAAGAATGCCAAGTCATTTGGTAATTATGAGTTAGCCAAGATAAAAATAAAGATGCAGACTAAAGTGTCTGAGATGGATAGAAAATGAAAGAAGATAGTTGTTGATCTTGAGGAAAATCTTGGTGAAGGACCCCTAAAAATAACTAAAGGCAAGGGGGAAGATGAATATGAGGAAGAATAAAAAGGAAAATAACTAGTGGTTGTTGAGCACAAGCCAAAAAAAAAAAAAGTTGTGACTATGGATCCTAATGTGAACAAGGACTTGAAGAAGAATGTCAAGAAAATTGTTACCCCTCCTGCCTATGAACCTAAAAGAAGGATGGTAATAAGATAAGGATCCAAAGAAACACTACCTATACCTTTTGAACTAAAGAAAAGAACAACAAAGACAACCAAACCAAGTAAGGGAAAAGTTATACCTAAAAGGAAGCAAGTCGAAAAAGGAACAAAACAAAGTCCAAAGAAGAACTCGAGAAGGAAGTTAGTTGGCATGCCTAATGAGGAAGAAGATGAAGGAGAGAAAAAATGAGTCTCACTATTTGAGACAACTTCAATTTTTCCTCACATGACTTCTTATGAATATTGACTAGGTATGGTAAAATATTAGAAATTTAGTAGGAATTTTTGGCTTCAAACATATTCATTATGTTTCTTTAGATAATATCAATAAAAAGAAAATTGAAAAAGCAATGCTAGATATGATGGAAAAATTAAAGTATACACCTATAGAATTAGGAAAAGGAATTCTATAAGATTTGTATAATAAATTATATACAAAATGGAAGTGGGGATTATCTACAAAGAGACAAATAAGATAGGCTAGTTTAGACCAAACCATGCGAGACTTAGGGAAGACTCACATGTCTATTTCCCTAAAAGATTTTACAAAGAAATTTGTGCCCAATACAAGGGCATATAAAATTTTGAGAAATAGAGTAGAAGATGTTGTACAAGAAAGTATTTTGATATGGAAAAATTCATTTGTGTTGTTACTTCCAACAACAATAGAAGAAGAAGAAGAAGAAAAAAAGGAGTAGAATTAGATAATCAAGAATATTATGATGAGCTAGACAATTTGGAAGACCAAATAAGAAGAAAGGTAGAGGAGCGTGAATAAAAAGATGATATAACTATAGAAGATATTCCTGATGAGACACAACATAATCAAAATGTATTAATTGAGGAAGAACTAAAAATGTAGCATTTACAATTGAAACATTGTACACTCCTCTTCCATGCACCAATCTAGTGTTAATGCAAATTCAAGATTACCAAAGGATTGATAGTGTACCAAATATGAATAGTACAACTGATGGTTTTAAAATCACTTGAGTCATATTTGATGAAAATGGTCAGGAAGATGTAAGTGTTGAGGAGTAGGGAAAAACTATTATTGTGATTAAATATCTACCACCTACAACAAATCTTATCATTAGCAAGGATGAAGGAGAAGAGAAAGAACAAGCAGACCAATTTGCATATGATAACTTAGGATCTCACATTGAGGGAACAAAGGAGGATGATCAAGAAAATCTTTAGGAGATTGAGAAACTAAAGGAGCAAAGAGGTAATCTGATTTTTAATATAGTTGTCAATTATTTTTACTGTCTCTACTGAAGCATCAATTGCTACACATGTTCAATAATTTATACCCACTCAGAAGGAGACTACTTCAACATGCTAATGACTACAAAGACCAAGTGCTTAAGTAATACAATTGTAGAACACATTTTCAAGTCTCAGTACACCTAGGTCATAGATCACAAAGAACAAGGTAGAGTCACCTAGAACTACAATTACTTTAGACGAGTTCATTATACTTCCTAAGTAAGACACTAATGCAATGACCATAGAATAAATGTAATTTTGTAAAGAGTTATTGACAAGAAAGAGAAAGAAAGAATAATTATGAAGAGAGTACCAAAAAAAGGTATTGAATGATAGAAATGACATTTTTATAGATGCATTTAAGATTCATAATGTAAATGGGAAGACACCTAGTTTAGAGCAATTAGTTCATATTATTGATAAGGTCAATAATGAGGATATTAAGACAAATGATAAATTGTTGAAATAGTCTAAGAAGAATTTTGAACACAATCAAATAGGTTGAACTTTCAAAACTCAAAAATATTTTAGAATTTGTTTTGTAGAATATCTATTATTTGTATAGAAATATTTGTGGTGTTGAGTTCTTCACCTCAAAGAATCAATGGCATATTGATAAGCTTGAAGAATATTTAAAGGCATCGGGATGGATGCAAGTTCACTCTATATTCAATTCAATAAATTGATTTTTTTATCAAGGAAGGTTAGCTAAGCTGGTGGCTAAAGATTGCAACATTCAAACTACATTGATCTATATTCAAACTATGTTTCTACCACATATGGAGGTGATACAAAATGAACTATTAATTACAAAAGATTTAGTTAACATAGATCTACATCTATCTATTGGAGAAAGTTTAGGGGATCTAGTTGCTTAGTTAGAAATCAAGATCCAAGTTTTAGAGTCTATCAGATCCAGGTGGGATCATGTATTAGAGATGATTTCACATATTCATAAATCATTTTTTGATAAGTATAATTTGACCCCTATCACCCTAAAGCCACTAGTGTTAAAAATATAGGGGGAAAAAAAAATCATGGCACATAGTAGATAGGGAAATTGGAGCACAAATAAGGGGGAAATTTGAGCTATGCAAAGGAAATATGATGACAAACCAAACACATGAAGCGATGAAAGATCAAAGGTAAGGTTATTAATTTTTTGAGAGACATGTGCATATGATGTATATGGTAAAGTCTTTATGGAGATTGAGTCACAACCTGGGGGGGGAGGGGGGCTAGTTTATAATTTTAGAATGTATTGATAAGTTATGACAAAGTGTTTTTGCTAGTAATGTCAAAGGGGGAGATTGTTGATCTCTAAACCATGTTTCCTATTAGTGTCCAACACTTAGTCATTTTATAAGTAGAGTTGGTTGGTCATCATTATGACCAAGCCACCCAATGAAGGTTGAGTATTTATGGACTTGTTTATATTTAGTCAAAGTCGATCAAGTATAGGGTTGCTGAGTACCCCAGTATGGATCAAGTCAAATTTATATGATGAGTAAAGATAAAGGTTGTTGAGAAAATAAAAGAAAACATATGTTGAGTGAGTTAGTTACTAGTGAGCATACAAAAGCTGAGGGACAACATGAATATCAATTATGATCAAGCATTAGGATATTCAAGTGCTAAGTAAACCAGTTTTGACATATGTGTTTATGATGGAAAAAACACTTATTTAAACCATTTTTTCCCAACTTCTATGGATATTTTTAGATTTATGGAGACAACTAAGGAGGTAATTACATGATTTTTCAAAGGACATCAATCCCTAGGAATACATAGTAACCAATTAGAAAATTGGAAGTACTAAGAGGCAAAAGGGAGAAATCTAGATCATTGATCATGATCTAGAACCTTCAATAGTTTTATATTTAAGAAGGGTTAAATCCATTAAAAAAAAAAAAATTGATCATGTGTATGCAAGAAGAATTAGGAGAGAGCAAAGGAAGGGTATATTTGATGATCAGGAGAAGAGATCAGACAGAGCAACCTAGCAGTGAAGAGAAGAATCAAGTATGTTAGATAAGGAGATGAAATTAGTCAGAGATAGATAAGACTTATAATCTAACATCAAGTGCTAACCAAAGGATTGGGCACTCGGATATTCTAACAAGTGGATCATGGTAAATCTCTTAATAGGGTGGTCCTAGTAGGCCTATATAAATCTTTGAACATAATGCTTACTTATTTGTAAATTTCAATCCGTTAATCAAGGTAGAATAAATAATTTTTGTAAGCTCTGAAAAGGGGTGACCTCTCACAAGGTAAATCACCAGAACTAATCAAATATTATAGCCTTGACTGACACACTTTACTATTCTAGTAGTGAAGATTTGTGGGTGTCATCCCCACCCCAGTTGTACCTTCACCTTGGAGGGTTTCTGTGTAACCAAGTCTCATGTGTTATGTGTTTACATTTATTTTCATGTTGATAGATGTGGTGCATACTTAGATCCATTTATATTTTACAATTTATGGTTATATGGTATATGATCTAGATATGAGATGGTTAAATGGTGAATGTACTTGATTTGTTTCAAGAAGCTAAAAGTTTTGCATAGTTTTTAATTATCTTTTATTTGATATTTGCATATCTTTGTGTTATCAATTTCTATATCCTATTCTATTCAAACATTTTTGGTTGTGGCCTATTAAATTTATGCTCTAGTTTTTGGACTTATCTACTAAGGATTTATCAAAGGATTTGTGGTCCCGTAAAAACCTATTTTTACAATAATATAAAAAAAAAATTTTTTTAATCAAGAATCAATGTCATCTTTCAAGAATAAATTGGTATGGAATATGAAAAAGCATATACATTTCTTATAAACCATCATATTTCATTGTTCACCACTATTTTCTATGTTTTGTTTCATACTTAATTTTACTATCATAACTTGGATTTCTAATGTCAAGAATTATGGAAATTACTATACGAAAGAAACCATTATACAATCCACAAAACAACCATGAATGCATATCAAATATAATATTAATAACATAGATTAGCCCTTTTTCAAATTTTAAGAATTATGAATATGAGACCTTTAACTATTCGTAGGCCCGCCATAAACTAACAAGTAAATGTATTATTGAAATATACTATATAAATAACACATATGAAGATATCATATGATATCTCCATAAATCTTCCCCTTTACCTTACAAAAAAATGCCCACATGCAAAAGTTAGTAGAGATTCCATATTTACAAAGTCAAGCACACAAAGAATGGCTTGTGAGTCATTCCCGTATTATTGACCATTTCTTTTTCAATCCACATCCTTGTGGTTACATGTTTAATCCCTAACCAAATCCAATTTCTAATCTAAATTATTGAAGGTCATTCTTGATTATCAGAAAACCAACTATCTAAATAGATGTTTCTTAAAAAACTATGGCTACCAAATTAGTGTGAGGCCTCACTTGATTTGTCGTAGCAGAGATGACACATTTTCACTACGATAGTTCTAAATTAATGTTTTGATGCACTTTTGAGACTACAAGGTTATGTCATTTTAATATCTACATTTTGATGATCCACACTTATGTCTGCACATTAGGACCTAAATCATATATATATATATATATATATATATATATGATTTAGGTCCTAATGTGCAGACATAAGTGTGGATCATCAAAATGTAGATATATATATATATATATATATATATATATATATATCTATATATATATCTGCATCAAAATATATATATATATATATATATATATATATATATATATAATGATTTCATTCATGTTCTAATCTATTGCAATTACTTTGATAGAAACTGAATTGTAGAAATGCTTGTAATGTAAGATTGTAATGTTTAAGTGGAAATTAGAGTTAGAGGATAGATTGTGTTATGCACTAGGACCTAATTCGCATGCCTAGGGACTCAATAGCCATAGATTCAAAATTTTGTCACTATGATAGAAAATAGATTATGAAGTTATTTAGAATATTAATTTGATCATGTTAAGTAAAGTTTAATGCTGATAAGAAGAGTTTGATATCATAGTGTTTTGAACATTTTATGTGAAAATTATTAGAAAAAGTAAGTAAATTGAAAATGAAGAAGCATGGAACCCAAATGTTGAATGTGATATGAAAATTTTGATATTTTAATATTTTGGATGATTTATTTGAAATGATGATGAAAGGGAAAGTGAATTGAATTATGCTAATGTGGATTATGTTGGAATTTACAATAGAAAAGGTAAAATTCTAAGAGGGGGATGGGGGTGAATCAGTGCTTTAAAATTTGACCCATAAAACATTCACTACACATCCATCTCATACATTCAATAAGTAATTGAAATACCATGTAAAGAATATACACCTAAAGTATGTAAATAAGTAAGCATTCACACATATATGAGACCAGATATGATTATCCAAAAACCCTCCAATGAGAAGGTAATACTGGGGTGGGAATGACACCCACAAATCTTCACTAATGTAATAATAAAGTGTATCCAATGAAGGTTACAATGTTTGATCATGAGACGTGATCTACCCTGTGAAAGGTCTGCCTTGTTAAAGGCTTACAAAGACAGTTAGGTCTTAATTTGTTAGAAGATTTCAACACCTTGTTAAAAGTATGCCTTGTTAAAGGACTTCAACTCACAATAAAGTAAGCACCTTGTTAGAGCATTTCAATACAACCTATTAGGAATACTCTATTAAGAGATTTAATTGTAACCTGTTAGAATGTCTCAACATTGATCTATTGACATTACAATCATGTTTGTTATTAGTGACATACACTTATTCAGATTGTAAGTATCTACCAAGCATATTTTATAGTTATTAGTGTTAACCAAGAATTTTAGTTGTTACCAAGCTCTATAGTTGCTACTGAGTCCCTTGGATAGTATTCAATTTGTGCTAAGCAGTTATGACAAAGTTGTTGATCAGTAGTGTAAACTAAGCATATCAGTGTATGTCAAGTTATCAGTGCAAACTGAGTTGTGTAGTGCTTACAGAGTTTGTAGTTGATGTGATGTGAGTCTAGAGTATTAACTAAGCTACTCAGTATTAACCAAGTGACTTAGTTTATACCAAGCTCGTGGTGATAGCATTGACTAAGCTATGTAGTGTGAATCAAGTGATTTAGTTTATATATCAAGTTTCACAGTATTCGCTGAGTCACTAGTGTAGACCAAGTTCAAGACTACTTGGAATTGGTCAGTATGGATTGATCTTCTAAATCTACTGAGTGGATGATGATGTTGAGAATTGACATTGGATGTCGAGTATCAGAACCTCACCAAGCCAGTCTTCAAAATCCAAGTTTCTACACTTTGGGCCAACTTTGTGTATTTTGTGTAAACTTGTATTGTGGCCAACTTTGTAATTTTTCATTGGATTGATATATATATATATATATATATATATATATATATATGTAACATATTGTATCACATCCAAAGCATGGTATGGTATGAAGGTATGGAAGTATGAAATAAGAATAAGAGTGGATGAAGTATGAAATAAGCATAAGAGTGAATTACAAAGGCTACAATAGTATAAGGAGTAGCAAAGATTTATCTATCATAGCAAGGTGATTTCTACACTTAGAGGAATCTTATTTGGAAAACCAAGTTGTAGATTAGAGATTAACTATTGTTTAATCCAAATAGGTGGATTAGTTAAATCCTTTAACAAGGTAGACCTAATAGTCCTGTGTAAATCTCTTTACTGATTGCATAATTCATTGTATGTTTGTAAATCCTTTTGCAAGGTGGACCTAACAATCCTTATTTCTCCTAATAGGGAAGATCATTAGAAGTGATCATTGTAAGTCTTAATAGGCCAACTTTATACTGTATTACTAAATCTTGTGGGTATCATCCCCACCCTAGTTTTACTTTCTATTTGGTAGGTTTCTAGGTCACCAAATTGTGTGTTAAAAGTGTTATGTATGCTTTAATGTTTTTAGTTTCTCATGCATGCAATTATATCATAATACACATGAAGGAATGATTGCTAATTAAGGATTAAGTTTTATTAGTTATTGATTCACCCCTCCCCTCTTAATAACTTAAGAATATCAAAATATTTCCAACAATTGGTATCAGAGCTTTTTGGTTCTCAGAGAAAATTTTAATAGCTTGAGAAAAGATCAAAGGCGATGGAGGTATTCAAACTTGACAAGGCTATTGACAATGAGAAGGTAGGTTTGAAATTGGCTATTGGACAACTCAAGAAAGAAAAAGAGCAAGTCTCTCAATCCCTAAAAAGAAGAAAAGATCTTGCAATTTAGATGAATGATCAACTCTACATTGAAGAAATAATTGAAGATATCCATTCTAGCAGTTCAGATAAACCTAATGAAGCAATCAAAGAACTATTTGAAAAGAATAATATGCTTCAAGAAGAAGTGAGAAAAATGAGAAGAGAATAAGAAATTTGGTTAGTAGGATTGTGTGAAGTAATGGAAGAGAAAAACAAGATAAGAGAAGAGATAGAAGGAAAGAACAATGAAATTCAACACCTATCCCTTCAGAAGACATACTTCATTGATTAGCTCACCAATGCAAATGAAGAAATCATGAATCTAAGATTAGAGAATGAAATATTGTAGAATGATCTAAACACTAAAAGGCAAACCAATGAGAGGATGATGAAATCTCAAGTAGACATGAATCAATTGAATGAGAAAAGTCATTATAGACAAAAAGGAAAAGCAAGAATTGGATATACAGAAGAAGGTGAATCATCCAAGCAAGTAGCTCAAAAGAATCAAAGACCTACTTGTAGTCACTGTGGTAAGGTCATACATCAAAAAAATGTTGGAGCAATAAGAAAGCAAAATTCCATGGAAAGTTCTACAATTGCAATTAACATGGACATAGGGAAAATGAATGCAAAGAGAAACCTAAGTTTGAAGGTAAATGTCACCAATGTAAGAAGCATGGGCACAAGTCATCAAAATTCAAAACTAAGATATTGAATCTAGCAAAGAAAATTGTAAAAGCTATATTTGGTTAAGACTATAACACTTGGTGAAGATTTCATTACTATGGAGAATTTGGACACATTTGAATGAATTGTGTAAAACATCATATTAGGACAAGAGAGACTAACAAAAGATGTTTCATTTGTACAAAAGTTAGTCATCTTGTCAAGAACTGTATGAATACTAGAAGAATTGAAGATGAAAAGAAGTCAAAAGATGATAACATCAGAAAGGAGATGAGATAGCAATGGGTTCCAAAATCTTCTGAAAATACAAGTCCAAGCACTAATGAAGATGTCACTCAAAAATTGGGTGTCTCCACCATTTCCACTTGATCTCTCATAGGAGAACTAGAACTAGGATTCTGAAGATATCTCACATAAATTCCAATTAGCAAGATGAAAGATCCAAATTAGCATTCAAGATGCAAAGGGATCACCGAGTAAAAGATGCCAGTCATTACCGAGTGAGGTCGGGTTACTGTCTTACTGAGTGAGGTTGGGTTGCAAACCTTGCCAAGCAAGGTCAGGAGTAAATAAGTTCTATATGGTTACCAAGTATTCAATACAAGTGTAGTGGATGATAGTTTGTCATTTGAGAAAGCAATTGTACTAGGCATTTATGGTGAAATTTTATGAAAAAGGGTGAAATCAAAGTCATTTCTCACTGCAAAATTTTGAGAGCTATCTATTTAGAGTGATCTTTAGAGAATTCATACGATTTGAGTGAATTGTTAATGAATATTTTCATATTCTCTCAAACCCTACTAAGCAAAGATGGCATCCACTAGTAGCAAATCAAGGAAAGGTTTAGACATGTTAGTTAAAGGTGTGGAATAGAAGGCACCATAATTTAAGTTGAGCCCTACCATTGCAAAAACCCTAGATCTGTGTGGAGTTCAGTCGCAAATTCCACCAAAGGTACTATTAATCAATGATATCCATTCACATTTAAAAGTTGCTATTCAAGATATTGGAACACTAGAGATGGATGAATCATTGGAGGAATTATGTGTTACTGGTGTATTGAAACTGAAATGTCAACATCTTGAAACAAAAGGTTTAACTCACATTTCACATATGCCATGGGATTTTCGTATAAAATAGATAAGATATATTCCTAGTCATGTGCACAATGGTCAACTATGGTTGGAACAACCCATTTTGATAACTAAGAAGATGATCTATAGGATCAATGGTTTTCCCATGTTGACAAAAGTGAAAATGACTAAAACCCTAAGTTGGGTTGAACTAGAGAAGAAAACCCTTTCTGAGTGGGATGGAAGGGGAATGAACATCAACTGTGTTACTGACATGGAACTCAAGCTTTGGATACATGTACTTTCTCACAAGATATATAGTTCGAGCATATTAAATAGCCTATCTTGTGAAGTAGTGGATTTGGCATACAAGGTGGTGAAGAATAACCTATCAGTTGACCTTGTTGAGTTGATGTTGAACTAGTTCAACAAAAACATGGAGAGTATAAGAACTTCCGAGAACAATCCTTGTAAGTTTAGTTCACTTTTGACTTGTCTATTTTTCTATGTTTAATAGTGTTTCCCATCTAAAGGTATAGTAGTTTGGAGGAAGGATGTACATGTTCTTTATCAGATTAATGAGTATATTTCTGAAATGAGAGAGAGCTATGCAAGTATTATGGATAACTACTTTGATGCATTGAAAGAGAAGATGAATAATAGATTCAAAATTTGAAAGAAGTTAGTTGATGATTATAAAGATGATGTTTTTATCATGGTTGATAGTAAAAAAGTGTAAATTCTATAAATTAGACCAAGGACAATATGGGTAAAACCTCTTGGTTATGAGGTAAAAATTGATGAAACCAAGGACATAATTGAGGCACTGATTAATGAGCCTGTTGACCCTAAAGCTACATATTTTGACACTTATGATGAGGTGAAGGCTAGAATTGAATTAAAAATCAAACTCCCTTAGGTAGTCAACAAAGGAAAGAAGAGAATTGCATAACTAAAAACTAGCACCATTCTTCTATTGACTGAAGGCAAAGGAGAAGAAGAAGAAGTAGAAGATGAAGAGAAATTAGAGGATGAAGAGCCATTAAAGAAGAAAGGTAAGGTAATTATTACCAAGCCTGTCAAGACACCTAGGAGGAGATATAGCCTTTAAGAGGCCTCCACCTAATTTTAAGGAAAGGCTAAAAGATATTGAATCAAGTTCAAGCATACAAAATTTCAAAGCACTAAAATATGAGACTGGGACTACAAAAGAGCAAAATAAAATAGAAGATATGTTAATAACTAAAATGGGTAAGTGGAACTATTCCCTAGACTCAACAAATTTCAAATGTTTTAATGGAGAAGGTCAAGCCAAGATGGGAGAATGCCATGAAAATTGCAAAAGATGTATATGAGCAGACCTTGAGGCAACTCATGCCAAATTTAGATGACAAGGAGGTAAAGGAATCTTTGAAGAAAAATGAAGAAAAGCTTACTTTGAGATTCAACACTTGTCTTGTACTATTGAAAGACATTGAACACATGGTGAAGAATGCTACAAACACATGGAAAAATGTTTATCTTCTTTGTAAGCCAAATGATTTTGTAGTTACTATCAATTACAAGGATAAAGATGATAATGAACCAAAAAAGGATGAAGAAATTAATGTTTAAGAAGTAACACATTTTGATAATGTAGATGATGACCAAGAAGAAGAGGGGCAAAAAGCTACTATGGAAGATTTACCAAATGTACAGATACTAAGGAGACCAACCCAATGAAAAGTACTGCAATGGTAATAGCCTTACTTCCTCATTCTCCAAGCAATGTTCTAGAAACATCAAGCCTAAATAAAGCTTCAGAAGGATTGATTGTGACTAACATTGAAAGCACAAGAACTCAATCAATCTTTGCACCTATCCAACTCAACACCACATTGACTACAGTGACAAGCACTTCATCTACCAAGCAGACAACACTTCCCTCTATGTCAGTTTTGGTAACTTTGGGTATTTCTACTATTGAAATTTTGGCAATAAGTGTAGTATCTACTTTCTTAGTGAGTCCTACCATTTCTACAATTGTTTCCATTCCTAGCATGCAATTAATAAGTGCAAAGACAGTTGAGACCAAGCCTCAACTGAGCACAAGATTTTTGGGTAAAGGAAAAGTGAAGGAAGAAAACATAGATCTTTATGAGTAGATTGTCATTCCTAATTGGGACATCTCAAATCTCAATCCTAATCATATGCATATTTTTGGAGAAATTCTTCAGAAGAAAGATAAGCAGCAGAGGCTTAGAAAAGAAAGGAACAAGGAATTTCAAATAATTGAAGATGTAAACAATATCCTTGTAGGGGCACTAAATAAAGATGTTGATACATCTCAACCAATTTTGAATCAGTTAGAAAAGGTAGTCTAGAAATTCAATTATAATTTGAATGGATAAGACAAATTGTTGTAGAGAGCTGAGAAGAAATTTGAGAATAAAGTTTTGGAACTTATTTCTCAACAAATAGCTATCCATAAAGTAGAATTATCTACTGTTCTAAGCTCACTAGAGACCTCTTGCAACAATGTGTCTTTACTATTTAGTAAACTTTGTGATATATCAATTTTCACTAAGGAAATAAAAGATAAACTATTAAAGATTGATGAGGATCTGAAGGCAAGTACACAATAGTCTCAACTTGACCCGAACTATAGCTACATCCATTACAACAAGATCAAATTCCTAACTGATATGCAATCAAAATTGCTGAGAGAAGAGTCAAGAATAAGAGCTACATTGATAAATATATAGGGCATGATTCTACCAAACATGGATGCATTTTAGGCACACATTTCACATGCAAAACTTCTCATCCATGACAACAACTTCTCCATTGCAGACCATATGATAGAATTTTTAGCAAAAGTGCAGATTGCATTACACACATGCAAGGTATTGCAAGAGAATTGGAACAAGATAATGGTGCTAATTTTGAATGTACATTTTCATTTCTTGTCACATTTTGGCATTACTATATAGTATATATAGCATAGATCTTTGTTATTAATGTCAAAAAGGGAGAGAAGATTGTAGAAAATATGTATATTGTATAAAGAGGGAGAAGATGTATATAGATGTATTATGTAAAGGAGAATATGTAAAGAAGAGAAAAAAATTTGTATATATTAAATGTGAAAAGATGTAAAGTATACTGTATATTATGTATAGGGGAGCATTACCATATTATTCATGTACAAAAATACATATCTTACAAAAACAATTTTGAAAATCTCAAAAATAGTATACTCTACTAAGTTGGAGACATAAGGTGATGGCTAAAAATATTCTTGAACATTTTGAACTTAGTTTTGACTGATAAGTGTTTTTTCCACTAATGCCAAAGAGGGAGATTGTTGACATTACAGTCATGTTTGTTATTAGTGACATATACTTATTCAAATTTTAAGTATCTACTAAGCATATTGTGTAGTTAATAATGTTAACCAACCATTTTAGATGCTATTGAGCTCTACAATTACTACTTAGTCCCTTGGACATTATTTAGTTTGCGTGAAGTAGTTACTACAAAGTTTTTGATCAGTAGTGTAAACTGAGCATCACAGTGTATGCCAAGTTTATTAGTGGAAATCAAGTTGTGTAGTGCTTACTGAGTTTGTAGTTGATGTGATGTGAGTCTAGTGTTAACAAAGCTACTCAGTGTTAACCAAGTGACTCAATTTATATCGAGCTCATATTGATAGCATTGATCAAGCTATGCAGTGTGAATCAAGTTATTTAGTTTGTATGTTAAGTTTCACAATATTTGTCAAGTCACCAATGCAAACTGAGTTCAAGACTACTTAGAAGTGATCAGTATGGATTGAACTTCTACATCTACTAAGTGCATGACAATGTCAAGCATTAATAGTGGATGTTGAGTATTAGAACCTCATCGAGCCAGTCTTTAGAACTCAAGTTTCCACACTTTGGATAGACTTTTGGTATTTTGTGTAAACTTGTATTGTGGCCAACTTTATAATTTTTAATTGGATTGATAAATATTTAATGTATTGTATCACATCCAAAGCATGGTATGGTATGAAGGTATGAAAGTATGAAATAAGTAGAGGAGTGAATTGCAAAGGCTACAAAAGTATAAGGAGTAGCAAAGATTTATCTATCATAGCAAGGTGATTTCTACATTTAGAGGAATCTCATTCAGCAAACCAAGTTGCAAATTAGAGATTAACTATTGTTTCATCCTGATAGGTGGATCAGTCAAATCCTTTGACAAGGTAGACCTAATAGAATTGTGTAAATTTCTTTACTGAGTGCAGACTTCAATGTAGTTTTGTAAATCATTTTGCAAGGTGGACCTAGCTCTCCTTATTGCTCCTAATAGGGAAAATCATTGTAAGCCTTAATAGGCCAACTTTATATTGCAGTATTAAAGCTTGTGGGTATCATCCCCACCCTAGTTTTACTTTCTATTTGGAAGGTTTTTGGGTCACCAAATTGTGTGTTAAAAGTATTATATATGTTTTAATTTTTTTAGTATCTTATGCATGCAATTACATCATAATACACATGAAGGAATAATTGCTAATTAAGGATTACATTTTATTAGTTATTGATTCACCCCTCCCCTCTTAGTAACTTAAGCCTATCCTAACATTTCCAACATGATCCTATGGTTAGCACTTTGTGTCTTGATGATAGATCACCTCTAAACTAATGTATTCTTGATCCTTTTTGATTAGATGTCTCTTTGTTGTTCACTATTTCCTTCCTCTATTCTCCTTTAATAGATTCAACAATGCATTTATTCGATTCACAACTCCTTAGCCACCATGAATACTATGTTTTTGCATGCAAAGTTCTCTCTTCACTAATTCCACATGCACATAGAATGTTTAGGGTTTTTCCTCATGAAGAAGACCTAGGTAACTTAGGGTTAGGTATGAATCAACGACTGTGATTCATCCATTTTTTTTCTTAAACCTTCCCTTTTCCTAATTGGGTGCATGTACTTCATAGGGATTGCAACTTAAGATTCATCCTTATCACAAAAATATCATAATTCAATCTGTAAGTCACCTCAAAAATGGTTTACATAGTAGTTTGTACCAATACAAACAACTATGTCAAAACTATGTTACTCAAAATCTTAAGTCCCTTATATACGACATATACTAACTTCTATACTATGACTTGACATCTAAATGACTCAGCGTACATTGCTTACTTGGCTCCTAAACCACTCGACATACATTGTCTTCTTGGCACTTGGGTGACTTGGCACTCACTATTGACTTAGCATGCTCTATCTTATACATGTTGTGCTCGACATTGTAATACCCCAAAATTGGCTCATTGCCATCTCAACCAATGCTGGTCTATTTTTTATCAATCTCAAAGTCCTATTCTAATAGGCAATTCTCATTCTGCTATTCGCTACTTGACTTAAATGTCAGATGCAGAAAAACCCTAATCTGCATTCATCATATTTCTTATTTAATTCCTATAGTACATACTCATATTAGTCGCATTAAACCTACTTGATTAATATTTTATTTAATTATTAAGTATTTATACTTTAATTAAATTAAATTATATCCTAAGGCTAATGTACTATGGAATTAAATTTATTTAATTTAATAAATATGCCTATCTTAATTAATTAAATGCAATTATTTAATTAAATGAGAAAGGTATTTCTAATTAATTAAACAAAATTATTTAATTAAATGGAGTACTTACTTCTAATAAATTAAACAAAGTTATTTAATTAAATGGGAAGCCATTCCTAATTAATTAAATGAAGTTATTTAATTGAATAAGAAAAGAGTCTCTAATTAATTAAAGATTATTTAATTAAATAGAAAAAGTAATTATGAGAGCATATCTCATTTTATTAAATTAAATATCTCAACAAAATCTCTCTTCAGTTCGAAAAGGGAAATTTCTAGTTCACTATTGATCAAAAATGAGTTAAATTAGTTAACTCCTTTTTCTACTCAAATTAAAACAGTTAACTCCTTATTTTACTCAAATTAAATTTGTTAACTCCCTTTAATTTGGGAATCTCCCTTTATGACTGAACCTCATCTTCAATCCTGACCGTTGATCCAAATCGATCTCAACCGTTGATGGATTCCAGGAAAGTCTATTTAAGAGACCCTCATCTCTTCATTTAGGAGGATGAATTTGGAGAATTTGCATCGAATTGCTGCTGGAATTCATACTCACGTTTGCTTACATTTCTTGCATACATTCTCATTCTTAGTTTAATCTCATTTTAGTTTAATCATGCATATGCTTAATCTAGTTTGCTTTATTTGTTTTTAGATTACATTGCATCTTTCATTCTAGATTAATCTGTATACTCATTCTTAGCTTAACTCCATTGTCAAATCCTTCGTTCTTAGAGGGTCTGGTTGCCTGCACCTTGATTCTGAGGATATTAACAGGAAAAATCCCTTTAGATAGAAGGCAACAGGTCACTTTGCAGCGCAAATTTTGGATGAACAATCCAATGTTCATTCCGAGATGAATTCGCATGCAATGACTGTGTTGAAGTGTGTGTGTTAGCATAGGCCACATTTTCACATGTATAGACATATACTACTTATTTGGCATGAACTAAGTAAATGATTTAAGTGTATACACTCACTAGTCAAAACCAATTTGAGATCAACAATCTCCCCCTTTGACATTAGTGTCAAAAAAACTTGTTCATGCATTAATAATTTTATTCTTATGAGCATAACATATCTCTTATTCAAGTTCTGTACAAAATGTCAAAATATCAAAATTTTGTGAAAATTTATACCTCAAAATCTTATAACTTCCCCTAAGTTGTTAGATTTGGTTATATACTCAAAATTTTACTCCTACTGAGTAGATGTGCCTCAATTGGTACTCTTTTACTTGCTTGATGTGCTTTTTGTTCTTTTCTTGCTCCCCTATGCTCTTCCTCTTCCTTAGCTTAGCTCTCTTTCTCCCTCTTTTCTTAAGGTAACTTTTTCCCCCTTTTTGACACTGATGGCAATGGGCTATATACTACTAGTGTGTTTATCCAAGAAAGATTTATGGACCTCAAGGATAATCTTAAGAGCGACATCCCAATTGTCACAAGCTACCTCCAAAGACTTAATTTAGATGGCCAGCTTGGTAGCAAGGTGAACTAGGCCATCTAATGTAGAAATATTGGGGTATGTCTTCATAAGAGTCTTTGGATAGCCTATCTCCATGTGAGGAGTCAATGTAGTTTGGATACTTATCAGTTTAGCCCTTATGTTGGCTTCATCTACCAATAATCCTACTAACTGAGTCTAGGTTCGCAATAAAATCCTGAAATGCTTCTCACTTTGAGCTAGAGTCATGGGCAATTTTGCACTTGACGAATTAATTTGACTTTCCAAGCTCAGAATGTGACTCCTTGTCGCTTGTGTGAAGAGTGTAGGATTACATAATCTGGTGTATAGAGAGAAAATGTTCTCAAGTACCTTCTTCACACTTTCTACCTTAGTTTCTAATGTAACTTGTTTAAGTGCTATATCACTGGATATTTTCTCATTCACTTTACTTTTTGTAGACACCAAAAATTGCCCAAAACCTATTCCTAGCCAATTAAATAAATATTCATTATTTATTTAATTCCCCTACCTTAATTAAATAAATGTTATATTTATTTAATTATGTTTTCCTTACCTAATTTAAATAAACTAAGGTTTATTTAAATCCTAACCCATCCCCTTTAACTAAGTACTTTGTTTACTTAATTAATCCTTTCCTAATCCCTCTTGGAATTAAATATTAAATTTAATCCTATTTGAGCACATGGCTCCTACCTTTAACCCTCACCTAACCTCACTTTCCTAACCTAACCCATCCTTCTAACCTAGGTCAACCTACTTATCCACTAATTAAACCTAGTTTCCCATCTAATCACATCACTAATCATTTGCACAATCCTAATCAAAGGATTAGAAAACCGTAGTCACATGTGACATGTGACTCTTACACACTTACAACCTTGTCCCCCTTCACATGTGAACCAAGGTGTCTCACACATGTGTGAGAAACCTTGAGCCTCCAACCCTCTTACACATGTCATTGACCCATCACTTTCAAAGGTGTCTCACACATGTGTGAGGAAACATGATCTTACACACCTCTTACACCTGTCATTGACATGTCACATCAAAGGTTGCTCACACATGTGTGAGCATCTTGCCCCCTTTGCATGGTCAAAACCCTAATCCACATGGAGTCTACTTGGCCTCCACCTCATGGACACCTCATTGATCCTGAGAGATCCTAACCCTTCATCTTGCATTCAATCTCAGCCATCCATTTTCCTATAAAAGGAGAACCCTCTCCTCATTCTCATCAAGCACTATCTACCTTATTGTTATGCTGCTGAACTTGTGAGAAACCACATCCCATGAGCAATGAAAACATCTACACTTGCTGGTTTTATGAGGTTTGCATAGTGTTATTTTGTTGTTCATTTACATGTCTTCTTTCATATTTTGAGGTTTTGCATGATAATGTAGGAATGTGCATTAGTTGCTTAGTGTTATTTCCTTAGTTACATTTTTATGCAACACATTTTGGCATGCCTAGTGGGACAAAACTTAAACATTGTATGCTTTAAACACGTGTTTCTTCAAGTAGATTACAAAACTTAAAGCTTAATTAGAAAAGAACGCGTGTCTTTTTGAACCCCAAGGCCACTTACATATTCTCTCCCCTAGCGCCTTCGGGTGATCTTGGGTGCACAATAAATAAGTGGTCTTATTTTTCTTTTTAGGAGGCCTGCTTGGGGATTTCATCACCCCTTGGGATGACCTCAACTCCAGTGTTCTGGCGGAGTATAAATATCGAGAGGTGAATCGAAAGACACCTCTCTTGGAAGCATAATATTGTCACTCTTGGCTAAGCCCCAAAGAACTTTATACCTTTGGGAAGTGAAGGAGGAGATTTGGGTTACCGTCTCCCCTCGGCTGTGTGGCAGTGTTTTCTTTCATCTATAAATTTGGGCCTCACGTACCTTGCGTATATCAAGGACACCCTCTAGTTGATCCTTGTACATCCTAGTCAAAACCTTATAGGATTGTTGGTGTGTTTGACGTTCTTGAGTGTTTGAAACACACTTGCCTTGTATATATTTTCTTGTTTGATTTTTCATCTTAAAACATAAAAATTCAAAACATTTTAAAACATAAAAATCCATAAAAATCATAAAACTTCAAAAATCCAAAAAAATCAAAAACAATTTCAAAAACAACAAAAACAAGTCTCGGTTCAAATCCCCTTAGTCAAGTTGTCCACATTACTTCCACGTCACATCTTCTCTCCATCAAATTCATCACACTCATACATCTCATCTTCATCATTCAAACCATTCCTCCACATCTTAATCATCTTCATATGTCGACATCATTTCCTTGTCATTCAGTCCAATTCCTAGTCTTCATCCTAGTGATGCTTCATCATCATCCAACTTCAATTTATTTTGCCAATCCCATCATGCATTCTTAATTCAATCCTCCACATCATCATCCTTCTAATCCAATCCCTTATCAAATTCATTCTTTTCTAATCAATTCTTAATTCGATCCATCTACGTATTCCTCCATAATCAATTTTTCTAATTTCATTCAAATCTTCTTCTAATTCAACTTTGCATTACATATTTCTACTTTGGTCATAGGAGCATTGTCACGAACATTGGACTTTAATTCAAATCTAACATTCACTTTTTTGCAATATCATAGGGTTTTTATCAAATCAAATCAAACACTTATCCATATCATATACAATCCAATCAAAATCAAATCAAATCAATATCAAATTCAATCAAATCAATATCAATATCAAATCTAATTCGAATCAATGCAAAGTCCAACTTGCTCCTAGTACTAAGTTCATCTTCCATCCATCATCAAATCTTTCATCAGTCTTCTTCTAACATCTATGGATTTGAATTTGCTTAATCACATGGTTGACAATCTTCAAAGACAATATGGAGTTATACCTCCCATTCAACCTACATATCAAATCCATCCTTCACACTTCATATCCAACTCTAATCCATCTCATGTTCATTATTCCTCTACCTTTGACAAGGGAAATCCACCTCCTTACCCTTCCACTATATATGATTCCATTCATAGCCCACACACTTCCACAAAAACAAATGACCTTGCCATGGAAATGGAACAACTAAAGAATTATCTATTGGCAAGCCAACAACAAGAGGCCACCTTCCATGCCATGTGTCCTCTTCCCCCATGTTTCGAAGATCATAGTCCTCATGTTCCATCCAGCCCCTAGCCTCCATGCAATCCCCTCCCCATAGTTCAACCTTCACGCAATCATAATCCTCCAAAATCCACATCCTCCCAACCTCGTAAGGGGTTTTTATCATCATATTGGCTAAGTGTAAAGACCAAGATAAAGTGATCCAATCACCCAAAGTGATACCCCTGATTCCATCTCACGAACTTCCTCCAAAGCATGATATTATAGATGCCTCTTCTCCTCTAGATCTGATAATCTCTCCATCCCATCCTTCCCCTATCCCTCAAGATCCATTTATCCCCCCTAGTCCATCTCATGATTCCATTCCTAACCAAGATCAAGACATTCCATGTACCATGCACATTCCTCCCTCCATTCCATCTCACGAGTTAGCCTCTGTCAATCCTCCACTTCATGCAGATTCTCCTTCCACTCCATGCACTAGCTCTCCTCCATGTCAAGATCAAATCAATCCATCTCATGGTTCCATTCCCTCCACTCCATTCAATGATCCTATTGCATCTCCTGATCCATGCATTTCGCCAGATGATCCTCTTTCAAGTCAAGATCAAAGCACTTCTCCATTTTTGTTTCATGATCCCACTCCATCTCATGATCCTATTAGCCTTCATAATCCTAAGCCTCCACATGATCCCATCACACCTATCCAATCCACTCATGAATCCCATCTACCTAGACTCACATCTTGTGTTAAAAATGATAAGTATCCCATTAACGAAATAATGGCTCAAGATGTTGGTATACCTTCCACTTCTCCCAACTCCCAATTTCCTCCATCCACACCAAAGCTTCCCATCATTCCTCTTCCAAGTCCATTCTAGGTCCTTATATTCCACATTCAAACCCTTCATCCCTTCCATCCATTCTAGGTCCTTATATTCCACATTCAAACCCTTCATCCCTTCCTTCCATTTTGGGTCCTTACATACACTCATCTACCATATCCATGTTTTCACCTTCGTCCCCTCATGTTCCTACTAAAGATCAACAAAGGCACACATCCTTGACTTCCTTCCAATGTTCACCATCCATACACTCTCCATCCCACTTACCTTCATGCACCTATACCATAGCCAATGGAAGCAAATTGGGTGCTAAAGAAAAATCAAATAAAGCCAAAAATCCACAAAAATCAACGAATCAACATGTCCCCTCTAAACGACATGTCCAAGAAAAGAAAAATCTGATCCAAAGGAAAATCAAAAGGACACAAAGGCTGAAAATAAAAAATGCCAAAATTTTGTGGATACCAAAGCTACTTAATGTAGCAATGAATCTCAAAGAAAGATTCACAATGCCATCCAATTTTGCTAATCCAAAGGCTTCCCTCATGCATAATCCATCCACACTTCCACTTTCCAAATCCATTTTGGGTCATTATATACCTAAATCCACCATCCCAAACCCA
This sequence comes from Cupressus sempervirens, assembly GCA_028749045.1. Classification (NCBI taxonomy): domain Eukaryota; kingdom Viridiplantae; phylum Streptophyta; class Pinopsida; order Cupressales; family Cupressaceae; genus Cupressus; species Cupressus sempervirens. Next base: position 271,430,875 of record CM053786.1, on the reverse strand, counting down.
TCGTCTCCTTCCTCCATTTTGGGTCCCTATATCCCAAAATTCAAACTTTCTCCTACCTATCCTCCACAATTTCCTCCTTTCCCTCACCCTTGAAGGTGTGTGCCAATGATGATCTTTTCGCCTCCTTCATCCATTCATTCACAAGTCTTCCAACCTAGCATCCATCAACCATGTCTTTCTCCCACCCACTCCATCCCCTTAATCCAACTTTTTTCATAAGCCATTCACCATCCTACCAACATCTATGAGAAAATAGTAAAAATTCCTTGAAAATTAAAAATGAAGAACAATACCAAGGGATACCATCCATGTAAATAGATGCTTGAGTCCTCCCTTCATTTTCCTATCATGTATCCATAGCCTTCCACTTCTACTTATCCATCCATTCACTTTTCCTCTTCCACTTGCACTCTACACTGGGGGCAAGCTCCATCCATGCTGCTCTTTCATACATATCTTCCATGCTTCCATCCAGCGTTCATTATCCTTTTCCATCTTTGATCTTGACTTTCACTTTCCTTTCATCCATCCATCTGCACTTTCCATATCCCTTGCGCATTATCCATACATTTTCCTACATACATCTCGTAATCCTTCCATATATTTGATCTTGACATGTTATCCATATGTTCCCTTCCATAGTTCTCATCCTTGTCATTTGTCCATTTTCTATCCATATCCCTACGTATTTCTATCCCCCTTTCATATGTCCTTGATCCTTGTTATCCCTTTCATTTCATCCACTTCATATCGCACATTTCATCCATACCCTTCATATCATTATCCCCTTTTCATCCCTCCCTCCCATATCCCATATTCATTCTGCTCACATTCCCATGTTCATGATCAATACTAGAGGCACAATATCTAAAATGTTCATACATGCTTTGGAAGAGCACATGCCTTCTTTTCCTCCATACGCTAGCCTTTGTTCCACCTTTCCATTTTCGTGCATCCTTTCCCATATATCCTCTTCCATTTTCGTATCCTTGGTATGGGGCATCATTTGGACTCCTTTGAAACATGATCCTTGGCCCCACATTTTTTTTGCCACCATATCATTTGGCCCCTCATATCCTTTCACTATTCCTTGCATCCACCAACATCACGTTGCTTTTCCTCCATTTACCATACCTTGACTCTCCCTTGTCATTGGTTCCATTCTATTCATTCTATCTAACATTCATCTAATCAATTCATTTCTATCCATTCTATTCATTCATATCAAATTCAATCTAGTTCTTTCACTCAATTCAATCAAATTCATACCTCAATCAATTTTCAATTCTTCTAAATTCTTTCACATCACATCTATTCTACTCTCATCACTCTTCATCTCATCAATATCTATTCTTCCAATCTCATCCACGTTCATTCTTCTATCCACCATAAAATCCAAAAATCAAAAAAAACAAATCACTTGTGCAATCAATACTAATCCTGCAATCTTTTACATCAATCTTTAATCAATTCATCAATTTGACCCAATCAGCTGATAATCTATTTATTATATTCAAATATCATTATCATGGGATGAATCCTTCCCAATCCTTGGATGTGCATTACGCTTAGCATTAGCTTTGCCATCCTTAATCAATCATCATCAATCGATCCATTAATGGGTTTTCAGCTTGACTAGGGGCAAAATGGTGGTTTTATTTTGGTCTTTTGTGCATGGTTGCTTGATTACTTGTATGCATTAACATTTTTTGCATTTATCATGGTCTTTGCATCCTATTGCCCCAGGAATCATGGTCTTCCATATCATGGTTTCATAAGGCATACGGTTGTATTAGACCCCTTTTTATCATGTACTTGACATGTTGTCATCTTGGTTCCTCATACCTTGGTGCATAGTGTTAAATACAATATCAAACTTAGGTTGTTCACACCATTGTAGCACAACTCCCTTCCATCTTCCTTGCATTTCGAGAGAACATCAGAGTTCTCCTAACCCGCATGTCCTCTCGAGGGGGCATACCCTTCCATCCTTGTCATCCTTCCATGACTAGGGCATCATGCTACTAGTCTTATCCTCCTAGCCACTATATTTTATTCTTCTTTGATATAACATTACTAATGCTATATCAAAGAGGGACAAAATGTAGATACCAAAAATTGTCCAAAACCCGTTCCTAGCCAATTAAATAAAAGTTCATTATTTATTTAATTCCCCTACCTTAATTAAATAAATGTTACATTTATTTAATTATTTTTGCCTTACCATAATTTAAATAAACTAAGGTTTATTTAAATCCTTTGCCTCTCCTTGGTTTAAATAAACTAAGGTTTATTTAAATCCTAACCCATCCCCTTTAACTAAGTACTTTGTTTACTTAATTAATCCTTGCCTAATCCCTCTTGGAATTAAATATTAAATTTAATCCTATTTGAGCACATGGCTCCTACCTTTAACCCTCACCTAACCTCACTTCCCTAACCTAACCCATCCTTCTAAACTAGGTCAACCTACTTATCCACTAATTAAATCTAGTTTCCCATCTAGTCACATCACTAATCATTTGCACAATCCTAATCAAAGGATTAGGAAACCCTAGTCACATGTGAGATGTGACTCTTACACACTTACAACCTTGGCCCCCTTCACATGTAAACCAAGGTGTCTCACACATGTGTGAGAAACCTTGAGCCTTCGACCCTCTTACACATGTGATTGACCCATCACTTTCAAAGGTGTCTCACACATGTGTGAGGAAACATGATCTTACACACCTCTTACACCTGTCATTGACATGTCACATCAAAGGTTGCTCACACATGTGTGAGCATCTATCCCCCTTTGCATGGTAAAAACCCTAATCCACATAGAGTCTACTTGGCCTCCACCTCATGGACACCTCATTGATCCTAAGAGATCCTAAACCTTCATCTTGCATTCAATCTCAGCCATCCACTTTCCTATAAAAGGAGAACCCTCTCCTCATTCTCATCAAGCACTATCTACCTTATTGTTATGCTACTAGACTTGTGAGCAACCACATCCCATGAGCAATGGATCATCTACACTTGATGGTTTCATCAGGTTTGCATAGTGCTATTTTGTTGTTCATTTACATGTCTTCTTTCTTATTTTGAGGTTTTGCATGATAATGTAGGAATGTGCATTAGTTGCTTAGTGTTATTTCCTTAGTTACATTTTTATGCAACAAACTTTGAAATTTCTTTTCAAACCATTCTAATAATTTTGCATTAGTATCAAGGTTTGCATCACTTACCTCTTCCACTATATTTGTCAATTTTTCAATAAGTGGCTTCGATTCATCTAGAGTAGGCAAACTGAATGCATCTAAGAAGATGTCTTTAATATCAACCAAAGCTTGCTTCTTCCTATGCTCCCTTCTTATCAGTTCTTGATGTTTCTATCTAGCTAGGGCTTCTTGAAGTATACCCATCTACTCTATTGTCATTGTGGCATAATCATATTTTGCAAAAAAAATTCTTCATTTAGGCTTACGTCTCCATATGTTATAACCTCTTTTTCCTTTGATGAACTTGGGCTCAGCACTAAGAATTGCAAAGTTGTTGCATCTATGCTCGACCTCTGAAGAGTGTGACTAGAAGGAGTGCTAGATTCTAATAAAGATACCAGTTCTTGAATTGTTGCTAGCTGCTTTGGCTTTGCTATCAATGTAGTCTCTTCAAGCTTTTCCTTTTCTAACACATTACCTTGAATTGCACCTTCAACTTTTTCTGGAGGTGCAAATGAATCTATTTGACCTATTTGACTATGTATTTCAATAGTGGCTTGAGTTTCCACTTTATCCTCTCCAATTGTATCAACCTTTTTTGGTGTAACTTCTAGTACTTTATCTAAATATTTTAGATTAGTGACTTGAGCAGTAATTGTAGGTGGTTCTTGTGTTTTCACCTCCTCCCTTGTAGTGTTAGTCATTGATTTCTAAATTTCATCTACACTCACCAATTCAGGGTTGTCACACAATTTAGGCTATAGTGTAGATTGATCAAGTATCTTTTTCAAGTCTTCCTCTATTAGGGGATTGATGTTTTGAGTAGTGATATCAAAAACATCCTTTACTATGATAGTTTTAGTACTTACATTTGTTATTTTTTGAGGGATGACATTTGGCAATTGTGTATCTTATACACTCTATTCTTGTTGTTGCTCTTTCTCAGCTATCGCCTGATCATCTAGATTCATTTAAGTAGCTCCCTCAACTGTGTCTTCATTATTTTCAACTTCTTTATCATCTTTAACCTTAATAGACTCTTGTTCTCATACTTTAACTATAGCTAACCCATATGTAACTTTCCACATCTGTGTAGTCTTCTTTACAACATCTTCTATGTTATTCTATAATATGTTGAACGCTCTATATTTAGGAAAAAATCTAACAATATATTTCTTTATGGCTTTAGCAAGTTGTGCCTTGCTAAGTTTAGGCATAACTTGAGCGAGGGATGTCTCCCTAATTTTCCTTTCTAAGTTCAAACAATAGTGCCATTTTTGCTCAACTCTTTCATATAGGCTTTTAGGTATGGAGTTGGCAATCTCTAGAGGAGCTTTCTTGAAATTAGACATAATGGTATATATTGCCTCCTCTGCTTGATTCTTTTCAATTTTTCCAAGATTTTCAAAGTCAATGTAAGAAAAAATTGATTAATCTACATTATTTCTAACATTCTCACATAGGTTGTCTAAATCTAAAGATGGATTATGACTCACTACTTGGAATTGGCTATTGTCATTAGATTCAGTTCTTTCCTCATAAGATTTAGCCTAAGCAATGTATTTTCTCCTTGGTCTTTTCTTTGATCCACCTTCCTACTCTATAGATTTGGCTCTCTTTAGCCTTTTGTGTAGTGACATGTGTACTAGACCTTGTGGTAGGTACTATAGGTTTGGGATGGCTTGGTTTAGCAACCTTCTTGGGTCTTGTCATTATTTGTGTCTTAGCCTTTCTCTTCTTCTAATAAGTAGGAATAGGTGCTTCCTCAGCTTCTTCTTCCTCAACACCTTCTGTAGTTTCTATTTCTTCCTCCTTATCTTCACCCTTTCCTTGTATCAATACACGTGGTCCTTGAATTTTTTGTCTTCTTCTTCATCATCCTCTTCATCCTCTTCTTGCTCAGCACCTTCACTGAATTTTTCTTTCAATTTCTTTACAAATTTCTCCTTCTTTTTGATGACAAAAGTAGTCTTTAACTCCATAGTAATCTTAGAATTGACCATCTCATAATTATTAAATGCTTTGGCATCTTTGTCTATTTCTTCTGCAACTAATGTTGTTATTGCTGCAAAGGCCTAATCTACACTAATTTCATAGCCTAATGGCCTTATCCATCTTACTCTTGGAGTTGCCACATGAACAAATGTATAATCATCATCAACTAGGAAACAAATATCATCATAATGTTTTTCCACTAATAATACTAGAATCTTCAATGTCTTCTTCATGGATTGCTTGAAGTCTTCAAGGTAACTAGTCATTATTGACTCAAAATTTTCACCTAACTATTCAATGAACTCTCCTATTTGAACTACAATAGACTTGTCTGTCTTCCATGCCACAGTGTGAAATGTAGGAAATGTGTTTTGAACAAAAAAGAAGATATATATCAAAATAGTTCCAAATTTATACTGATCACTCTTTGTTTTCCTTATTGCTCCTAGGTTTTCAATCAATTTTTATAGTCATAGCTCGGCAAGATCATATGTATGATCCTTCTTCACAATCTTGTAACCCACATCTACTGCAATATAGGGTACACTATTCAATTAGCTTGATTGATAAAACTTATGTGCAATCACCCATACTGCAAAATCTATTAGAGGATCTATGATGGTGTCTATGGTCACTCCTCTCTTGTTCCACATGGCTCCCATATTCTTTTCAATGACTTCTTTGGACTCGCTCCTCATAGTCTTTGGCTGATCTAGCATTGGATACCCTATTATTGTATGGATTATTCTTTTTGTGATTTTGATTCCCCCATTATCTAACCACAGTAAACTATCATGAATCCTGCTCAAAATAATCCTTATCCATTCAATTTTGAAAACATAAGTTAAATCAAGGGCATGAGTTAACCCTTTCTTTTCTACAATCTTAAATTCTTCCCTTAACAAACCATTTTCACATAGTTTATCATATGCTTCTCTAATTTCCATGTCACCAATACTCCCAATTTTATAGTTATAGCATTTTTTGACATCCTGAATCATTAAAAATTTTGGTGTTATCATAGATAATGCACCAAAGGGATCTTGTTTGTATGCTATGTCTAGTATGGATTTGAAAATAGGATGTTTTACTTCATTGCTAACCAACTGAACATTCAAGACCTCTTTTCCCTCTACACCTTTTACCTTTGAAGATCTAGATGCCATTTTACAAAACTAGGGCTTATGAAATTAGAAATAGTATAGCTTAGCACATGATAAATACCTTGCAAAATCTGTTGAAATGATGTCGAATAGTTGTTCAACTCTCTTGTAATTGCTTTAGATTAATTTCCAGATCACCTCTAGCTCTTCTCTCTCTCTCTCTCTCTCTCTCTCTCTCACACACACACACACACACACACACACACACACACACACACACACACAATTTTGAATGATGTTAAATGAGTAGAAATCAATCAAATAACCCTTTGAAATACTACAATTAATTTTGAGTGCTTACATAGCTATAAAATCAGCATCAACTAATTTTTGGCTCACTCAAAATTCACTAGTCTTTTCATTTGTTCAGCAACCATTATGAGCTCAAAAATAACTAGCCAGTCTATTAGCTCGACATCCTCTAGCATTTCACCCAAAAATCATAGGAAACTTTTAATTCTTAGCTATAACATAAAGAAGTTAAAGATTTTTCTTTGATTCCTAATAACACCTTGCATCTTTATTCATGCTTAGGTAAACTTTTTAGAGATATAATTTTTGAATATTAGTCCCACACACCTCTTGATTGCTTAGTTTGATGAGGTGTGATCACCTGACCCATTGAGTGAAGTGATTTCTTATCCACTTGATGTGCTACAATCCTCCTTTTTCTTCCATGTCTTGCTCATTTCATTTCTAACATTTTCAATATCTACCTTGCCTTTGCCTTTATTGAACTTACAACTTGGTGCCTTTGACCTTGTTGGAAAATATCGACTAATGTGACCAATCTTCAAACAGCTAAAACATGTGGTTTGACTCAACCATCTTTTGTAGTCACTTCTAAAGTGTGTTCTAATACAATTCTTAGGAAGATATCCATACTCTTGTCAATAGTGACAACTATACGTTGTACTATAATCCCAATTATAAGAGTTGCCATTGATCTTTAGCTTTGTTTGTTCATTTGATGATCACATGGGTTTGGATCTACACTCAAAAGCTCTATGTCCATACTTCTGATAGTTATAAAAATATCCTTTAAATCTTTGAGTGTGCATGGTTTTAGTTCTGCATTCATGTGCTTGATGACCTTGTTTGTTGCACTTATGATAGTGATCCATGCTCTTTTGCTTAACATTTAGATTTATAGTTTTTCTCCTGCATACATTTGTAGTGTGTTCTTTCTTACCACAATTATGAAAAGTAGGTTTGGAATTCTTACCTTGGTTACTCCTTTCTTTAGTACTTTTGGATGACTCTCCTTCTTCAGTACTTGTGAATCCCAGTTTAGATGTATTATTATTAGATATAAGGGATCTCAATAATTGCTCAAAGTACTTGATGGCTTTACTAGGTTTATTGAAACTTTCAACAAATTATTTTTCTCTTTTTTATTATTACTCAATTTCTCATTATGTAACTTCAATTTTGTTATCTCAATGTCGTTGACATTCAATTCATAATGGGTATTCATCATTTGACCCAAAGTATCCAATTACATGTTAGCAATCCTAGTTGCCTCTAATGATTTTTCTTCTAGTATGCTAGTTAGGGTACTTTTTTCATCTTCAATCATTGTTTTTTTTTCAATAGCTTTATTTTTCTATTTAGTCACCTCACATAGTAGCATGAATTGCGATTCTTGCTCTAACTTGAGATTTCAGATTTCTTCTACTTTAGCTCTATTCTTTTCCATTAGATATGAAATTGTTTCATCAATTTCATTGTGGTGCAAGAGAACCTACTTTAGAATCATAAAAGAAGGCACCTAAGGATCCTAAATAGTTCACTTTGGATAGTGTGGCACATTGATCCAGTTGTAAGGCCTAGTTCTAGGATTAGGAATAATTATGAGCCCTTGAGTAACTAAGGTAAAAAATTATCAATAAACCTGAAAATGCATAGGACTCCAAGTTTTTAAATTCTTTTAATATCTAGATCCATGTTGGATCACTTTCTTTAGGTATGGACCAAGTTTGGTCTCTAGATTTGAATTTTTGCAAATTTTACAAAAATTGCTCAAAAGTTGTTAACAACTTTTGATCAACTTTGCTAAAAGTTGTCAAATACATTCAAACCATTCTTCCAAATGGATAGGAAGTTTAAAATAACTATGTAACCATTGGAAAATTCCTAAAAATCCTCATAAGCCTATGGTAGGAACATACATTGTAATTTGGAATTCAAATCAATACAAAATCAACATTTTTCCTTACAAAACATGTGTTCCAGGCCTGTGTACGGAATTGTATAGATGACAAATATTGTACCAATTTTCATAGAAGTTGAGGAATTAATATACTTTTTTTTCACCAAGTCACATGTTCTAATTCATCATAGGTTGTGAGATATTGAATTTTCTTCCTTGCTACCTAGGATGAAGCCTAGAAATCAACATCTTGCCTAGGGCTAGGCCATTTTGACACATTCCACTATGGGAAACTAAGGCCCTTTGGTGGAATGCAAGGTGTGTACATGTAATTTTAGATTTTCCAATTTTTTTTTCCAAAAAATGCAAGGATTTGGGTTTTCCACCATACCCTATGTGTGCATCTTCACAAGCACACTAATCAACATTTACAACAATCCTTCCTAGTTGGTGATTGGGGATTCTCTAGGAGTTGAAACATTGGATTCTTTTTTTTTTTACATGCCCCCACATGTCTCAATAGTTGGATTGAGTTTCCCCATTATAGAAATTACACTTGTTGTGTAAATGGAGCCCTAATTACGCCTCTAAATCTGGTCTAATGTTGCAACATTAGCAACCTCTATTCACTTTCATCCTTGGGAACTTTGGGATGTTTCATAAAACTCAAAAGGGTATCAAAATATCTAGTCAAGTCACCATGCTATTTGGAAGCATTCAAACTTATGCCTCATTTTCATTCTAGGAAGGGCTACAAGCCAAATCATTGGTTTTTAAAGAAACTTGATGTTATAAGTTGTCTTTGATGGAAAGAATCATTGATTCATTGTGAAGAAGACCTAAATAGGCCATATCAGTGATTGTAGGCCACCCTTGGTCTTTTTATTCACTTTTTGGGGTTTGATCCCTCTTTTTGTCAAAGGAATTCTATAGTGCATTTTGAGTTTTTGGTGCTTAGAACTTTGGTAGACCTAGTGATTAGGTTACATTGTCTTGTGGGGTTGTGATAACCTTCCTTTAAGCCCATATCCATACCTTTGATAGGTATTTTTCACTAGGGCCATTCACCTTGGGTGTTGAGGGAATTGGAGACTTTCATCATTCCTTGTTGTTTGAAGACTTCCATTGTCCACTGCTACATTAAGTGGTATCAGAGCCATGTCTAAACTTGAGAGTGAGGAGATCCCTCCAAGGGTTACAAATAGTGAATTATAAAAGATGGTGAGAGAAAAAAAGGCTGAAAATAAGGCCTTAACTTAGTGGGTTGAAGAACTTGAGAAGAAGCTTGAGAACAAAGAAAAACAAAATGGGTTTGAATATGAAGAATGGAGTGATGAAGAGGAGGATGACTCTCAACAATGCATCCCTATAGACCAAAGGCCTCTCATTGATGCCTTGAAATCCATGGGAAGGAGAATCATGGAAGAGAAGATAGATTTTATAGTTTTCAATGGCAAGGTGAATGTGTATATAGCCTTGGATTGGATAGAGGCTTTGACCATAGTCTTTGAATGTGAGGATATCCCTAAAAAAAAGGGTAAAAATGACAAGATCCAAGTTGAAGGGGGCAGCCCTAACTTGGTGGAACTTCATCCAGACAAGGAGAGTGAATAATGGAAAGAGCATGATCAATTCATGGAATAGAATGATAGATTTGATCAAAGAAACCTATGTACCTAAGGATTATGGAGAAGAACTCCATAGGAAGAAGAAAAGTCTAAAACAAAAGGACATGGATGTAGGCACATTCATAGAGGAATTCCTAAAAAAATGTATGAAGACCAATATGGTAGAAGATGAGGAAGAGAAATTGGAAAGATACATGAATGGCTTGAAGGTGCTCATTCAAGAACTAAGACTGCATTTCCCTACCATAGTAAATAAGTGCTATCAAATGGCACTAAAGGTAGAGGAAAAATGGAAGAGAAAGAAAAATTTTGGCAAAGGGAAGAAGAATGATAGTGGGAAGAATTTTAGAAGCAAGGGCAACTCTTGGAACAAGGGACAAAGTAGTGGCAACAACAACAAGATCTCTAACCAAGGAGACAAAGAAAATAGTGACTCTAATTCAAGAGGAAACTATAGAGGAAGAAGAGCTTTCAATAGAGGAAGAACAAATGCAAGAATAGGTAATGGGCCTTTGAAGTGTTTCAATTGCAATCAAATGGGACGCCATGTAGGAAGATGCCATGAGAAGAGAAACAATAAAAAATCAAGGTTAGAGGAGAGTAGGATTTGTCCAATTAGATAAGCAAGAAGACAATGTTGATGCTAGAGAATTGGATTCCTTCAACTATGACAAACCCAAGAACCTCAAAAAAGGAAGAATCTCTTTAGGACAAAGATCAAATCTCAAGGAAAGGTGGATAAAAGCACAAACCTATGTCACCCTTTTACAAAGGAAAAGGCTAACAAAAGTATAAATATTCACATTCAATGACATAAAACTGGTAGTGTTATTTAGAATTTTAAATGAAGTAAACTATTGAAATGTGTAGAAATGGATGAATTTTGGGATTATAACTTTTAATAATTATTTGGAATAAGAAATGATATATTTTCCTATTTTTTAATGATAACTTTTTAGTTGTTAAAAAATGTTGGAAATTAGGGGTCTAGTTCCCACAAAAAAAATACATGGAAATAAAGTTATTTCCCTTTGATCTCATATTATGTTATAGATAACATATGTAGCTAGAAAAATAAAAATTAAAAATTGGCTTTAGACCTATATTTTCTCTTTTATAACGATTCAAACTTCAATTTATTCAAATCAATAGTTTTCATCTCCCACCACATTTTTCAAAATAATTCTATTCCAACCAAAAGAAAACTTATAGATTTTGAAAGAGGACTCTCTCCTCTAAAACGTCATATCATTTTTAAATTTTATTGATTTAATTTAATATTTTGTCTTTCTCAAAATTAACATCTTCCCGAGTGTTAAAATACATACTTGTAGAATTTTTTAATTACAAAATACTATATCTAATTAAAACACTATGAACTCTATATATGAATATTCTTCACTTTGAGCTCTATAAAATGGTGTTTATATGTTATTTAAAAAACATCGTAAAAAATATTAAGAGTTATTGAAATGCCAATTTTCTGAAATAATTGTATTTCTCTAGTAATTGGATACTAACTAGTATAAAACATGCATTTAATAGACATTTCTAATTGGAAAAGTGTGAGACCATATATAACTTAGTTAGAATAAATTTTTCAAGATCATATGTTTGAAAAAAATTGAGTTTTTGATAGAAATACTCAAATTCAGTCATTCTGATAAGTTAGCTTGAAAGGTGACAGAACTTTGTACTTTTACCTAGGTATGCAATGTTCTTATAGATTCTAGTTCAATTGAAAATCTTGTGTCTTGTGAAATGGCGAAGAAGTTGAATCTTCCTAAGAAACCACACCCTTACCCCTATCATGTGTCATGGTTAACCAAAGGCCAACATGTTACAAATAATAGTTCATCAAGATAATTGAAGGGGGGGGGGGGGGGGGGGGGTGCGCTAGGGGCTGGGTGGGGTTGAATTAGTTATTCAACAATTAAAACATTTATCTTCTTTAAACAAACTTAACCATTCAACCAAAGTAAAAAACAACCATAAATATGCACACAACAATTACACCAGATATGTTGACTAGAGAAACTCTTGATTAGAGGGAAAACCTCAGTGGGAATGATGCCCACAAGATGATGTACTAATATAAATATTCCTTGTTAGAGGATGGACCCTGTTAGGTGTCTATTACAACATTTAGTACAAAGAGTCCCTGTTAGGATATTCTAACCTTTTTAGGAGTTGTGCCAACCTTGTTAGGAGTTGTGGAGGGCAGTTTAACCCACTATATAAATAGCTTTAGGATCAAATTAATGAATCCAATGTCCAATTGATCTCAGTACTATTCCTTTTAGAATAATAGATGTGAAACAAGCTTCACTTCTTCCTCTATCCACTATGTCAGACTTCTTCTCCTTCAGACCATACAATCAGATCTAGAACTCTGTACTCAGTAACAATAACCCTTAGGGTCACTTACATGAATTGATAAGTTGCTCTACTCTACTACTTATTAATTCACAGCTCTTCTCTTCTCACACTATGTGTAGAACATGGAAAACATCTTTCCTTTATACCATGCTCATTAATAAATCCTTGAGTTGGTTTCATACTTCATTATTATATGTTAATTAAATAAAATACACATTTAATTAATGTTGTGGGCTCATAGTTATACCCAATCTTTCACAGGTGTGAATTCCATACTTGCACACTCACTAACATCATCAACACTTAGTGTACTACCTCTAGTTAACTACACAACCCTTCATTTCAAACACAATGCTCTATATAGACCATACAAAAAAAATGATATTCCCAATACTCTATTTCTATGTGATTCTCTGTAAATCATCAATATCTTTTGTATGCTATCGATTTAGGTTCTTTGAACTTGCCCATGTGATGAATATATGCTACAGTATGTGTTGGTAACTACACATAAGCAGATACACAATGTATTGTCCTTAATACAAAATTACATTTTGTTGTTCTGTCAGTCTATTACAAACTTATTACTATGTTGTCATCAATGAAAAACATAGTCATAACAATGTTCTACAATGATCCCCCATAGCATCAACATTCTTCCTAACAATCTCTCCCTTTGGCATTGATGGCAACATAGATGAAAAACATCTAGTTCCAAGAATACCAACAAGTCTTTTCAAATCCTCTTCATCAATCAAATCTTGCTTCATTCAAATCATCTTCATCAATACTTCTCCCCCATAGTACAATATTTTTCATGCCATACTTCTCCCCCATTGACATCAATGTCAAAGATAGTACATAATTGGTTCAATTGTTTGAACATACAATAATCTATCAGCAAGACCACAAGTCGGTCTATTGCTTTAAATTTTTTTCATATATCTCTATAAACAACACAAGTATCCAAAGACACTATTGTGTACCAATTATCAATTACCAAGAGTCCTTCCTAACTCTGTTCATCACAGATACTCCCCCACAGAGGAAGCATCAATATTCAGTCCAGTCTAACAATGGTACTATGTACCCTGGACTAATGCACTTTTGCATCTTCTACTCTGAGCTAGGTAGGGGCATAACCCCAAGCATGCCTCTCAGGTACTCAAATGTATGATTTGGTAAGGCCTTTGTGAAAATGTCTACAATATATTCCTTAGTGTTGATGTATTCTAGTCTGATTTATTTCTTTGCAACTTTCTCTTTCAACACATGATACTTTATGGCTATGTGCTTGGTTTTAGAATGCAAAACATGATTCTTAGACATGTTAACAATACTTGTGTTATCATAGTAAATGATAATAGGTTTTGTGAATGTAATTCCAATATCCTTCATCATCTGCTTCATCCATATGACTTTATTATAGTTGTTTGCTACTACAAAATACTTTGCCTCAATTGTTTGCTACTATAACATACTATACCTCTATAATGCTTTTTGAAGTACAATCTTGCTTCTTTTTGACCCAAGAAACTAGTCTTCCTCCAAGGAAGAATGTTCCTCCACTAGTTCTCTTTCAGTCATCCCTATCTCCAGCCCAATCAGCATCAGTATAAGTGCAAACAGTAAAGTCATTGCTTTTGTCATACCAAATGCCATAATTTGATGTCCCTTTTAGATATATGAATATCCTCTTTACTACTACATAGTGATATTCTTTAGGATCAACTTGAAATCTTGCCACAATTCCAGCTGCATTAGCTATATCTAGTCTACTATGAGTTAGATACTGCAATCCTCCAATCATAGATCTATACTTCTTTTTTTCAATAGTAGGTGTCTCATCCTTGCTTGATAACTTGTGAGTAGTTACCATAGGAGTTCCAACATGTTTACAATTTTCTAGACATAATCTTTTTATCAAATCTTACAAATATTTGGTCTAAGAAATGAGGATACCTTCTTTGTTCTAAATAATTTGCAATCCTAAGTAGAATTTCATTTCTCCTATCATGCTCATCTCAAACTCATTCTTCATATCTTTTGAGAATTGGTTACTGACTTCATCGTTTCCTCCAAAAATGATGGCATCAACAAATATAATAATTATCAACAAACCATCTTCTATTTCTTTCAAGTACAAGTTACTGCTTGTTGTTCCTTTAGCAAATCCAAGCTTTGTTAATTATTTATCCAACCTTGCATACCAAGTTCTAGGTGCTTTCTTTAATACATACAAGGATTTCTTCAATTTGCAAACCATATCCTTCTCTTCTATCAAAGGAAATCCTTCTGGTTGCACAATGTAAACTTCTTCTTCAAGTTCTCCATTCAAGAATGCTGATTTTACATCCATCCGATATACTTTGAAATTTTTATTTGCTGCATATGCCAAGAACATTTTAACTATTTCCATTCTTTCTATAGGTGCATATGTTTCCTCATAGTCAATTCCTTCTTGTTGAGAGTACCCTTTGCATACTAGCCTTCCTTTGTTTCTTATTACTTCTCCTTGTTCATTTATTTTATTTCTAAATACCCATTTTGTACCAATCACATTTTTGTCCTTAAGTCTAGGAACCAATTCCCATGTGTCATTCTTTATTATCTGTTGAAGTTCTTCTTCCATTGCTTTCATCTAATGATCATCATTGAATGCTTCATCTATGCTCTTTGGTTCTACTTGAGATATTAGGCATAATTCTTCATTGATTCTGCTTCTTTTCATTACTCCTTTTTCTTTACTTCCTATTATCTGATCAATAGGATGATTTCTCATTACATTCTTGTTTAGGGTAGGATTTGCTGCTTCAATTCTTATTTTAGGTATTATGCTCTATTCTTCTCTTACTTCTTCTATTTGCACATTATTTTGCAAGTCATTGTTAGTCTTGAGAAATAGTTCATTGCATTTTTTGGTCATCCTAGAATAATCATCTCCATTAGAGTTATAATCCATCATCTTTTCCTTAGTGCCAAAATTCTCATCTATTTTAACATTTGTGCACTCTACTATAGTTTTTGTTCTATAGTTGAAACATTTGTAAGCTTTACTTTTTAATGAATAGCCAAGAAACATACCTTTATCACTCCTTGGATCAAACTTACTGATATCATCATCTCTTTGGATGTAGCATTTGCTTCCAAATATCTTGAAATATTTGACTAATGGTGAGTGACCAAACCATAACTCATAAGGTGTTTTCTCCATACCTTTTCTAATTTTTTACTCTATTCAATGTATATACTATTGTATTGATTGCCTCTCTCCAAAAGGTTTTTGGTACATCATTCTTGAATAACATAGCTCTTGCTACTTTAGCAATTTATTTGTTTCTTCTTTCAGCAATCCCATTCTACTCAGGTGTATGGGCTGAGGATAGTTGTCTCCTAATTGCATGTTCTTCATAGTAGATATTGAATTCTCTTTCTCCATAGAATCCTCTAGTTCTTATAGGACCACTTAGATCTATATGAACTAATTCTAGCTTTTGTGTAGTACCAAATTTCTTTCTAGGAAATGAGACTTTCTTTTTCTTAGCCAAAATACATTCCTCTATTTTTTGTGCCAGTGCCAAGCAATTTTCCTTCCTTATCTTTGATGATACATGTGTCATTACCAAACTATAGTTGGTAACCCTTGTCCATAAGTTGTCCAACACTCAACAAATTATGTTTTAGTCCATAAACAAAATAAACATCATCAGTATTTGTTTTACCATCAAGTGTGATATATCCAATTCATGTAATGTGATAGGTTGCATTGTTCCCTACTCTGACAATTCCTCCATCATGGCATCTGAATTTGACAAATTTTCTCATATCAATAGTCATGTCATGTGAATAGCCACTATCAATGATCCAATATTTCCTTTCAACTTGTGAAATCAACAAACTTTCTTGTTTGATTTCTCTATCAAGATCATCCTCCTTTATAGCTATAAATTCTAATTCATCTTCACTTTTTGTTTTGATCGAATTCTTCTTCTTCTTTTTCATTACCATATAGGAAATTTCTAGGTCTTCTAGATTTGAATCTTCCCTTAAACTTCCTTTCTCTTTTAGGACACTTAGATGCATAATGACCATATTCATTACATGTCCAACATTTAAAGATATTCTTACCATCTTTTCCTCTTTCCACAAGAAGAGCCACTCCTTCCTGGATCTTTTCCTCAACAAACTTGCTACTACTAGCAATGTCTCCTTGCACTTTTGTGCTCCTTTCTAGACTAGGTTTAATGCTTTATGCACTAAGTGCTATCTCAACTTTTGCTAATTCACCATATTGTTTCTGATTGAATTTTGCAGCTTCTAATCTACCAAGCAATGTTTCCTTAGTGAAATTTGCAGTATAGGGTAACATTAGCTGAATCATCCATGTTATAGTCTTGAAAGGTGGTGTTAGTCTTTTCAAGATCTTCCATATTACTTCATCACTAGATTTCTTTCCACAATGAGATATGATTCCTGCAACAATTTCATATATTTTTCCAATATAGCTTCTTATAGATTCATCTTCCATCATTCTAGCATCTTGGAATGCACAATACAAATTTTGTAATCTAACTCCTTTTGCATGTGTATCACCTTTATAATTAGCTTCTAAAGTTTTCCAAATTTCAAGAGATGTTTTGAGTAGTTTTACCTAACTATACTCACTTTCAGGTAGAGTTGAAAATATTGCTTCTCTTTCCCTTATGTTACACATAAATACTTCTCTCTATTCCTCAATACAAATTCCAAGATTGTCTTCTTCCATAAAATTCTTATATGCCTTGGTTACAAGCCAATATCCTGGACCCATGCACATAATACCAGTCTTCATTTTATCCTTCCAACTATCATAATTAGTGCCATCAAATCTTTAACTTTCCTTTCTAAACATGTTCACCATGGATCTACCAAAGTTGTTAAAATTTTTCTTCAAAGACATGATGCTTTGATATTAATTATTAGAATTAATAGTTCACTAAGATAACTAAGAGGGGGGGGGGGGGGGGTTGTTTAAATCAATTATTCAACAATTGAAATATTTATCCTCTTTAAACAAACTTAATCATTCACCCAAAGTAAACAAAAGCCATAAGGATGCACATAATAATTACACTAGATATGTTGACTAGGGAAACCCTTGATCACAGGGAAAACCCTGGTGGGATTGATGCCCACAAGATGATGTACTAATATAAATATTCGTTCTTAGAGGATGGACCATATTAGGAGTCTATTACAAAATTTAGTACAAAGAGCTACTGTTAGGAGGCTTTGAATCCCTGTTAGGAGATTTCAACCCTATTAGGAGTTGTGCTAACCCTGTTAGGAGTTGCGAAAGGCAACTAAACGCACTGTCCAAATAGCTTTAGGATCATATCAATGAACCCATTGTCTAATTGATCTCGGTATTATTTTTTTTATAATAATAGATGTGAAACAAGTTTTACTTCTTCCTCTATCCAGTATGTCAGACTTCTTCTCATTCAGACCATGCAATCAGATCTAGAACTCTATACTCAGTAATAATAACCCTTAAGGTCACTTACATGCATTGGTAAGTTGCTCTACTCTATTTCTTAGTAATTCACAAGTCTTGTCTTCTTATGCTATGTGTAAAACATGGAAAAAATCTTTCCTTTATACCATGCTCAATAATAAATCCTTGAGTTAGCTTCATACTTCATTGTCATATGTTAATTAAATAAAATACACATTTAATTAATTTTTTTGGCTCACAGTTATACCCAATCTTTCACATTTGTGACTTCCATACCTACACACTCGCTGACATCATCAATAGTCAGTGTACTACCTCCCGTTAACTACACAACCCTTAATTTCAAACACAATGCTTTATATAGATCATACAATACAAATTGTATTCTCAATACTCTATTTCTATGTGATTCTTTGTAAATCATAAATCTCTTCTATATTTTATCAATTCAGGTTCTACACACTTGCCCATGTGACAAATGCATGTTGTAGTATGTGCTAGTAACTATTCATAAGAAGATACACAATGCATTATCGTTTATACAAAAATCATAGTCTACTATTCTGTCAGTCTTTTAAAAACTTATTACTATGTTGTCATTAATGAAAAACACCATCATAACAATGTTCTACAATTCTCCCCCATAGCATCAACAGTAATGCTAACACAACAAACTCTAGTCATAGAAAAAGCCTAGGTAGAGTTTTCTATATCTGATTTTAAGGACAAAGTCCTTTGTGATGTAGTTGAGAGGGATTCCTCACACATCCTTTTAGGTAGGCCCTATAAATTTGATGTTGATTTCATACACCATTTTAGAAAGAAAACCTACTCCATCACTAAAGATGGGAAGACCTTCACTATGAAGCCTCTTCATGATAAAAATTCTAAAAAAGAGCCCACTATGATTATCATAGGAGAAAAAGAGATGTTAAAAACCTTGAATTTTTTTGATATCGAATCATTTATTTTAATCTCAAAACCTAAGGATAGCATCAAGTCTGATCAAAAGGAGCCCATACCAAATAAAATTATTAAATTGCTACAAAAGTACAAGGATGTCATTGGTAGTGACCTACCCACTAGCCTCCCTCCCATTAGGGATATTAGCCATCAAAAAGGCCTTGCCTAATAAGGAACCATATAAAATGACTCCATTGCAACATGCAAAGATTACAAAGCAAGTTACTGAATTGTTGGAAAGAGGCCTCATCCAAAAGAGTCTCAGTCCTTGTGCCATACCTTCAGTTTTGACCCCTAAGAAGGATGCAAAATGGAGGTTATGTACTAATAGGAAGGCCCTAAACAAAATCACAATAATGTACAAGTTCCCCATGCCAAGGATTGAGGACCTATTGGATCAACTAGGAGGTGCTTGCTACTTCACCAAGATACACTTAAAGTCTAGATACCATCAAATCAAAATCAAGTAAGGAGATGAATGGAAAACAACATTCAAGAAAACTAAAGGTTTTTTTGAATGGTTAGTAATGTCTTTTGGTTTAAGTAATGCCCCTAGTACTTTTATGAGGCTTATGAATGAGATATTCATAGATTTTATGAGAAAATTTGTTGTAATTTACCTTGATGATATACTAATATTTAGCCATAGCAAGGAAGGCCATCTTGATCATGTGGAATAGGTACTAAGAAGACTCCATCAACACAAGTTGGTATTCAACTTGGAAAAGTGTATGTTTTTGAAGAACGAACTTGTGTTCCTAGGTTTTGTAATTTCATAAGGTGCCCTCAAGATGGATCCTGAGAAGGTAGATGCAATCATTAATTGGCCTCCACTAAAAAATTAAGGTGATGTGAGAAGCTTTCATGGGCTTTCAACTTTCTATAGGAAGTTTAATAAAAAATTTAGTCGTGTGTGCACCAATGCTGGAAACAATAAAAGCTAGGAAGAAAACCAAGTTTGCATGGTATAAGGAAGTAAATGATGCATTCCAATACTTGAAGAAAAGAGTCTCTTAGTATATTATCTTGGTTCTACCTAATTGTAAAAAAGTCTTCGGTATGGAGACAAATGCAAGCAATTTGGTCATAGGTGTTGTCCTAAGCCAAGAGGGAAAACCAGTTGCTTTCTTTTTAGAGACATTGAATGAGGCTAAAAGGAAGTACTCTACATATGACCTAGAGCTTTATGCCATGGTCCAAAACCTCAAGAAATGGAGGCACTATCTGATTCCAAAGGAATTTTTTGTCTACATGAACAATCATGCATTGATTTTTCTAAATTCACAAGAAAAAATTTCAATTGGGCATCTTAAATGGGTAGAACAATTGTAGGCCTTTACCTTTAATATTAATCATAAAAAGGGTGTAGCAAACAAGGTTTATGATGCTCTAAGTAGGAGGATTGGTCTTGTTGAAGAAGTGCAACTTCAAAGTGTTGGAATTGAGTCTCTCAAATGCTTATACCTAGATGACCTTGATTTTGTAGAGATATATTAGATTTGCACAAAGATGGAGGGTAGATATCATACTGATTATTCTAAACATCTGATTTAGGATGGACTTCTATTCAAGGGAGACAACTATGCATTCTAAAGTGCTCAATGAGAGAAAATATAATAAGCGAAAAACATTTTGGTGGCCTAGGAGGTCACTTTGGCATTGACAAAATAGTAGACATGGTGAAATTAAGTTATTTTTGGCCCAAGATGAACAATTAAGTTAAGAAATTCATTGAATCTTGTACCATTTTCGAACAAGCTAAAAGGATGACAACAAATCAATGGCTCTGCCAACCCTTACCAATCCCTTCAAGACCTTGGGAATCCATATCAATGGATTTTGTCAAGGGACTCCCAAAACAAAACAAGGATGTGATAGTGTATTTTTCATAGTGGATAGATTCAGTAAGATGACCCATTTTGTGCCATATAAGAGCACAAATGATGCATCTCATATAGCCAATCTCTTCTTGAAGGAAGTAGTTAGAATTTATGGCTTGCCTCAAACAATTGTATTAGATAGAGATGTGAAATTTCAAGGGCACTTTTGGAGGACACTCTTCAAGAAGTTGGGTAAAAATCTCACCTATAGTTTTTCCTCTCACCCATAGATAGATGGTCAAACTAAGGTAGTGAAAAAGTCCTTAGGCAATCTCCTAAGATGTCTAACCAAGCAATACTTACCGAGTTGGGATACAATTTTTCCCCAACTAGAATTTGCCTTCAATGACTCTTTACATAGATCAATAGGAAAAACACCATTTCAAACAGTATATGGTCTACACCCCAAGGGACCATTAGATCTGATGGAGCTTCCCTCTAATTTTAAAATTAGTGTTCAAGGCCAAGAATTGGAAGAACTAATAACAAAGGTCCAAAAAGTGAGGGTAACATTGCAAAAATCTAGTTTGAAATACAAAGAATATGCTGACAAGAGGAGAGAAGTCCACTTCAAAGTAGGGGATGGAGTTTGGGCTTTTCTAAGGATGGACAGACTACCCAAAGGAATGTATTCCAAACTAGATATGAAGAAGGTAGGCCCCTACTACATGCTTAATAAGATAGGTGACAATGCCCATGAGATCTCCCTTCTACCAACTTTGTAGATCTCCCCCATGTTTAATGTTGCAGACCTCACAACTTATAAGGCTTTTACAAGATCATCAGATCAACAAGATGAAGACACCAATGAGGAAGACTATGTCACCAATCTTCCACTAAGAAAACTAGTAGAGTTAGAGGAAATATTAGACACAAAGCTACTAAAGAAAATTGGAACCAAGAAGTGCATGTAGTATTTAGTTAAATGGAAGGGCCTCCCAAACATAGATGCTACTTGGCTAATAGAAGACCAAATTAGGCAACATGTTACTTCATTTGATTCTAGGTATTTAATTATTTTTAATATGCAGATCCATTTTGGATCACTTGCTTTAGGTCTGGACCAAGTTTGGTCTCTAGGTTTGCATTTCAAAAGTTGTCAACAAATTTTGAGCAACTTTTCTAAAAGTCATCAAGTAAATTCAAACCATTCTTCCAAATGGATAGGTAGTTTAAATTGACCATGTAACCATTGGAAAATTCCTAAAAAGCCTCATAGGCCGATGGTAGGAACATAAATTGTAATTTGGCATTCAAATCAGTACAAAATCAACATTTTTCCTTGCAAAACATGTGTTCAAGGATTGCATATGGAATTTTAAAAATGAGAGGGCATGTACTAGTGATCATGGAAGTTGGGAAATTTAATCTACTTTTTTTTGCACCAAGTCTCACATTCTAATTCATCATAGTTTGTGCGATATTGAATTTTCTTCCTTGCTGCTTAGGATTCAACCTAGAAATCAACATCTTGCCTAGGGATGGGCCATTTTGACACATTCCACAATGGTAAATTGGTGCCATTTGGTCCATTTTGACACATTCTAGAAAATAGAAGGATTTTGGTTTTCCATCATACCCTAGGTGTACATCTTCATGAGTACATCAATCAACATTTACAATAGTCCTTCCTAGTTAGTGATTGGGGATTCTCTAGGAGTTGAAACCTTGGATTATTGTTTCTTTAACATGCCCTCACATGTCTGAATAGTTGTATTGAGTTTCTCCATTGTAGAAAGTACACTTGTAGTGTAAATAGAGCCCTAGTTAACTCTCTAAATCTGGTCTAATGTTGCAACAACAACAACCTTTGTTCACATTCATCCTTGCACACTTTGGCATGTTTCATAAAACCCAAAAGGGTATTATAATCTCCTGTCAAGTCACCATGCTATTTGGAAGCATTGAAACTTATGCCTCATTTTCATTCTAAGAAGGGCTACAAGCCAAATCATTGGTTTTCAAAGAAACTTGATGTTATAAGTTGTCTTTGATGGAAATAATCATTGATTCTTTATGAAGAAGACCTAAATAGGCCATATAAATGATTGTAGGCCACCCTTGGTCTTTGTATTCACTTTTTGGGTTTTGATCCCTCTTTTTGTCAAGAGAATCCTATAGTGCATTTTGATTTTTTGGTGCTTAGAACTTTGGTAGACCTAGTGATTAGGTTACCTTTTCTTGTGGGGTTGCGATAACCTTCCTTTAAGCCCATCTCCATACCTATGATAGGTATTTGTCACTCGAACCCTTCACCTTGGGTGCTGAGGGAATTGGAGACTTTCATCATTTCTTATTGTTTGAAGACTTCTGTTGTCCACTATTGCATCACATTGGAGTTTCCATTATCAAATAGCTTAGTAGTGTCCATCTCTCTATATCATGTGTCATTCTCCTCAATGGAAATTTCCTTCCTTCTCTTTAAAGATTTCTTTAAATCTTCTCTTGCTTCATTCAGCTGATGTAGAATGAGTTGTATTTCAATTCCTTGATTCTTAACGATCATTCCCTACTTGTAGACTTCTATATCTCTGATATGAATTATTTGAATTTACAATAGGAAAGGTAAATTTCTAAGAGGGGGGAGGCGGGTGAATCAGTGCTTTAAAAATTGACCTAGAAAACATTCACCACACATCCATCTCATACATTCAATAAGTAAATTTAAATACCATGTAAAGCATATACATCTAAAGTATGTAAACAAGTAAGCATTCACACATATATGACACTCGATATGATTACCCAGAAACCCTCCAATGAGAAAGTAAAATTTGGGTGGTTATGATACCCACAAATCTTCACTACTGTAGTAACAATGTGTATCCAACAAAGGTTACAACATTTGATCATGAGAAATGATCTACTTTGTGAAAGTTTTATCCTATTAAAGGCTTACAAAGACTGTTACGTCTTACCATGTTAGAGGATTTCAACAACCTATTTAAAGTGTGCCTTGTTAAAGGACTTCAAATCATAATAAAGTAAGCATTTTGTTCGAGGATTTCAATACAAGTTGTTAGGACTACTTTGTTAAGAGTTTTAACTAATTCACCTGTTATAATGTCTCAACATTGATCCTACAGTTACCACTTTGTTTCTTGATGATAGATCACCTTTAAATTGATGTATTCTTGATCCTTTCTAATAAGATGTCTCTCTATTGTTCACTATTTCCTTCCTTTATTCTCCTTTAACTGATTCTATAATGCAATTTCAACTCACAACTCCTTCATTGCCATGAATACTCTATTTGTGCATGCAAAATTCTCTCTTCTCTCCTTCCACACACACTGTTGGTAAATAGATTTGTTCTTTTTTATTTGACTCTTAAATACCCAAAGTTTTGGACAATATCTGGTTACAAAAGTTGAAAAGCCATATGTAGATGAATGGGCTTTTCTCTAAATGAATAGGTACAACTCCCTATGATAGATTTTTAGTGAATTATGTTTATTCCTATCATCTAATTTGGGGTGTGTTCTTAACCTAAGAATAGCAGAGGTATAACAAAGCTAGACTTAGACAAGATCTAACTTAGGTGAATAAGAGTTTTTAATAATCTATTTGATTTTATGCATCCACACATCTTATGAATTCACAAAACTTTTCCTACAATCTAAACTAAAAGAACTTAAATCTATACTTTAATTGCTAAACTGATAACACTTAAAATTCATCTCAAAATGAACAATAACAATATTTACCACATTCATTCATTGTATTACAAACAGGGGAACTAAAGATTTGTTTCTTCCTCATTCCAATCCAAACCATAAGTGAATGACACAAACTTAAACTAACACTAAGTGAAATAGAAAATAATCAATATAAAATACTCTTGATTGTCTCTGCAACAGAAAGTATTTCCCACCAAATTTTTTTTTGAACCTCTATTCATCATTTGACTTTGTACATATAGGGTTTAAGAGATGATCGTTATAATAGAAACTTAATCAGTTCATCTTCTGAGAAGGAGAAATGGCAAGATGCCAGTTTGTCACATTAAAAAATTTACCAAAATTGATAGAAATTGCAAAAGAAAGTGAAAAGGAGGCATCATTTGAATCACTTGGACTTCTTCCCCTTTTTAGCTTTCACCCTATATGCTTTGGTAGCAACTATAACTAGAACTAGTTCCTCATGACTAGGAACATGTACATTAGTGAATCTCAAGAGCCATTTTGAATGCTCTCAAACATGTTCCGTTATAGCATTTAACTTATTTGGAAATTCTTCCATAGCCACATGTACACATCCACGAAGTGTTTGCAACTCTACCACTCTATTTTGACTTCTTGAAGTCATTCCAGATAGATTACTCAAGTATGTGGAGAAGTTGTTCTTCATTACTTCTACTCCAATAAGAGCATTCCCTTACCCACTGGTTTTTGAGTTAGTCTGTAATCCTCGCATGAGTTTGAATGATTTGTCCAGGGTCTTCCTCACTTTTTCCCCTATTTCTTTGAGTCCTTCTTTAGCTTCTTGAATCATCTTTAGCTTAAATTGCATACTTTGAAACCATTCAAATAGAGGCTCAGTCCCTTTCTTCAAAATTGTTTCTTCAACTACCTCTTTTTCCTTCATTTGGATGGTCATTTTCAAGAGGGAAATGCATTCATCACATCTTGCCTTCTCTGTGGTAGGATTCTAAGTATTAGGTACACCAGTGATGGTTGCTAATAGAACAACCAATTGCCTAATAAACCTATTCAATTCTTCTATCTCAGCCTTTATCTTAATTTTTGATGATTTTAGGCTTTCCAATTGTTCTTCTATCACCTCATTACTTGATCTCCACAAGTGCACTTTTGTATCATGTCTAGCTTCTCCAAGATCAGTTGAGTGTAGAGTAAAGTCATTTGGTGACATATCTTCAATTCTTCTTACTTTATTTAGTTTTTCTATCTCCATGGTCAAGTGCCCTATTTCTAGATCTTGTCCAAGTATCAATAGGGTCTTTTGCTTCTTAGGTTTCACTATTGCAATCCCAGAGTGAACTGCTTGAGATACAAAGTCGTTCACAAGTAAACTCTCACCTTTTCTTTTCTTCTTCCTTTCTAAAGTGTCTTCTAACCAAGACTCTATACCAATCACCTTAGAACCTGTCCCAAGTGACTCTATGGTAAACATATTCTTATTTACTAGAGCCACTGCTACTATAGTTGTAGAGAAAGGATTCTTTGGATATTGAAAAGGAATCCTAGATGAACTCAAGGCTTTCTCTTCCTCTTGAGTTTTCTTCATAGGTTCATTAGATTTAGTGGACATGTTGCTACTACTCTTTTCATCCCCAATCTCCACTATCTGAATGGGGGAACCAGTTAACTTCAAAAGAGGAGTACTTGCAGATGGAATAGGGCTATGATGAGGAGATTGAATTTGAGTAATGTGAGGAGTTGGAATTGGAGTAACATGAGGAGATGGAATTGGAGTAACATGAGGAGATGGATTTGGAGTGGTGTGAGGTAATGAGACTAGAGCAGTAACACCATCCCTCGACTCTTCTGTCTTCTATTCTTTTGTACTAGCCTCGGCTCCAATAACTGGTAGAGGACTACCCTGTCAAGTTGGAGTTATTGAAATCTTCTTCTCTGGGGGTTGATCACCTCCTCCTACAGATTGAGTAGGTCCTTGAGTAGTTGTAGTTGCAACAATGAGTGTTACACTCTAAGAAGAAGTAAGAGTAGCAGTGGTTAGAGAATCTTGAGTAGTCTTACTCTTACTTTGGCTCTATTTTGTTGTCCACTCAACCCATTTCCTAGTGCTCTTGATAATCTGAGCCATCATAACAGAAAAATCTTCCTCTATATCCACATAAGGTTCAGAACTAATAGGAGTATTCCTTAGTTTAGTCAAATATGTAGTACTATACATATTTTTCCCATCATCTTCTGACACTTCCACATCTAAGTCAATTCCATATGTCTTTACTTGATCCACTATAAATCTAGTAAAAGCCCGATCTTGGCTCTCCAACTCATCTTTACAATCTACCCAATAATCCTACATAGTAGTAACATGCTTGATTATGCTTCCAATTTGAAGCACATCTCTAGAATACCCATTTGGGTCAAACATAGGCCTCATCACTTCATACTCCTCTAACTTATACTTGTTCTTGAATTCCTTAAGCATGTTTTTAGCATCTAATCGAGACTCACAACTATAGGCTCCAACTTTCATGGGGAATTCATACACCTTCTTCCTCAAATTGGCACTCACCATGTTCACCTGAATTGTTTGTCTCATGATCTCAATGAGCATGATCATGTCATTCAAGTATTTGGGCATCTTCAGGGGAAATCCATCCAAAGCGACAAGATGAATATATGAAAAGGATGAGAATTGAATGAAATAGCTACCAAAATAACTAATTGCCATCATCGGTTCTGGCCTAAATCTCCTCTCTAGGCATCCTTGGAGTTCCCTGAAAAAATCTCATTGTAAATGCATCATTAACTCTAATATACTCCTCATAACTATTCTATAACTGCAAGAATGGGTAAAATTCATAACTCTTTACATCATCTAGAAAATTCTCTATTCTAGGAAAGCCTGTCCATAATTGTAGGGAAGCTAACATATATATTAAGAAAGAAGACATATAAAATGAATTGTAGAACTTTGTTGCACTAAGGGCTCTGGATAGATGCTCACTTACTTTATACACCTAGTCAATATACTATGTATTTGAGAAAATTATTTGCACCAAAAAGAAATAATGTTCTACAAAATTAAGTTCCTCTACCTCACCTTTCAATCAATGCAAAAGGACCAATATTTCCATGATCTTAGGCTTCACATTATTGCCAAAAAAGGTTTTAGGAACCTTACTCTTAGACCCCCTTGGTTGCTGAAACCAAGATCTCATAATCTCTTTCTGCCATACCATTTTATTCAGAGAGAATTCTAACATAGCTCCTCCTACTATCAATTTAGAGAATTCTTCTCACTTTGGAATCTAGAGACAATTGATTAATACTTGTCTATCAATTGAGATTATCACTTTTTGATCAGATAGTAAGATTTTCTTAGTATCCAGCTTGTAGTGATTGATACATTCAATGATTAGTTCCTGGGCTTCTACTGCTACTAGAAACCTAGTTGCTTCTACCAATCCACTTCCTCAGAGTTTCTCTATTATGGGATGGATTGGTTCCATCCTCAGTCTTCTTTGGAAATCTTACACATCGAAGAAATAGAGTGAAGTGTTTGTGATATTCTGCCATGTAGACTTGATTCTACCTAGTCCATCAAAACTGGGGAATCTTTTTGCCATTTTGTCTGATATAGAGGTAAATTGAAATTCAACAATTGAAAATAGTGCAAGGAGTAAACCTTGTAACTTTGAGATTTTTTGAAAGCACTATTCAATACAACAACATAGTAGTTCAAAAGAGAAAGCAGTAATTTGAAAATCTATTATGTTCATCTTTATATAAGAACCCTTAATCTGTTTGTTGATTTTCATGATCCGTGCCACAGGAGCAAATTTAAGGATAAGTCTATTGAATTAGTAAATGTGAGGGTTCTAATGGATTTTTCCCTATCTTTTCACTATTTTCATTGGCCCAATGGTAACTTTTTTTAATTACAGACTTACTTTCCTATTTTTACCTAGTTTCAAAGAAATAGAATCAAAGTACTCCTGGGAAGAAAACCTGCCTAGCTGAATTCTATTTAAAATACTTTCACATATGTAACAAATTGTTTCCATTTCTTTCTTGAAATACCTCGTGATCAATTTTCCAAATAAGCATGCTTGCAAGAGTGATTCTCCATTAGATGCAAAAGATTTCTTTCAAGGGTAGAAACCCCATAGTGGTGAAGGCAATCTATGCTTTTCTGCCTTTGTCTTTGTTTTGCCTCCTATCCCCAAATCACTTGACTTGAAGTGTTGGAAAAATATGAAAGAGACTTAAAAAGTGAAAAATGGGACCCACTAACTTACTTTACCTTTCTCTAAATGTCTTTTCAGAAAACTAACTTCTTGGTTCAATGTTCGCTAAGGAGAAGCTATTTCAGAGTTTTCCACCGAATCTTATTCTATTCATCTTAGTGAATTTTGAATAATTCCTATAGTAAAAATATGGCAATACTTGAATGATCAATCCATAAATATAATCCTACTCTCCTTCTTCAAGTTCACAAACTGTACTCATAAATCTCTGCAGAGTTTCACCTTTAGGATGTGAAAATCTACCAAGGAGAATATGGAACTAGATTTTCTACAAATTCAATTTTCTTTATACCCACATCAAAATGAGCTACGAGTAAGTTAATCTGAGATAACATAATCCAAGAATCTCCATTGAGAAAGGTTCTAAGCTACCACAAGACTCATGATGGTAAGGAAACCCACTCGGTTATGTAATGTGGGAGAAGGGAGAAGATGGAAACCCAATGTAGATACTTATCACTTGAAGAGGAAAGGACCAACTCACTTGACCGGACTAGACATGATACAAGTTAAATTTCCACTTTTGCAAGATAGGTACAGGATGAAAAGTGGGGTAACAGTTGGCTCTAACTGGGGACTTGGGTAGAGTATACCCAAGCAAGGAACTCAAAATCTCTAGTTTTGCAAAAGGAGATAAAATGTGGCAATACCAAAGAAAAAAGAAGAAGCTAAAACTAAAACAAAACACAGAACATGAAAACAGAAAGGGAAGTGAAAAGGCTAACAAAGATAGACAGTAGACACCAATCCTAACTATAATATAGCATAGGGGTTACCTATTTTAAAATAGCAATTTGATAGAGCTTGATGTCCTAACTGTTATAAGTGAGGGGTAGTACTTCACCACCTTCATATGCTAACTTGAAAGAATTGTTTTCAAGTGCCTAGTAAATCCTGAATGGGCCTTTCCATAAAGTATCAAACTTCTTATGTATTCCTTTTAGAGCCTTTCTTTTATCCCAAAGCAACACCATGTCTCCTATCATAAACTTTCTGGGTCTTGTCTTTTTATCAAAAAAATCTTTCACTCACATCTGGTGCTATGTAATGTGGTCTACAATCTCTCTCGTTTCTTCTTCAAGTTTGCTCAGATAGAAGATCCTCTTCTCTAGAACATCCTTATAGACATCATCCTCAATTACTATTTTGAGTTTGTTCATGGCTAGCTCTAGAGGTAGAGGTAGATTGGCTTCAGTTCCATCAACTAGTTCAAAAGGGGATATACCAATTTCCCTCTTGGGTGTCACTCTATATACCCAGAGTGCCTCAATAATCTTTTTATGCTAGGTCTCTTGATTATTTGAGACTAGCTTCTTAACAATATTAATTAAGTTCTTATTGCTAGACTTTTCCTGACCATTTCCTTGAGGGAAATAATCAGATGAATGACCAATGGTGATCCCATACTCAAAACAAAAATCAGTAATTTTGATTGAAGAAAAATAAGATGCATTATCCATCACTAGTTTAATAGGAACACCAAACTTGACCAAAATGTTCTCTTTTATGAACTCACACACCACCTTGGAAGTAGTCTTCTTTGTAGCTTTAGCTTCTACCCATTTAGTGAAGTAGTCAGTTGTAGTTACTATATATTGATGACCAACACTAGATGTAGGACTAATAGGACCAATGAAGTCAAGGCCCCATTGTAAAAAAGGCCCTTCAATGATAATAGGTCTCAATGGTAGAGTAGCTAGTTGAGGGTGTCCAAAGAACATCTTGTACTTTTCACACTTTTCTACCCAAGCATATGCATCTTTAAACATCCCAGACTAGTAATAACATTACCTCAGTATCTTAAAGGCCGTGACTGAAGAAGAGAAATTTCCTCTACACCCTTCATCATGAAATGTCCTCAACAACTTTTCTTCCTGTTGTTTATCTATACACCCAAGGAAAGTACCATCAATAGCCCTTTTGAAAATTTTACCATCCCAAATCACATACTTAGCTACTTTTAGTTTAAGATCTCTTCTTTGCTTTGCATTCAAGCCCTCTAGAAATTCACCATAAGTTAAGAAGTAAGAGATATTTTCAAACCATGAATCATAGAGTCCTACAACTAGCACTAACTACTTCTTAGCTAACTCTTCTGACTCTTTAGAGGTTCTATTTTCTATAATTACTCTACATAGAGCATTTCCTCTTATTAGCTTAGTAAGTTTTATCTCTATATCATATTCTTGTATTTTCACTATCCATCCTCCTCTGACATTACAACCTATACCCTACTATGTTAATACACTTTTAACTATTATGTCTGGGATGAGGATTACTGAATGTGAGTGTAGAATATAGAACCTAAAAGTTTTAATAGCCTTGACTACTGCAAAAGCATGCTTTTCAATTTGCAAGTATTTCAGCTCATGGTTCTTTATAGTTATGCTCATAAAAGCTATGGGAGCTTGAATTCCTTCATCATTTTCTTGCATAACGATAGATAACAATGTATGCTCAGAAGCATAACAATAAATAATAAAATCTCATTTATAATTTGGATGACACAGTACCAAGGCATTAGCAACAAAAAATTTTATATCATGAAAAGCTTGCTTTCTTGCCTCATTCCATTTGAAATTTGAATTCCCTTTCATCATGTCCACTATATGTTTAGTAGTTTCCATGAAATCAGGCACAAACCTTTTGAGAAAATTCACCTACCCAAAGAAAGATTTAACCCCTATTTTGTTTAAGGGTAGGCTTAGTCTCTAAATAGCTTCTACTCTTTTAGGGTAAATTCTGATGCCTTCCTAGGACACTATATGACAAGGGAGCTTTCAATCTGTCACACAAAAAACTGATTTCTTTGGGTTGAGAGATATTCCATGCTCTCGTCACCTCTATAACACTTTCCTCAAATCTTCCATATGATCTTTTCTTTTTCTTGAGAACACAGTGAGGTCATCTAGGTATATGACTATGATTTAGTCTTTCAAATCAATGAATGTCTTACTCATGCACCTTTGGAATGTAGCACCAGCATTGGTAGGTCCAAAAGGCATTTTTCAATTCACAAATGTACCCCAAGGCATAGTGAATGTCATCTTATGCTAGTCTTTCTCCTCTACTTCAACCTGATTATAACCTAAGAAGTTGTCAAGCATAGACATCATTTCAGATCCCACCAATGTTTGCAATAAATAGTCCATATTAGGAAGAGCAAAGTTATCTTTCAAGGATGCTTGATTTAGGTTGTGGAAATCAACATAGATTCTTATTTCTCTATTCTTCTTTCTGATGGGTACTATATTGGCTATCTAGGTGGAATGATCAATGGGATAAATAATTCTTGCTTTTAACATCTTATCTACTTCTTGGAAGATGGCATCAACAACTTTAGGATTATAGTTTCTTTGTTTCTGCTAGAAAGGGACTACATCAGGCTTCAGTAGAATTTCATGTTTTACCTTCCCATTTCTATAACTTTTCAAATCTTCATAGCTCCAAGTGAAAAAATCTCTGTATTCCATAAATATATTCTTTGTGTCTTCTTTCTCTTTAGGTGAACAACACTTCCTGATGTTAATTAGTTTTTGATTACGAATATCTCTAATGTTAACTCCTTCATGATCACCCATTGTTGGCCCCTTTTCTGCTCTCTTCTACTTTATGTAAGCATCATGTCTATTAAACAATTTTGCTAAGGCCATAAAATATGGGGGAATAATGTTCCCTTTCAACTAAACTTCCAAATTTTGGCTCTGTTCTTTCTCTACACCAGAGCTTTCATGATTACTTCCATTGGATTCATGCTCGAAGCTAAACTTGTCATTCTCAAGGAACATCTACAAACTTTTATCATCATTGAAAACTTGCCATGATTCTGTGTTATCTGGAATGGTAGATCAATACGCAATTTTGATCTGGTACTTCTTGTCTTGGAAATTTGGGTGAGGAAGTAATAGGGAGGTGGAGACAACTAAGGAATCAGCTTTGGTATTCATCTCTCTTAGAACTACTTCAATAGAGAAGGCATCTACACCTTCAATCTCATCTTAGACTCTGTTCGTGTAATTCTTTAGCTTGTGATTTTTAATGGAATACTGACCTTTTACCTACTTTACAATAAGCTCTGCATCACCTTGAGCTTTTAAAATCTTTATTCCTCTTTCTTTTGATGTTATTATTCCCAGTAATAAGGCCTCATATTTGTTAGTGTTATTCATATTCCCAAATTTTAATTTGAAAGCAATTGGTTTAGGTTCTTCTTCCATGGATATCAATACTATACCTACTTGAGATCTGGAAGAGGCACAACTTCTATCAAATTCAAGTGTCCATATGCTTGGTACATGTTTATTTTCATTAGAAACTTTATCACCTTGATTTTCATCTATTTTTTCCTTTGGGTCTTCTTTAGTAAACAACATCTAATTGCCAAATTCTAGCTCTTGATAGAGGATTTGAGCTTTAGGATTGTCTAATTTCAAGACTATGAAATTTTCCTTTTCTTCAAGTTCTAATTTGACTTTCTTATTCCCAATAGATATTACTGCTTAAGACAAGTCTAGTTTTATTTCTCCTCCGAAGTCACAAAAAAAAATTTTGCTTAATAGAAGTCCATAACTTGCTAGGATGTCAACTACTAGGATAGTTAATAGGAGCTTCCTTTCTAGATGTGAGGCTAAAGCTACCTAAGAATTTTTAATCTATCCAAGTAAGGGGACTTGTTTGGCATCCATTGAGTAGCATCTTCCATGCACTTTAGTAAGATTGAGACCTAAAGCTTTAGCTATAGAATAAGGCATAACATTATTCAATGCACTTGAATCTATTATACAATTACTAAGTTTACATCCATTGATGTATAGTGAGATATAAAAAGGCTCAAGCTTTTTTCCAAGAGATGTTGCTAAAACTGTGGAATCTTCTTGATTATACAAACCAGATGTCAAGGTCTCATCCTCTTTTTCAACCATTACATTGCAATTAGCATCTGATGTGTTTCCTTTACATCAGTCTATCAATCTTCTTAACTTGTAAGGATGTGACTTTAAATAATCAATAGTGGAAATTTTAATTTTTGATTCTTCACAAAATTGAATGAAATCAAAGGATATCTTTTCCTTACCTATTTGTGAGGTAGATGCTCCTTGATCAGCATGTACATTACTTGTTGAAGGACTAAAGTTATTTCTGTGAGTGTGACTAGAGGCTTGATTCTTTAACCTTTGTCCATGGGTAAGCACTGTGTATGAAGTTCCATCAATAGCTCCATAACACTCACCTTTTGATTTAGAATCTAACTCGTATTCTAAAAATAAATTTCCAAAGTTGACATTTGAATAAGAATCAAGCTGTAAACAAGGAGTCATAGAGTTTAATTCATTAGTAGATAACAACTGCATCATATGGGTAGTCTCCAAACAACTCTCACTATCATGATCTGTGGTCAAATGAAAGATGCACATATTTCCTTTTTTCAGTGCTACTTCAATTTGCAACTTGGTTTGTGAACTTGTAAGCTGCATAAATCTACTTTCGTTTCTTCTTCCTGGTGAATTTTGGTAATTCCACTAAGAAGACCTATTGAATCTAGCTAACTACTTCTTCATTGCTACTAGCTCATTAGACAACTTTTGAATCATCTCCTCTGATGATGTGGTGTTACTAGAACTCCCTTTAGTTTGAAATTCTCATTTCCATTTTCCTACAAAAATTAAATCGTCCTCACATTCAATTGCTTTCTTTTGTGTATCAGCCAAATTAGTGGGATGTGCTCTTCTTAGATCATAATTGTTATCTAGAGGCATAAAAATAATAAAGAAAGTTTTTAGATTACTAGGTGTGGGTCTATCAGTAGTAGGAATTTTTCTATTAATATTATTGAATTTGGCAATGAAATCCCTCATGCTCATAGTTGGTCGCTTCTTAATTGAAGTCAACTGTGTTAGCAAGGCATGTTCATCTTCCACAGTTTTGGATCTTGTCTCAAATTGAGTCCTCATTATATCCCAATCATTTATTGAGCTGTTAGCTAGATGATAAAACTAGTCTGCTACACTATCTATGAGGGTTTCTATGAACAAACAACATCTTCATGTCTCACTCCTAAGATATGAGTAGCTGCAAAGAAAGATTTAATGTGTTCATTTGTAGTGACTTTCCCATCACTTGATAATTTAGGAAAATTCTTCCTTGAACTAGCTAGGAGTGGATGGTAAGAGTTTAGTGCTAATGGTATTATTGCCATGTCCCATGGAGCATCCATGATTGTTTTGGCAGTATATGGAAAAAAATTAACAACTGGAGGGGCAGTAACTCTATGAAGTGCTAACACCTGACAAGTGGAATGTGAAGTGTTGGTGTCCTAATTTCTAACAGGAGAAGGGGGTCTACTTCAACTTTTACCTTCACCTTTTTTGCTTTGGGACATCTAAAATAGGAAAGGTGAGCTCTGCAAGTTTACCAAAGGTAGGATCTTGCCCACGTTGTTCCTTGGTACTTCTGAGGAACCTAAATTGTTCCAGGATACTAGGTCTAGTTTATCTTTGAGCTTGTTGTCTTAATTGTCTTTCTACTCTCCAAATATCTCTCCTTTAAACAACTCTTTCCAAGGCTTTAGCTCTTCTTTTTACTTCCTCTAATACCTGGCTAGCATTCTAATAATGTTCAGTGTTCCCTTTGTGTCTCCAAATGAATGTCTTAAAGGATGAAATTATGTCCTCTTGCTCATCTTGAAAACCAAGGTTAGGTTGGAGCACTGGGATTATGCGTGCATGAGCTAGTACCATTTTCCCTCATGACATAGGCTTTTTGATCAAGCGACTATTTGTTTCCCTAGTGGAGTCACCGAAAATATGTTGGTAAATATATTTGTTCCTTTTGATTTGACTCTTGAATACCCAAAGTTTTGAACAATATCTGGTTACAATAGTTGAAAAGTGATCTGTAGATGAATGGGATTTTCTTTTAATTAATAGGTATAACTCCCTACGATAGATTTTCAGTGAATTATGTTTATTCCTATTATCTCATTGGGGGTGTGTTCTTAACCTGAGAATAGTAGAGGTATAACGAAGCTAGACTTAGACAATATCTAACTCAAGATAACAAGAGTTTTTAATAATCTTTTTGTATTTATGCATCCAAACATCTTATGAATTCACAAAAATTTTCCTACAATCTAAACTACAAGAACTTAAATCTATACTTTAACTACTAAATTGATAACACTTAAAATTCATCTCAAAATAAACAATAATAATACTTATCACATTTATTCCTTGTATTACAAATAGGGGAAGTAAAACTCTGTTTCTTCCTCATTCCAATCCAAACCATAAGAGAATGATACAAACTTAAACTAACACTAACTGAAATAGAAAATAATCAATATAAAATACTCTTGATTGTCAATGCAATAGGAAGTATTTCCCACCAAAAGTTTTTCCATACCTCTATTCATCATTCAACTTTGTATATATAGGGTTTAAGAGATGATCATTACAATAGAAACTTAATCAGTTCATCTTCTCAGAAGGACAAATGGCAAGATGCCAGTTTGTCAAATTACAAAATTTACAAAAATTGACAGAAATCACAAAAGAAAGTGAAAAGGAGGCATCATTTGAATCACTTGGACTTCTTCCCCATTTTAGCTTTCACCCTATATTCTTTGGCAGTAACTATAACTAGAACTAGTTCCTCATGACTAGGCACATGTACATTAGTAAATCTTAAGAGCCAGTTTGAATGCTCTCTAGAAAATTCCTTTACAACATTTAACTAGTTTGGCAATTCTTCCATAGCCATGTGCACACATGCACCAAGTGTTTGCAACTCTACCACTCTATTTTGATTGCTTGAAGTCATTCCAAACAAATTACTCAAGTATGTGGAGAAGTTTTTCTTTTTTACTTCTACTCCAATAAGAGCTTTCCCTTGCCCACTAGTTTGTGAGTCAGTGTGTAATCCTTGGATGAGTTTGAATGCTCTATCTTGGGTCTTCCTCACTTTTTCCCTTTTTTCTTGGAGTCCTTCAGCTTCTTAAATCATCTCCAACTTAAATTGCATACTTTGAAGCTATTCGAATAGAGGCTTAGTCGCTTTCTTCAAAATCTTTGCTTAAACTGCCTCTTTTGCCTTCATTTGGATGATCATTTTCAGGAGGGAAATGCATTTCTCACATCTTTCCTTCTTTGTGGTAAGATTCTAAGTAGCAAGCACACCATTGATGATTGCTAATGGAATGACTAGTTTCCTAATAAACCTATTCAATTCTTCTATCTCAGCCTTCATCTTAATTTTTGATGATTTTAGGTTTTCCAATTGTTCTTCTATCACCTCATCACTTGATCTCCACAAGCCCACTTTTGTATCATCTCTAGCTTCTCCAAGATCAATTGAGTGTAGAGTAAAGTCATCAAGTGATATATCTGCAATTGTTCCTACTTTATTTGGCTTCACTATCTCCATGGTCAAGTGCCCTATTTTTGGATCTTGTCCAAGTATCGATAGAGTCTTCTACTTCTTAGCTTTCACCATTGCAGTCCTAGAGTGAACCTCTTGAGACAAAATATCCTTAGCAAGTAAACTCTCATCTTTTCTTTTCATCTTCCTTTCTAAGGTGTCTTCTAACCAAAACTCTATACCAATCACCTTAGAAGCTATCCCAAGTGACTCTATGGTAAACATCTTCTTTACTAGGGCCATTGCTACTATAGTTGCTAGAAAAAGGATTCTTTGGATCTTCAAAAAGAAGCCTAAATGAACATGGGGCTTTCTCTTCCTCTTGAGTTTTCTTTGTAGCTTCATCAGATTTAGTGGACTCATTGCTACTACTCTTTTCATCCCCAATCTCTGCTATCTGAATGGGGGAACCAGTTAACCTCAAAAGAGGAGTACTTGTAGATGGGATAGGGCTATGATGAAGACATGGAATTGGAGTAACGTGAGGAGATGGAGTTGTAGTGGTGTGAGCTGATGAGACTCGAGTAGTAACATCATCCCTCTACTCTTCCATCTTCTTTTCTTCAGTACTAGCCTGGGCTCCAATAACTCTTAGAGGACCAGCCTGGAAAGTTGGAGTTATTGAAATGTTCTTCTCTGGGGTTTGATCACCTCATCCTATAGATTGAGTAGGTCCTTGAGTAGTTGTAGTTTTAACAATGGATGTCACACTCTAAGAAGAAGTAGGAGTAGTAGTGGCTAGAGAAGCTTGAGTAGTCTTACTCTTACTCGGGCTCTTTTTTGTTGTCCACTCAACCCATTTCCCAGTCCTCTTGATGATCCCAACCATCATAACATCAAAATATTCCTCTATATCCACATAATGTTTTGAACTGATAGGAGTATTCCTTAGTTTAGTCAAATATGTATTACTATACATATTTTTCCCATAATATTCTAACCCTTCCACATCCAAGTCAATGCCATATGTCTTTACTTGATCTACTATAAATCTAGCAAAAGCTCGATCTCAGCTCTCCAACTCATCTTTACAATCTACCCAATAATCCTCCATATTAGTAACAGTCTTGATTACACTTTGAATTTAAAGCACATCTTTGGCATACCCATTTGGGTCAAACATAGGCCTCATCACTTCAGACTCCTCTAACTTATACTTGTTCTTGAATTCCTTAAGCATGTTTTCAGCATCTGATCAAGACTCACAATTGTAGGCTACAACTTTCATGGGGAATTCATACCCCTTCCTCCTCAAACTGGCACTCAACATATTTACTTGAATTGCTTGTCTCACAATCTCAATGAGCACGATCATGTCATTTAGGTATTTGGGCAGCTTCAGGGGAAATCCATCAAAATTTGAAAGACATAATAAATGAAAAGCATGAGAACTGAATGAAATAGCTACCAAAATAATTGATGGATGCCATTGCTTCTAGGCTGAATCTCCTCTCTGGGCATCCTTGGAGTTCCCTACAGATCCTCATTATAAATGCACCATTAACTCTAATATACTCCTCATAACTGTTCTGTAATTGCAAGCATGGGTAAAACTCATAACTCTTTACATCATCTAGAAAATTCTCTATTTTGGGAAGGCCTGGCCATAATTTTAGGGAAGCTAACATATATATTAAGAAAGAAGACATGTAAAATGAATTGTAGAACTTTGATGCACTAATGGCTCTTTATAAATGCTTGCTTACCTCATACACCCAGTCAATATACTGTGTATCTGAGCAAATTATTTGGACCAAAATGAAATAATGTTCTACAAAATTAAGTGCTCCTACCTCACCTTTCAATTGATGCAAAAGGACTAGAATTTCCACAATCTCGGGCTTGAGGTCAATGCTGAAAATGGTTTTAGGAACCTTACTCTTAGCTCCCCTTGGTTGTTGAAACCAAGATCTCATAATCTCTTTTTTCCATACCATTTTCTTCAGAGATAATTTTGACATAGCTCCTCCTACTATAAATTTAGAGAATTCCTCTTACTTTAGAATATAGAGACAATTGATTACTACTTATCTATCAATTGAGATTAACATCGTTTGATCAGGTAGTAAGATTTTCTCAGTATCTAGGTTGTAGTGATTGATACATTTAACGATTAGTTCCAAGGCTTGTACTGCTACTGAAAATCTGGCTGTGTCTACCAATCCACTTCCTTGAAGTTTCTCTATTATGGGATGGATTGGTTTCATCCTTAGCCTTCTTTGGAAATCTTGGATGTCGAAGAAATGGAGTGAAGTGTCTGTGATATTTTGCCATGTAGACTTGATTCCACCTAGTCCATCAAAATTGGTGAATCTTGTTGCCATTTTTTCTGATATAGAGGTAAACTAAAATTCAACAATTGCAAATAGTGCAAGGAGTAGACCTTGTAACTTTGAGAGTTTTTGAAAACACTATTCAATACAATAGCATAATAGTTCAAAAGAGAAAGTAGTAATTTGAAAATCCAATATGTTCATCTTTATATAAGAACACTTAATCTGTCCGTTGATTTTCATGATCCAGACCACACAAGAGAATTTAAGGATAAGTCCATTGAATTAGTAAATGTCAGGGTTCTAACAGATTTTTCCCTATCCTTTCATTGTTTCTGTTGGCCCAATGGTAACTTTCTCTAATTACAGACTTACTTTCTCATTTTTACCTAGTTTTAGAGAAATAGAATTAGAGTACTCCTTGGAAGAAAACCCTCTTAGCTAAATTCTTTTTAAAATACTTTCACATATGTAACAAATTTTTTCCATTACTTTCCCAAAGCACCTCGTGATCAATTTTCCAAATAATCATGCTTACAAGAGTGATTTTCCATTAGATGTGGAAAATTGTTTTCAAGGGTAGAAACTCCGTAGAGGAGAAAGCAATCTCCACTTTTTGCGTTTGTCTTTTTTTTGCCTCCTATGCCCAAATCACTTGACTTCAAGGATTCAAAAAATATAAAAGAGACTTTGAAAGTGAAAAATGGGACCCACTAACTCACTTCACCTTTCTGCAAATGCCTTTTCATAAAACTAACTTCTTGGTTCAAAGTTTGCCAAGGAGAAGCTATTTCAGAGTTTTCCATTGAATCTT
The DNA here is from genome assembly GCA_028749045.1 of Cupressus sempervirens. NCBI lineage: Eukaryota > Viridiplantae > Streptophyta > Pinopsida > Cupressales > Cupressaceae > Cupressus > Cupressus sempervirens. Next base: position 271,390,544 of record CM053786.1, on the reverse strand, counting down.
ATTTTGATCATCTTAGTGAATTTTGAATAATTCTTACCTTAAAAATATCACAATACTAGAATGATCAATCCATGAATATAATGCTACTCTCCTTCTTCAAGCTCACAAACTATACTCATAAATCTCTGTGGAGTTTCACCTTCAAGGTGCGAAAATCCACCAAGGAGAAGATGAAACTAGATTTTTTGCAAATTCAATTTTCTTTATACTTGGACCAAAATGAGCTACGAGTAAGTTAATTTGAGATAACATAATTTAAGAATCTCCATTGAGCAAGGTCCTAAGCTACCCAAAAGACTAATGATGATAAGGAAACCCACCCAGTTATGTAATGTGAGAGAAGGGAGAAGATGGAAACCCAATGAAGATACTTTTTACTTAAAGAGGAAAGGACTAGCTGAATCGACTAGACTAGACATGATACAAGTTAAATTTCCACTTTTGCAAGATAGGTATAGGATGAAAAGTGGGGCAACACACACATAGAATGTTTAGGGGTTGTCCTTCTTAAGAAGACCTAGGTGACTTAGGGTTAGATATGAATCTACAACTGTGATTCATCTATTTTTTGACTTAAACCTTCCCTTTACCTGATTAGATGCATGTACTTCATAGGGATTCCAACTTAAGATTAATACTTATCACCAAAATATTGTAATTCAATCTATAAGTTAGCTCAAAAATGGTTTACATAGTAGTTTGTGCCAATACAAACAACTATGAAGAAACTATGTTACTTGGCATCTAAAGTCCTTGATGCTCGGCATATGCTAATTGATGTCCTATGACTTAGCATCTAAATGATGTGACATGCACTACTTACTCAGCTCCTAAAGAACTCAGCATACACTGTCTGTTTGACACATGAGTAATTCAACACTTATTGTTGACTTGGCATGCTCTATCTTATACATGTTGTGCTGGACATAGACTACTTGTTCGTCGTGAACTAAGTAAATGGCTTAAGTTTATAGAAACTCACTAATCAAAACCAATCTGAGTTCAATAGATTAAAAAACATTGGAATTTGTGTGCACTTATAACATGTATTTTATATAACTTCTCTTTGGACTACTGATGCTCGAGTTTAGTGTGCAACAAGTGGAACAATGAAAATTTAATGGGGAAACAAGGTCAAAACTCATGTGAACATGGTTTAGCCAAGGTGAATCTTTGGAAGATTCAAAAAACCTCATTGTGATGTGTTTTATTTTGTAAATGTAAGCTTGCATGTGTGTGGTAAATTTAACCTCAAGAATACATTAGGGACATGTCATGGTAATGTGTAATGTGTTTTAATGTGTCACTTGATAATTGTAGTTGTTGTGTGTTAATGACATGTCACCTGGCATTTTTGGTCATGGTAGAATTTAATCTTTAAACTAATTACCTTTCAAAAGATTCAAGTAAAACCACATGATAATGGATAGGATGAGTCACTATCAAAAGGGAAACTCGAATTCAGTCTTGATAAGGATTTTAAAGGGATATTATGTGGTCCCAAAGTGTCTTTTATGTGAAATATAGCAACCCATATGTTAGCATAACATGTTAGGGGCCTAAATTTTACCATTTTAGTCCTTAGCTAGCCTAGGGGGGCCCTTAACCAATGCATCCTTCCATCAATTCGAAAATTGAGTTGCCTCATGAGTTCTCCCCCATGTTTCCACTAAGTCAAAAATATAAAACTTGGAAGGGACAAGGTTATAAGAGATAGTGGCTTGATTTTTTTTGCCAAAAATAGATAGTGGGAGAGCCTTATTAGGGAGAGTAGGACAAACTAGCGAGGTGTTCAACTAATCTCTAACTTTAGAGACTCTTAGGTTTTGGAAGCTTGTAGGGAGCTCTTCTACAACCTTTCATTTCTATTTTGCAAAGGAATTCAAGGTTGGTGTTTCTTGTCATGTAGTTAATTTCTTTCATTTTGAAGTTGAGTCTTGGTATTGCATTCATGAGAATTTAGGTAGTGAGAATTCCATTGTAAGAAAAATGTGTGATATCATCTTGTATCATGTTTTGTTGTGTTGTGATGAACATGAAGTTTGGATTTTCATTGTTCTCTTTCTTTTGATTTTCCATGATTTTGTGCATGAGTGTTGTTATGGGTGTGAGGGATTCACTTAGCCTTTGGGAAGGGCTGAGAAGTCTAGGGTGAAGGGGTTAGTTGGGCTTGAAATATATTTGAGAACCTTGGAGTATGGGCTCCATTGCATTCCATAATCATTCATATCTTGCTTTGGGGGTGATAAGGGAAGTATGGTGTAGAAAGGTATGGGCTTCAAGGAAGCTATAGATGATGGTAGTGTGTTTGGAGGATGATTGTGAAAGCCCCAAAAAGGGCATGGAATTTTCTAATTTGTGAAAGCCTTGAAAGGGCATGAAAATTGTTTATTTTAGATATGGTTTGATATGGAAAGTCTCCTATTTGAAAGTACACCTTCACCCTATGTTCATCGTTCCATTGGTGAACCATTGTGAAATATCCTTGGGATGTGATTGTCTGAATGATGTAATGTGATGTTTATGCATCTACAAGATTTTATGTGAAACTTTGTTTGAGCTTTGTTTCCCCAACTCAGTGGGTGGGCTCTGTGGAGGCCTAGGATGGGAGGTGGGCCTCCATGGTTCCTAGTTTTGTGTTGTGGTTGGACATTTGTGAGAATGGACCCTATGAAGAAGTTGGGGTTTCTCCTTGACATTGTTGAAGAATCAAGAGTTATGTCATTGCGTGGGTAGTTAAAGGAATCAATCTCGTTCCATGATATCTTGTAATGTATTGTGATGGTGAAATCTCCATTGTTGTTTTAGGTAAGGTAGAAAGGATTTTCATCCTATCGTATAATATTGTGAAGGTGGAAGATGATATGTGATGCTATGCATATGGTTGACAATGTAAGAGAATGATTCTTTTACCTTCATAAGTTGTATAGGAATGAAAGAAATAGTTTCATGTAAAGGAATGTGGAAGAAGCATATATAATTGTAATATGTATTAGTATGAACTGAAATTGGCAAGTTGAAATAGTATTGTAGATGCAATGAATAATAGAGTGTAAATAAGTATATGTTGAACAATGCCCTTCTGGCTTATGAGATATTGAGAAATTTACATCTATCATATGTTGATCTTGTAATTGATGTTATGATGTACCAATAGCTTCATGATAATGGTGAATAAGTGAACAATTGGATCTCTTGTAGGTTCATGTTCCAACATAGGATTTAGAGTCCCTTTGAGTATGAAATAGTCCCAATATTCACAATAGGATTCAAAGAGTGATTCTATTGATGTAAAATGTCAAAATCATTAATAGGAAGTTAGTGCTAACCTTCACCTAAAACTTGTGTTCAAAGGCATGAAGGAAATATAAACTATATAGTCATCTAAATAAAATAGGTTACAAACTATAAACTACCAAGAGAAAATAGGACCATAGATGCACTTTTCACTCTCTGGAAAATGTATGGGGAGTGAAAATAATCCACTCCCCAATTATAGACTAATAAAATAATCAAAGAATATTCCTAAGAATCTCTAGCTTTAAACAAAAAGAAAGTAGCAAGTATAATAATAAACTAATAATAGTCCAAGGATGGAAGGAAAATATAACATTTCCAAGTTCAAGACAAATAGGAGGTGAGTATGTATCGTAAGTGTCCTTTGACTGTCACTCCTTAAATATGTCACAGTCAAAAAGAAAATATAATATTATAAAATTTATTTTACCCATTCGAATGGAGGATGGTATCTTTAGTACTTAAGAAAGATCATGTGAAAGGGACCCCTTTGGGTTAGTGGCCCCCTCCACACTCATATCTCTTCCCTAGGCACTCTACTCTAGGAAAGTAGGATGCTCTTGAGACCTGCACCACCTTTGAGCCACCCTTCGCATATGTCACCAAGTATCCAAATCATCTCATGCGGAGGGAGAGAACTTTTGAAAAAAGAAGAAGAATTAAATACCTTTTAATATACTTGGGAGAGGGTCTTAGGGTCAATGACTACCCCAACTTCCAAGTTCCAGTGCTTAGCCTCTAGTTGATGTCTCATTTGACATTCCATGTACACATGTACACATGGCTATATGATAAATAAAATCCCAAGGAAGTTGCCAGTCCATAAAAAAAAAAAAGTATTTATTCACTAACCGCTATTCACCAAAGGGGCGGGGCATACAAAATGTTTTGGGAAGAGAGTTATGAGTCACATGACTCCCACCATCCCCCTCTTTCCTTTTCCCTTTCCTTCTACAAGGACATCAGAAAGGAGGCCACCCAAGGACATGGGTCATCTCTCTCATTTCATTTGACACATGTGCCACCATCAACAAGTCCCTCGGCTTTTGGTGGAAATTTGAGAGCATGTCAATTCAATGGGAGGGTAGTTAGTTTAAAACAATAGTTAGTAAGTGGGGAAACTTTAGTATGAGGGAGTTAGTAAATAAGTTAGTATGGTGAGTTTAGGGATTACTTTGTAATACATAAGGGTGTTAGGAAATGTATTAGAATAATTGTAGTAGAGTTAGTGAATAATATGGATGTTAGAAGTTAGGTTAATGGATTTTAGTTATTATTAAGACATAGTAGATATTTGAACATAGATTAAACCTAATCAATTTAAAGTTAATGTATATATTTTAATTAATAAATTTTTAGAGGTATGTAGTTAGAAAGAAATTAAGGTAGGAATATATATGGGATATGATAGGAATAGTTGGCAGCATAGTGGTATGAGGGGTTAAAAGGGGAATATGAATATATATTAAATTAGGAATCATGTAGGGAGATTAGTATTGAGAAGTTATGTTATAATCTCGATATATTTTATCAATAATAATAATAATAATGATATAGGGGAGAACATTAATTTGCTTAAAAATAAAACAAATCAAATGTTCCAATGAAATATGTTATTAAGGGTTGAATGGTAATT